>JAANYP010006614.1:0-220000 GCA_020465985.1 Centrapalus pauciflorus | reverse complement strand
GTATAATGTTAATTTAAACACATTTATGAAAAAATTCTAAAAAAGTTTTTTAAATGTGATATCTTTGGGTGCCCTTGATTCGAGGGAGACTTTTTTGAACTTGACTATATATGTATGTGTGTGTGTGTGTGTTTGTTTGTGTGTGTGTGTGTGTGTGTGGTGAGATCTTTGTAGATTTCAATATTTATGGTGTCCCAAGAAATCAATTTTAGCCATTAGATTTAAAAAAATCAACGGTTATTAGAAAACCACTTTTTTAATTAAAAAATAATTCAAAATGATTTTTTGGTAAAAGTTAAAAACCACTAATATTGTTTTCCTCCAATAAGATGCTTCATCTCTTCTACTTTTTTACATTCTCTCCTCTTCTTTTAGATTTATGTTCTTAATGTCATATATTCTTTTTCCTTTTATTTGTAGACCACTACGATATTATACATGTAATCCACATATTCTACGTATACTCTACATATATAATATGAACTATTAAACATGTAATATGAACTATTGCACATGTAATAGCGACTATTACACATGTAACAGGAACAAGTACACATGTAATAGCACTATTACATGTATATATATTTAACTATTACACATTAATAAACATAAATAAGTATTACAAATTTAGCTTCTTAAAAAACTCAGATTTGCAACAACATTCGTCAATGCTTCGAAATTAAAGAAATCGTCATATAAGAACCTTCAAAATTATACATACTCTTTTTTTTTTTTCATTCTCTCTTCTCTCTCTCTCTCTCTTTTTTTTTTTTTTTTTTTTCCAAATTAGCGTTTCCAATGCCATCAACTTTGTTGGTACACCCGGTGTGACGACAACAGTCTAGTTTGTTATTGACAGTCAATTGTAATAGATAGGGCCTTATGAATACAAAGTCATGATTATATGTTCATGTTAATGTCTTAAGTTCATGATTATGTATTAAGTTCATGTTTGCATGATAAGTTCATGATTGCAAGATAAGTTCATGATTGCATGATAAGTTCTTGATTTAGTAGGTATGAACTTATGGCTGATAAGTTCATACGAACTTAGCTGCATGGGCTTGAACTTATAAGTTCGTGGGCTTGGGCCATGCACGAACTTAGTGTGTATATTATGAACTTATGTTCAAGAATTTCGTACACTTTGATAATCTTCATATCAGATGGTTTTTGAGAGAGAGAGAGAGAGAGAGAGAGACCAGAGGAGCGATACATGTTGTAGAGTTGATATTCCGTCAACTAACATCGTGTTTGGCTCCGTTTTCCCGTGTGAATATTCGTGTTTCATCCGTTGGTGTTAAACGAGGATTCCACACTCGTTTGACGCCACAACGCCTTGATAGATCTAGTAGGGAGGGACCTTACAACTGGTATCAGAGCGTTTTCATTGAGTGTTCTTTGCAGACTTTAATATAAAATGAATTTAATTTGGTAAAATGAATTTATTTTAAATTAAATTCGTACGAACTTACACAAGTTTATGGAAATGGATCATGAAGTTGGTAAATCGAACTCCCCATCAAAGCTCATAAAAATTGAGGACTACTATTGGTGGAAGGACATGTTTGCAGACTTTGCTTGTTACAATGACATGAGAATGTGGATCTGTATCGACGAAGGATATGTACCCTCAACTCAGGACTTGAGGGCAAGATGAAAGTTCTCTCTTATCAGCAGATGAAGGACGAGGATAAGAAGATCTATGAAGCTGAGAATCAAGCCTTATCTTCAATCAAGATGTCTCTGCCTCTGAAGATTCTACATACTTTCAAACACCACAGGAGCTCGAAAGAGCTTTGGGAGGCTTTGGAAAAAAGGTATGAGGGAAATCCACAAGTAAGGAAGGGGAGAACCGACTTGCTGAAGCAACAGTTCGCAATCTTCAAGTGTCTGAAGAATGAGAGTCTGGATGAAGTGATCACTCGATTCTATCATCTTTTGACTGGACTGGATAATCATAGAGTTGATTATAGAGAATCAGAGAAGAACGACAAACTTCTAGATGCTTTACCCGAAGTGGGAGATGTACACTACTTTGTTAAAGCATGATCAAGAGAAGTTCGATAAGCTTTCTCTTGAGGAAGTAACTGGGATGCTGCGAGCTCATAATTTCAAGATGCAGAAGAAAGAGATGGAGTATGATCAGGTGCAAGATCCGGAGATGTACTTTGGTAAGACTAAGCCATCTACTTCAAGTGCAACTAAGTCTGGAGCTACAACATTCTATACTGGGGAACAAGAGAGCATACTAGGAGAAATAGAAGAATCTACAGGTAGGGCTTTTCTGGGTTTCTCAAAAACTAATGATCAGCCATAGAGCTCTATTTCAGGATCATCAACTCAAGGGTACACAAAAATGCCGATGAGTGCTAAGACTGCCGTGGAGCAACTCAAGCTTATAGCGTCCTTTGTAGCAGCATATGGGAACTGTATTTAGGGGAAGATCAACGATGCGACACTCTGGGAAGAAGACTACGATCAGGTTGATCCTGATGATCTGGAGCAAATGGACCTACAATGGCAACTGACCATGGTCACACAGAGAGTTAAAAGGTTCATGAAAAGAACAGGCAGAACTCTAAGTGTGAACAGTGTAGGATTTGACAAATCAAAGGTCAAATGTTACAACTGTCAGGGGTTGGGACACTTTGCTAGAGAGTGTCAAAGACCTAAGGTGGATAACCGTCAGAACTCAGGACATCAGAATTCTACCAGTTCAGGGAATCAGGGTTCAGTGGCTGGTTTACTCATAAACGTGTCTTCTAACAAACAGTTAGATGGTACGTATGATTGGAATACACCTTCTGAGGCAACCACTAGAGTCTCATGGCTGAAGTGGAAAAATCTTATAAAGAGAAAGATATTGGAGCAGAAGAAGTAAAGAAATAGGATACCCAGCAGTCCGATTCAAATCCATTGCACCTGGAGAACACTGAGGAGCTGACTACTTTGAAATTTGCAGAAAATATGGCCAACATCGAATCTGACAGGAAAAAGGTAACTCTAAACTTTTCTACTTTACATGATTTATGTGTCTTATGTACTACTCTGAATGATAAACTGAATTTAGTACTAGAGACACATTCATCAATGACTTCTCAAATCAATCGTTAAAATCTGATAATGCTAGTTTATTAGATATCAAGGAAGATCTTAAAGCTAAGCTTAAAGCTGATGCTTAAGATATGATAGTTCTGATAGACAAGTTAAGTGAACAATGTGTCAGGAATGAACTGATTTATGAGCATGTAGAATCGCTAACCAAAGAGATCTCCTTGAAAGATGTAGAATTAGCAGACTCTAGAGTTAGGGTAGTTGAGGCAAACAACAAGCTTGAAAAGTTTAGGAATTTTCCTTGACATTAGGCAAGATCTTAGGTTCACAGAGACAGTTTAAGAAGACGACTGGCATAGGATATCAAGATGTGCCTCCACCCTTCAATAGCAACTACATACCTATTCCTCAGGATGAGACCATGGAAACAGTTAAATCAGAGGAAGTAAAGGTAAATGAGTCAGCTGAAGTGTCAACAACTATCCCTCAGGTTAAGAAAACAGTACAATTTGTGCAATCTAGTAGTATGCCAAAACTAGATGAAGCTGACACTGTAAGTGATAAGAATAAAGAGGAGATGAACCAGACAATTGATAAGAACAAACATGATATTAGTGTGACACCTAAGACAAAGAGTGCAAATAAGAAATCAACTGAGAAGATCTCTTGCTTTAAGTGTCATGAGAAATGTCATGTTGCTTCAGGTTGTCCCTATAAGAAAACAGAGTCTACCCCGAACAAAGGGAAACAAGAACGGCCTACCTTGAAAACAATGCCTTGTGATGCGAGCATGAGTAGTTCTCACAGTTCAGAGAAGAATTCTAGTGTAATGTCACGATTAGGTAGTAGACAAACACCGGTGTTTACTAGACAAAATGAAGGACCTAGGAATAATTCACCGAATAGATTCCCAAGTCAATCAAAGTTTGGCCCCCAAACCATCCTTGGGAATCATACACCAAATAGGAGTCACACTCTAGTTAGGTCTCATACTCCTAATAAACATCAGACACCAAGTGGAACCTAGAAATATCACAATGAGATGTACTTTAACAGAAATTATTCTAGGGCTGAATAGCAAAGACCAATCCAAATGCCAAGAGTGGATGTTAATCACTCGAATTCATAACATGTTCTTGATCAAAAACCCAAGTCACCTCAAAGGAGAGATGAGTTTTTGAAAGAATTCACGTTTATGGATGAGAAAGGTATTACCAAGTCAGTCATGGCTTGGGTTCCCTGTGATAACTAGTATTTGTTTCATGTGCAGGAGTCAGCTACAGGTCCAAACAACAAGTCGTATGTGGATAGTGGTTGCTCTCGACACATGACAAGGGTGAGAAGTCTACTGACAGACTTCAAAAGCGGGAATAAAGGGTTTGTTTCTTTTGCTGGGAATAAAGGAGAAGATATCACTGGATTAGGAACGGTTACTAATGGAAAAATAACTCTCGAGAAAGTCTACTATGTAGAGAAGCTTGATCATAATCTCATTAGTGTCTCTCAGATCTGTGATAGACGACATTCAGTACACTTTACTGAGAAGGAAGCGCTAGTGCTAAAGCTTGGGTTTAAGATTCCTGAAGAGTGGATAATGATGAGGGCTCCAAGGAAGAATAATCTGTATATGATGGACATATCCATAGCAGAATCTTCGATGGGATCTACATGTTTACTATCTAAAGCTTCAGAATCAGAATCTTTGCTGTGGCACAAGCGAATGGCTCACCTTCACTTAAGGAAGACGAACTTCATCACTAAAAATGGCCCTGTGCAAGGTGTACCAATGAAGAGCTTCCAATTTTAAGACAAGTGCATGCCTTGAAAGAAAGGGAAACAACACAAGAAGACGCACAAGTCTAAGACTCAGAATTCAAACTCCTCTACTTTTGATCTGCTGCATATGGATCTTTTTGGTCCAATCAACAAAAGGAGTATAGGTGGAAGTTGGTATTGTTTGGTTATCACTGATGATTACTAACGATTTTCTTGGGTTTTCTTTTTAGGTACAAAGGACGAAACAACAGACACGCTGATTGGGTTCTTAGAGCAAATAGACAACGCCTATGGGAAAAGGGTGAAGCATATTAGAAGTGATAACGGAACTGAGTTCAAGAATGCAGTTTTGGATGTATACTGCCTAACTAAAGGCATATTGCATCAGTTTAGTGCACCATATGAGCCACAACAAAATGGAGTGGCAGAACGAAAGAACAGGACATTGATTGAAGCAGCAAGGAATGTGCTTTTGGATTCAAAGCTTCCTACAATGTTTTGGGGGGATGCAGTGAATACCGCTTGTCACGTTTTAAATAGTGTCCTTACTTCAAATCTATGAACAAACCTGTTATGAGATTTTTAATAAGCGTCCACCAAATTTAACGGGTTTTGAACCGTTTGGGGTCCCGTGTACTTTGTTGAAAACTAAACATCAACCTAAGTTTGGTGAAAAGGCAGATGAAGGATACTTCCTAGGTTATGTCCCAAATTCACCAAACAAGAGGGTTTTTAACAAAACCACTGGTACTATAGAATTTGTGTTTAACATCGAGGTTACCAGTTATACGCAAGAGCCCCAAGTAGGTCTAGAATGGTTATTTGATTATGACACTGTATTTAAATCATTTAACGTTCCTTTCAGTTTTGATGCAGGAACTTTGAAGAATGACTTCTCAACTCTAAATCTTGATGAAGAGGATGGGGTCTTTTTTAATTCGAGCATTCCTATGACATTTGAAGGAGAACTATCGACAGAAGAAGAGTCCCTAACAACTGAAGAACCTTCATCTCCTATTAATGTGAATCAGATAAACAGTACAACCTCAGAAGAAAATGATCACAAGGAGGATGTTCAGTCTGAAGTCACACCAACGTTAGGAGAAATAAGATCTAATCTGGGTGACAATCTTCAGGTCGGTGCAGTTGAAACATCGAAAGTACATAAGGATCACCCACTTGAGAACATTATTGGGAATCCAAATGCATGAGTGCAAACTCGGAGTAATGTGAATATTGACACAGGGCTGTTATTGATGATCAAAGACTCCAAAGCATTCCACACTTGTTTGTACACATGTTTCATTTCTCAAGTTGAGCCGAAGAATACTCAAATGGCTCTAAAGGAATATTCTTGGGTTGAAGCAATGCAGGAGGAACTCTCATGGTTCAAGAAACTGCAAGTCTGGGAGTTAGTGACTTTGCCTCGTGGAGAATTTGAAATAGGGACCAAATGGGTCTTTAAGTGCAAAAGAGATGATCGAGACATTGTTACTCGAAAGAAGGCAAGACTCGTAGTCAAGGGTTTCAACCAAGAAGAAAATAGACTACAATGAAGTGTTTGCACCAGTAGCAAGGCTTGAAGCTATCTGACTGTTTCTCGCATTTGCATCCTTCAAAGGCTTTAAAGTTTATCAACTAGACGTCAAGAGTGCCTTCTTGTACGGGCTAGTGAAAGAACTGGTGTATGTTGAGCAACCACCAGGGTTTACAGATCCTATGTATCTGGACAAAGTATATAAATTGGATAAGGTTTTGTATGGGTTACATCAGGCACCCAGGGCTTGGTACGAGACTCTATCTACTCATCTACTGGAAATTGGGTTCGAGAGAGGGCGTATATATAGTACATTATTCATTAAGTGGAAAAAGGATGAAATTTTGCTGGTACAAGTCTATGTGGACGACATAATTTTTGGGTCGTCAAATGAACAGCTGTGTAAGGACTTTGAGAAGGTCATGAAGTCAAAGTTCGAGATGAGTGCGATGGGGCAGCTGAATTTCTTTCTAGGTTTACAAGTTGAACAACGAAAGGAGGGTATGTTCATTCATCAGACGAAGTATGTCTATGAGATACTAGAGCGCTTCGGGATGGAAAGAACAAAACTCACGTCACATTTCAGCACACCAATTCAAGTCAACCACAATCTCGGACCGGGTACCGAAAGTGATACTGATGTGGATCCGACGTTATATCGGGTCATGATCGGGTCACTTATGTGTCTAACTACTTCCAGACCTGGCATTATGTTTTCTGTTTGTTTATGTGCCAGGTTTCAAGCCAACCCTAAAGAGATGCGTATGAAAGCTGTGAAGCGGCATCTGAGATACCTGAACTCAAAACCGAAGCTAGGCCTTTGGTATCATACCGATGGATATCATAGAATTGGAAGCTTACACAGACTCGAACTATGGAGGGTGCAGCTTGAACATAAACTCAACAACAGGAGGTTGTTAGTTCTTAGGAGGGAGACTAATGTCCTGACAATGTAAGAAACAGACTTCAGTAGCCGTATCCACATACGAAGCCAAATATGTAGCTGCGGGTAGCTGTTGTTCACAGGTTCTATGGATCCAACAACAATGACGGGATTATGGTTTGACTTATACTCATACTCCTATTAGGATAGACAACCAATCCACAATAGCAATAACCAATAATCCGGTAAAGCATAGTAAGACTAAGCACATTGATATACTTCATCATTTATTCGTGACTGTGCAAAGAAAAACCTGATTAAGTTGGTAAAAGTTCCAACAGAAGACAACTATGCGGATTTGTTCACAAAAGCATTTGATAGATCACATTTTGAGTTGTTAGTCCCACTAAATGGGATGCGAAATCCAAAGTAACTTGATCTCGTTAGATAGTTTTCTTTAATTTTTAGCTTTTAGTTTGTCTTTCTAGTTAATTTACTTAAAATAATAATAATAATAATAATAATAATAATAATACGGAGAGAGGTCATAGAGTTCAAGGTTCAACATGATGAGATTTAGCGAAAACTAACAAACTCTAAGTGTTAAACTTTCACACATAATGCATTATAAACTCCAGTGATGTACATATTCATGTTCTGATGTGTTGGTAGACATAAAACATGAAGATTTTTCTAAAAGCCAATAAAACAATCCAGAAATTGTCGTATGTGTTACTAACTTAGACGTATGATCAATAGTTCTTAATTTCTATGTTATAGGCTTACATTAAAATTAATTATGAATAAGGTATGTAAATCAGTCTGGGAGATGTATCGCTTCATCAAAATACATCTTAAACAAAGAGCAAACATGAGTCGAAAAGAAAGTCAAGACATGTCGCTTTGTTGTACGACAGTACAGACCTGTCATCGTTGTTTTGACTTAATATAGCAAGATATGTCGCTTTGTTGTACGTAAGTACAGCCCTGTCACCACTATCTTGGCTAAATATGAGAGGTATGCTCAACCCTAAGACAAACCAAGACACTCTGTTGTACGTCAGTACAGACCTGTGTCCGACGTTTGCCTTTTAAAGATAATTTGAAAATACCAAAAAGTCATAATGATTTTATGTATGTCTTGATTACAGATGTATGTCTAAGCATGGGACACGTCAGGTAATTTCTTGATAAATAAAAAGGCCAAAGGAAAGCTCTAGTGTTGCGTGTTTAAGTGGACAACAATACTGATAATCGACATGGTGTGTATGTTACTACAAACAATAAAAGAACGTTAAAATTCCAAAGTGTGAAAGTGCAACACCAAAAGTGCGTTGGCAAAGCTATCCGATTGTATCTTCTATGACTCTCTCGCAAAAATATTTACTTTGTGTTATTTTGTCTTTAATTTTCATTTGTTGTACTTTAATTTTATCTTTAATTTTCATTTTATTTTAGTTTATTAGGTAAAATTTAAGTAGGTAGGAACGAGGTCAAATACTTGGATTTATTCCAGTTGAAAATACAATAGACGCGTGATAATCAGCTGCTCAAAGTGAGGTGTTCCGCGATAAGTTGAAAAAGTTGAAAATTTTTCTATGTTTTTAAAGGTTAAAATTAAGTTCGTGCCATATAAGTCGTACGAACTTATGGCAACTAAGTCCGTAGACCGTGTGTGGGGCCTATAAATAGTGTCAAAATATTAAATTCATTCACCAACCTGGAACGAACTTATCCCTCACGGACTTAAGCGGCAATTACGAACTTTAGTGGCGATTACGAACTTAACAGGCGGTTACAAACTTAACGGACTCTTTACGGTCTTGTTTTTGTTTCACAAAGATACCCATCGATTCTTCTCGAACTTACCACCCTTGCTCTCGGTTTAGGTTCTAAACGTCAAAGTAAGTAAGTTTAGGGAGTGGATCTTTAAAGGTTGATTTGGGTTTTGGTATCCGAATCAAAAGGGGTTTATAACTCTCGGTTTTCGACTCTTTTAGATTATAAACCTTACAATTGAACCTTACTAAACCCGAATCGAACCTATTAGGACTAGTTTCATGTGTTGATTAAGTCTAAAAAGGGTTAAATTTTGGAGCTTCAAATTCAAAAAGCCAACCACGAACTTGTTTCTTAAGAACAAGTTTGTACGAACTTAATTATATTATGTTTGTGTGGAATTATTTCAAATTTCAAATTTAAGTTCGTTTGGATCCAAGTTCGTACGAACTTCCTTAAATTCGTGAGAACTTATTTTTTTTCGAAAATTCAATTTTTCAAAATTTAGATTTTTGTTGTGTGTGCAGGAATGACAGAGCGAGCGTTTGTAAACAAACACAACATGGTGGTCTACATAGATATGCAGGCACCAGAAGCAGGGCCATACAGGGACATTCTGGCCTTTCTGACCAGATCCTGAGTAGCACACGCCTTAACGCATAATCCAACATTGATGATTAAGTACATTCGTCAATTTTGGAACACAGTGCATCTAGATAACTCTGTCTACCCCCGTACTCTGGGCAACAGTGAATGGGCAGCCGATTGCTTTCTCGACAGCAGATTTAAGGACAATTCTGGTCCTGGGCACTGAAGCTCAGGAGAATGGTCCTATAGACTACTCAGATCAACTACGCCAAGGGGCTTTCCAACGGATGGGGTACTCGCTTGATCTGACCAAAGCCTCGTACGTGAAAAGTGGACTGATAGGGCAATGATGTTATTTGATGCACGTTCTTCTCGTCTGTCTAGCTCTGAAGAAGACAGGTTCTGAAGTGATGATATCCAAGATACAATCAGGGATGATCTCACTTTTATACAACAAGCCATACAGCTTCTCTGGCTTCTTTTTTGCAGAATTTATACATCAGATAACAGCTCCAACTCGTGAGAGATTCCTGATGTATCCATGCTTTGTGATGATGATTATTCGTCACTGTCTGTCAAATTTGCTACCATCACGGAGGTTGTTGTAGTTTTAGGCATAGACAAACGAATCTATGCTGATTGTTTAGGCCACAGCCAGAGACGGCCAGAGACTGAGCATCCACAGCCTACTCCACTATTTGGAGCTTTGCTCAACACTGACTATGTTGCACTAGCAGGAGATGGATGGATGGATGATGTGCAACAAGGTCCAGCAGCAGCAGCACCTGCATCACAAGTGGTGCAACCTGCCCAGCATCAGGCTTTACTAGCACCAGCAGCAGTAACACCTCCACCTGTTGTTCCAGCTGATCCTTGACAAGAAGCATTGGAGGATATTTTTGGTCATGGTGGAGCTGCTCAAGCTGCTATTGCAGAAGAGGTCATTCAAGATATTCTTCAACCACCTGAAGCACCTGGAAACATCTTTGACGAGGTTGAGAACTATCAACCAGACCAGTCTACTGCGGCAGCTGAACCATCTCAGAGTACGGAGGATGATGAATCCGAGACTGATTCGGGTGCGGCAAGGGATATTAGGGATGCAGCAAATCTACCAACATCTTATGGTCGTTATCGTTCTCGTGTGCTTGTGCCGCAGACTAGGCATCAACAGGCATGGTAGCTTCATGATGATCATGATGATGAGTATGAACCAGAAGAGGAGACTTTGGAAAGGCATCAGAGGGCTAAACATAAAAGGATAGATCAATCGGTGCCCTCTACCTCTGCAACAGTACCACCATCAGTAATCACCACAGTCGCACCGTCGTCATCAGTTCCATCTCCACCCGAGACAACTACATCTGACAACCAGGATAATCAGGCTGTGCAGATTCTCCAGCGGACTAATGCGGTTATTGAATTTCAGAAGCATAACGTCCAGCTAGATCAAACGGTGGCTGATCAGTAGCAGAATATTACCACCCTTGAGGATCTACTGACACAACTTTTGAAAGATCGTCCAGTTCAGGGGGAGAGCTATAGAGAGGATGCCTTGAAGCATGTTGAGAGGGACGATGAAGAAGACGAACAAAGTGCGAATAAAGACAGTGAGCTGGCAGATCTTTCAAAACAATAATCTGCTTAGCTTCATGAACCTCAGGGGGAGTCTAGTTCATCAGCCCAGGACAAGGGCAAAGGTAAGGCTACAGAGACAGGAGATGTAACTGAAGAAGACTTGATTGGAGCTCTGTCAGGGTTAGATGAAGATGAGTTGAGGTTTGATTTTGAAGATGACTTAGATCAGGAAGATCTTGAGGAAGGAGAATTTATTCATGAAGATATTCCTAATTGGAAGTCAGATGATGAAGTGGTCATAGATGAGGATGATAATGTTGATGAAAAATTTATCTATAAGCAACCTGTTACAGAGCAATATGTGAATGTAGATTAGAATCTAATAGATCTAGATGTGCTGAGATCTACACTTAATGATGAATCGGATTCTGAGATATCTCAGATGCCAGACAGGGAGCTTACAAGAGAAGAGAAGAAGAAATGGTAGTTTAAGAGAGAAGAAGAGAAGATAGACATGCCTACAAAGAAGAAGATAAAATTGCCAAGTGCAGGAGAACTGTCAGGTGGCATTTTGAGCTGGTTCTTTGACAAGGAACTGCAACTATTTGTTTTAAAGAGAAGAGATGGGCTGCAATACCTGAAAAGAATGTGAAGGATTTCAGTTCGTTTCCAAAGTGTGAAGTTAAAGATTTCGCTAGGAAGAACTTGACCAACTTAGGAGACGACCCTTATGCTGAAGTAGTCGCAAGAATTATCAAAAGAGAGGGTCAATCTGGAAAGTTTGAAAGGATCAAGCCAAGAGTTGGAAAAAGAGAGGTAGATGAAACGAGAATAGATCCTCAGATTGGTAGACCATGGACCAAGATGGTTTACAAACTAGTCAGATGCTTAAAGAAGGTTCCAGACATTGCCACATGATGTTCTGGAAAATATGAAGTGGTGGTACGTTGACATTGAAATTGCTGAAGCTATAATGGAGGATGAAGACGAGAAGATTATTTTGAAGGTATATGATCCTTTGCATCTTGTGAACCTATCTCAGGATAATTTGCAGAAGCTTCACGAGCAGCCGATCTTTAATCATGAAGGTTGGAGATCCGAAGGCAGAAAATACCAGAAAGTGGTTAGGGTATGCATTGAACATGGACTACATGCAGGAAGCGATCTGAACAGGCCTAAAATTGTAGATCAATGAAAAACAATTAGAAGCTATCGTCAAGGGGGAGTCTGTTGGGACACCCGGTGTGACGACATCGGTCTAGTTTGTTATTGATAGTCAATTGTAATAGATAGGGCCTTATGAATACAAAGTCATGATTATATGTTCATGTTTATGTCTTAAGTTCATGATTGTGTATTAAGTTCATGATTGCATGATAAGTTCACGATAGTTCATGATTGCATGATAAGTTTTTGATTTAGTAGGTATGAATTATGGCTGATAAGTTCATACGAACTTAGTTGCATGTGCTTGAACTTATAAGTTCGTGGGCTTGGGCTATGCACGAACTTAGCATGTATATTATGAACTCATGTTCAAGAATTTCATACACTTTGATAATCTTCATATCAGACGATTTTTGAGAGAGAGAGAGAGAGTGTGCGTGTGTTAAACGAGGATTCCGCACTCGTGTGAATATTCGTGTTTGAACTGTTAGTGTTAAACGAGGATTCCGCACTCGTTTGACGACACAACGCCTTGATAGATCTAGTAGGGAGGGACCTCACAAACTTCTTTACACAAAATATTGAATCTAAATACAAAGTGGACAATAATATATTGACATCAACTTCTTTACATATAATATAAAACTATTACACATGTAACATTTTTAACTATTACACATGTAATAAAACTATTTTACGTATAATGTATAACTATTATACATATAATATTAAAATATTACACATGTAATATTTGACTATTACATACGTAATAAACATGTAATAGAAATGCAAATCTGATTTTTTTTAAAACTCAGATCTGGAAAATGAATATTTACTACGATTGAAGATTACAAAATTATCAAAAAGCCTTGAAAAAAATTCAGAGTTGATCTTTGTAATGGTTGAAAAGAACACGAACCATCATCTTAAAAAAACCCAAATCTTGAACTAGTATTCATCAATGCTTTGTCTTCATCTTCATCTTCAACGTTGATGAATAAACCCAAAATTATTTGATATTGAAGATGAAAGAACACCGATTATGATTAAAGAACACCGGTTAAGATGAAGAAATCCATGAATCTTTCAACTAATCTTTGTTTTTATAAATCTCAATCTGAAAATAAAGAAGAAATGAAGAAGAGAAAGAACAAGAGCGAGATGGAAAATCTGTTAAAAAAATGTTGGAAAGAGAGAGAGAGAGAGAGAGAGAGAGAGAGAAAAGTATTCTTGAAATGAGTGAAAGGGAGATAAAGTTAAAAATACAAATATACCATTGCTTTTCTTATTTCTTATAATCTTTTGACAAAAAAATGGTATTTTTGTTAGCCGGTATATTTTATATTATTTCTTGATATCGTTTCCTATTTTGTTGGAAAGGTTGTTATTATCTTGTGTATATATTTGTCAATAGAATAACAGATAGGGCACTTTTGAGATGTCAATCAACATGGTATCAAAGCTGATTTTTTAGAATTTTCTTCCTTAATTAAACTCTTCCATACCTGGCCCTAATCTTTCTTCTCGCCTTCTGCCTTCTTCCCTGCAATGGCCGGCGACTACGCTACCACCCCCAAGGCCGACTTTCATCCTGTTTTGGTGTTAATAATATAAAGAACTTTATTCCCCTTGTTCTTAATCAAACCGATGATCGTTACGCATCGTGTGTGGAACTCTTTCATATTCATACATGTGCATATGATGTTCTTGATCATATTGATCCCAACACCCCTTCATCCACCTGTTGATAAAGCCACATGGAACCGCCTCGATGCCATTGTCAAACAATGGATTCTTGCAACCATATTTCCTGATCTTCTTCAAGCCATTATGAAGCCAGGTGCAACTGCTCAAGAGTTGTGGAATAATCTTGCCAAAATATTTCAAGCCAGGTGCAACTGCTCAAGAGTTGTGGAATAATCTTGCCAAAATATTTCAAGATAATCGCGCCACCCGTGCGGTTTATCTTGAAGAAAAACTCAACAGTACCCGCATGGATGCCTTTTCTAATGCTACTGAATATTGTAACCGCATCAAAAGCCTCTCGGATCAGCTAGCCAATGTCGGCCACCCTCTCTTTGACCAGAAGATGGTTCTTCGACTCGTGGTCGGCCTTCCTAAAGGCGACTACGATACCATCGCTACCTTTATCCAGCAGTCCGACCATTTGCCAACCTTGATCAAAGCCAAATCTTAGCTTACTCTTGAAGAAACACATCGAGCCAGACAAGAATCCTATGCTCTGTAAGTTTTGGTAACTCAGCGATTTGATACTCATGATTCTGCCACCGACGAACAACATACTACTCGTGCTTAGCCTTTTTCTGGAGACCGTGGCGGAGGTCGTGGCGGCTACCGTGGCCGGGGGCGCAGTTGGAGTCATGGGGGCACCCGCCTTACTCCCAACAGTTTCCATGGTTTCCGTGGTTTTCCGGCAAACCTTCGACACCACCGCCTTGTCCTTATCCTACGACTTCTCAGAACCCGTAGATGGGCATTCTCGGACAAGGCCCACAACCACCGGCCCAGCAACATGCCTTCTACTTGGCTGCCCCATATCCCATGCAAGGTGTTCCCGTGACTTGTGACGCCCTTGCCACAATAACCACCATTACAATATACCCAGGATTAATCACCACATAAATTAATACATAATGATCTGAATGCTTAAATTAAAGTGCGGAAGCATTAAAGTACATAAATTAAAATAATACAAGTGTTTTAAACACCCTATGGTGCTACAAGGTTCCAATACTAAATCTACATACTCAAACTTCATTACAACATCCAGAATATATTACAACATTAACCCCATCGTTCAATTACCAAAATGAGTAGTAGAAATCTTCCAAGACTTCAACAGACGACCTAGCTAGATGGTCCCGCATCAGATTTCCCTTTTCCTGTAAAAAAAAGCAACAGCTGAGGGGTAAGCGAATTGCTTAGTGAATACCAAAAGATTTTACACATTCTGCAAATCCTTATGATGCCCACAAGAGTAACACCGGTAACACATACCGTATACTCCACACGTACTCAAAGTACGCAAACCCGAGCCGCAGCTCCTTCGAGTTGACACTCGGCATAGGAAAACCAACCATCTGAGGCAGAAATAACATCGGGGATGACTTACTGTCTATCCTGACCACAGAGGTGTCAAACTCTTGGTCATATAGCACAGTAACATCAGAGTACAGATGCGACCACACAGGTCCATCAATAGGATGCACAACAAATGAACGGACATGCAACAAGTATGAATGTGCATCAATATATACGCAAGTTAGTAGAGTGCCAAACGAAAATGAAACAACATGCCTCAGCAGGCAAAGCAAACATAAACCAGATGCAGACATGTTAAAAATCAAAGGTACTCACAGTGGATGCGTTAATAAACTTCAAGTTAATTTTATTTCTCCTCGGGATTTCAACCGGATCCACAAAGTACCCCACTGTGGGTTAAACAACACCACAAGGGACCTGTTGAGTCAGTTGTATCAAAACATTGTGTCAATAACTGTCCAATTTCATAAAACTTAATTTTATAAGTTTTGTAATATTTGACCCTAAATTCGGATCCATGTCCGAATTCGGACCCCACCCGAATTCGGACTTCGGATCCCACATGAATCCTAGTTCGGTCCCATTAAGTTCGAACCATAGCTAAGTTCGGACCTTAAGTCAAATTCGGACCACATTCTAATTCGGACCCAACTATGATCGAATCCCATGACAAATTCGGACCCTATTACAAGTTCGGGCCCATCCGAATTCGGTCCCAAACCGAATTCGGACCCCATCCGAAGTTCAACACTTAGCAATTATTTCCTTTGTTTTGAACATCAGTAGTTCGGACCATATCCGAATTCGGACCAGATCCGAGTTCATCTGGGATCCGAATTCGGATCTACTGTATTCGAACTAGTGCAGTTTTGTATATTTTCCAGATTTATTTCTATGCTTTTGTACTTCATCCAATATTCGAAATAATTTATGCCAACTTAAAAACACTTATTTTCATCCATTTTAACACTAATATTAACACCTTTATGTACCAAATTACATCCGTTTTGACCATTTTTGTTCATCCATCGAACACACACTAAAAACACACACAAATCTTCAAAAATCATACTTATAGTGTGAATCTGATGCTGAAATTTAATATGTAGCTTCATATACACTAGATTTAAACAAATCTTCAACTATATAACACATGCATCCATAATTGAATCTCCAAAATCTAATTTTCGGTTCATATAAAAACCGAACCAAATGTTCCCAAATTCGAAATTTAAAGAGATATTTACCTTAATTCGACGATTGCAGATGTTATAGTTCCTTCCTAGCAATCTTGTTTCAAATTTTTAGCTTCAAATATCAACTTTTGATGACCTTGAATTTTAGAGAGAGAGAGAGAGAGCCGAGAGATGAGAGTTTTAGAGAGAGAGGGTGAGTTTTGGTGAAATGAAGGAATTAAAGATTTACATCCTTTTTATTCCAAACTTTCAACTTTTGGCACATTTCACCCCTCTACTTATCCGGATCCATTAAATACCGATTTTTATAAAATAAAAGAATTCTATCTTTTATTTATTATCCTTAATAATTTAATAATTATTTTCACTTAATAATTTAAAATTCTAAATTTCCATAATATGCAACCAACTTTATAATCAATCCAAATTTCGTACCAACTTTCATAATTCAACTTAACTTACAAAATTTTAACAATTTATCTAATTAAGCCTCGATAACAATAATTAAAATCTGAGGATGTTACAGCATGGGCTCCACCACGCTCAAACTTCGTCCTCGAAGTTAACTGGATCCAAAAAGTTGCGGATACTTCTTCATCATTTCTGACTTAGTCTCCCAGGTATGATTGGCTCCTTTACGATGCTTCCAACGTATAAGCACCATCTCAATCTCTTTGCTCCTCAACTTCTTTACTTTAGTATCTAAAACACATTCCGGCTCTTCATACCGGAGCCGTTCATCAATCTGCAACTCAGTGTGATCTGCCCAATCTTCGTTTCCGGTGGTGAATGACTTTCTGAGATTCCCCACATGGAACACCGGATGTATGCCCGACATCTCTACAGGCAACTCCAAACGGTAAGACTGGCTTCCAACTTTTTCTATTATTCTGAATGGTCCGACAAATCTCGGAGCCAACTTGCCTCTCTTTACAAAACGAGTAACACCTCTCATTGGTGATACTTTCAGATATACCCAATCATTCACCTCAAAACTGATTGGTTTGTGCCTCTTGTCATGATAACTTTTCTGGCGATCCTGGGCCGCTTTCATATTCTGTCTCACCAACTGAATCTTCTCATTCGTTTCAGGTAATAATGCCGGCCCAGCAATCGATGTTTCGTCGGTTTCTCTCCAACATGTAGGAGTCCTACACCTTCTCCCATACAATGCCTCAAACGACGCTTTCTTGATCGTTGCGTGGTAACTGTTATTGTAAGAGAATTCTATCAGCGGCAAATGATCGTCCCAATTGCCACGTAGATCCAAGATACACGACCGCATCATATCTTCAAGTGTCAGGATAGTCCTTTCACTTTGGCCATCGGTTTGCGGACGATGTGCCTTACTCATAGCGATCCTCGTTCCCAACCCTTCTTGTAAAGCCGACCAAAAATTTGAAGTAAATCGACTATCCCGATCAGATAATATAGACTTAGGTACTCCATGTCTAGAAACAATCTCGTCCAAATAAATCTGAGCCAACTTCTCCAAGGAATAGCTTTCTCGAATCGGTATAAAGTGTGCCGACTTAGTCAATCTATCAACAATCACCCAAACTGCATCGTATTGACGCCTAGTCTTCGGCAGTTTCGTGACAAAGTCCATCGTGATATGTTCCCACTTCCATTCCGGAATGGGAAGCGGTTGCAGACTGCCATAAGGCTGTTGGTGTTCGGCTTTCACAAGTCGGCAAGTCCTGCATCTCTCCACATACTGACCTATGTCCTTCTTCAATCCGGGCCACCAAAAGTCTGCTTTCAGCTCGTTGTACATCTTTGTGCTCCCAGGATGTACAGAAAACTTAGACTGATGTGCTTCTTCGATGATTACCTTTCTCATGCCCCCAAACTTTGGCACCCAGATCCTTCCATAAACCCCTTTTAGTCCCGACTCACTTGTTTCCATATTCTTAATCTGTACTCTAATATCCTCAGCACCAACATTCTCCTCTTTCAAAGCTTCCACCTGTGCAACTTTAATATCATTAATGATTGTGGAAGTTAACATCGTGGACGTCAGCATATAACAACATTCCTTGGCATAAGCTTTGCGACTCAAAGCATCGGCTACTACATTAGCCTTACCAGGATGGTACAGTATTTCACAATCGTAGTCTTTGATAAGTTCCATGAATCGTCTTTGCCTCATATTGAGTTCTTTCTGACTGAAGATGTATTTCAAACACTTATGGTCCGTGTAGAGTCGACACTTAGTTCCATAAAGATAATGCCTCCACAATTTCACAGCAAAAGTGACAGCTGTCAACTCAAGATCATGAGTTGAGTAATTCTTCTCATGCTGCTTTAACTGTCTCGAGGCATACGCGATTACCTTTCCACGCTGCATCAGTACAGCGCCCAACCCCAATCTTGATGCGTCCGTGTAAACCACAAAATCATCATTGCCCTCCGGTAGAGCAAGTATCGGCGCTTCACTTAGCGTCTTCTTCAAGATATCAAATGCCTCTTGTTGCATGGTTTCCCAAACAAAAGATGCATTCTTCTTTGTTAATGCAGTCAAAGGAACTGCAATCTTTGAAAAATCCTTTATAAACCTCCTATAATAGCCCGCCAACCCCAAAAAACTTCTGACTTCAGTAGCTGAACGAGGCGGCTCCCAGTTTCTTATGACTTCAACTTTAGCTGGATCTACTGAAATCCCAGCTCCAGAAATCACATGTCCAAGAAATTGGATCTGTTGCAACCAAAATTCACATTTGGAAAATTTTGCATACAACTTCTCCTTTCTCAATAGCTCCAACAATTCCCTTAGATGTTCAGCATGCTCAGCTTCAGTCTTGGAATATACCAAGATGTCGTCAATAAACACAATCACCAATTTATCTAACATCGGTCTACATACCCTATTCATCAGGTCCATGAAAACAGCCGGGGCGTTGGTTAACCCGAAAGGCATCACCAGAAACTCGTAATGCCCATACCGAGTTCTGAATGCTGTTTTAGGCACATCATCTTCTCGTACCTTCAGTTGGAGATATCCCGACCTCAAATCAATCTTAGAGAACACACTAGCCCCGTGTAGCTGATCAAACAAGTCATCTATCCTCGGCAACGGATACTTGTTCTTAATTGTCAACTTATTCAGCTCCCGGTAATCGATGCACATCCTCATCGTGCCATCTTTCTTCTTAACAAATAACACCGGAGCTCCCCACGACGATGAACTCAGTCGAATAAAGCCCTTATCCAACAACTTCTGGAGTTGTTTCATCATTTCTTGCATCTCAGTAGGAGCTAGGCGATATGGAGAACGAGCTACCGGTGCAGCTCCAGGGATCAGATCAATTCGAAATTCCACTTGTCTCTCAGGCGGCACGCCAGACAAGTCTTCCGGAAACACATCCGGGAATTGTGAAACAACAGGCACATCAGCCAAAGTATTCTCAGCCTTGGCATCTATAGCATATGCCAGGTAGGCGTCACACCCTTTTGCAACAAGCTTTCGGGCTTTTGCAATGGTTAACAAACACAGATCCCCGCTTCTCCTATCCCCGTAAATACAGATCTCACGCCCCTCCGGAGTAGTTATCTTGATCATACGCTTCTTACACACTATATGGGCTTCATTCTCAATCAACCAGTCCATCCCGACTATCACATCAAACTCACTGAATTCGATCGGGATCAAGTCCAAATTGAAGACTACATCTTCAATCACTAACGTGCAGTTACGATATACGTGATCTACTTTGACTAGAGTGTTACTAGCAGTTTCTATGTCAAGCATAGTAGATAGCTTAGACAGTGGCATGGCAAGTCGTTGTGCAAAAATAGTAGACACAAAAGAGCGGTTGGCACCAGAATCAAAAAATACTCTTGCAGGCAAGGAGTTTACAATAAACATACCCGTAACCACCTCCGGGTTTTCCCTAGCCTCCTCCGCCGTAATCTGAAATGCACGAGCCGGTGCCCTTTTTGGTTGGTTCGGGCGGTTGACTGAACCACCACTAGATCCTCCAGATGATCGTGTTGAAGATGGAGCAGCAGCTGCTGGAGCATTCTTTCGACAATTCCTACTATAGTGTCCCCATACTCCACACTTATGGCAAACATCGGCTCTTCATGGACACTCGCTCTAAAAATGGCCCAACTCTCCACAACAGAAGCAAGCGCGTCCATTAGTGCACTTGCCAAAATGTTCCCGATGACATTTGTTACAGTATTGTGGCTCGGTGTTGATGGAGTACGCACGAGCACGACCAGATGAAATAGACTGCCGACGGTAAGACTGTTGCGGTGAATACTGCGATGATCATGAAGAACCAGAGTAGCCTCCTTCGCGTTGACGTTTCGGTGGTGAAGGTTGAGTTGGGTTAGCTGAAGCAGCAGCAGACCCCATTACATACCCTGACATACTCAGAATCTGCTCCACATTCCTGGCGGCTTCCAGTAGACTAGCAAAAGTGGGGTAGCGTAGGTTGCTCATCACCCTTCGGATTTCCAGATCAAGACCAGCCTCAAACCTGGTCACTTTTCTTTCCTCTGTATCAACCTGATGAGGCGCGAACAAACTTAGCCTCGTGAACTCTACCGCATACTGGGACACAGACTTAGTCCCCTGAATCAGTGTCATGAACTTTGCCTCAAGTCTTTGGCGTTCATCAGCCGGACAATATTGCTGAGTAAAAACTTCCGTGAACTCAGTCCATGACATAACAGATACCTTCTCTAAAGTTAAATCATTCACCATCGAATTCCACTACATTACTGCGTCTTTGGTGAACATAGCAGTAGCGAACCGGACCATGTCCTTCTCAGCACAATCGCTGATTCGGAATGTCCGTTCTGTGGCTGTTATCCATTCCAGAGCGGCAACAGCATCACCCAGTCCATTGAACTCGACTGCTCCATTTCCCTTAAAATCCTTAAACCGACAACCTCTGGGCTTGTTTGATGACCCAGTATTGTCATCTTGTTCATCATTGTTGCCCCCCTCATTTTCCTTATTCTTCCTTTTGTCTTCTCTTCTCTTAGCTTCGGCCTCATCTCGAGCCCGAAACTGGTCTTGAATCATTCGATTTTGCTCAGCCATCATGGCTAGCATCATTTCCCTTATTTCTTCGGGTGTCATTCCTCCTCCAGACATGTTCTGAAATATAAAATATATAACTTGTTTAGTAACAAGTCATTAATTTAAAGACACCACCCAATTGTCCCATATAATAGTCAACTTCTTATGATTACTAGATCGTAACCTATCTTAGTTCAGATCATTACTTAAAATCACTACATGTCATCACTTAATGTTTGAGACCAAGACCTGACGGACACTTGAATCTCAAACTACTGCTCTGATACCATATCCTGTGACACCCTTGCCACAATAACCACCATTACAATATACCCAGGATTAATCACCACATAAATTAATACATAATGATCTGAATGCTTAAATTAAAGTGCGGAAGCATTAAAGTACATAAATTAAAATAATACAAGTGTTTTAAACACCCTATGGTGCTACAAGGTTCCAATACTAAATCTACATACTCAAACTTCATTACAACATCCAGAATATATTACAACATTAACCCCATCGTTCAATTACCAAAATGAGTAGTAGAAATCTTCCAAGACTTCAACAGACGACCTAGCTAGATGGTCCTGCAGCAGATTTCCCTTTTCCTGTAAAAAAAGCAACAACTGAGGGGTAAGCGAATTGCTTAGTGAATACCGAAAGATTTTACACATTCTGCAAATCCTTATGATGCCCACAAGAGTAACACCGGTAACACATACCGTATACTCCACACGTACTCAAAGTACGCAAACCCGAGCCGCAGCTCCTTCGAGTTGACACTCGGCATAGGAAAGCCAACCATCTGAGGCAGAAATAACATCGGGGATGACTTACTGTCTATCCTGACCACAGAGGTGTCAAACTCTTGGTCATATAGCACAGTAACATCAGAGTACAGATGCGACCACGCAGGTCCATCAATAGGATGCACAACAAATGAACGGACATGCAACAAGTATGAATGTGCATCAATATATACGCAAGTTAGTAGAGTGCCAAACGAAAATGAAACAACATGCCTCAGCAGGCAAAGCAAACATAAACCAGATGCAGACATGTTAAAAATCAAAGGTACTCACAGTGGGTGCGTTAATAAACTTCAAGTTAATTTTATTTCTCCTCGGGATTTCAACCGGATCCACAAAGTACCCCACTGTGGGTTAAACAACACCACAAGGGACCTGTTAAGTCAGTTGTATCAAAACATTGTGTCAATAACCGTCCAATTTCATAAAACTTAATTTTATAATTTTTGTAATATTTGACCCTAAATTCGGATCCATGTCCGAATTCGGATCCCACATGAATCCTAGTTCGGTCCCATTAAGTTCGAACCATAGCTAAGTTCGGACCTTAAGTCAAATTCGGACCACATTCTAATTCGGACCCAACTATGTTCGAATCCCATGACAAATTCAGACCCTATTACAAGTTCAGGCCCATCCGAATTCGGTCCCCAACCGAATTCGGACCCCATCCGAAGTTCAACACTTAGCAATTATTTCCTTTGTTTTGAACATCAGTAGTTCGGACCATATCCGAATTCGGACCAGATCCGAGTTCATCTGGGATCCGAATTTGGATCTACTGTATTCGAAGTTGTGCAGTTTTGTATATTTTCCAGATTTATTTCTATGCTTTTGTACTTTATCCAATATTCGAAATAATTTATGCCAACTTAAAAACACTTATTTTCATCCATTTTAACACTAATATTAACACCTTTATGTACCAAATTACATCCTTTTTGACCATTTTTGTTCATCCATCGAACACACACTAGAAACACACACAAATCTTCAAAAATCATACTTATAGTGTGAATCTGATGCTGAAATTTAATATGTAGCTTCATATACACTAGATTTAAACAAATCTTCAACTATATAACACATGCATCCATACTTGAATCTCCAAAATCTAATTTTCGGTTCATATAAAAACCGAACCAAATGTTCCCAAATTCGAAATACAAAGAGATATTTACCTTAATTCGACGATTGCATATGTTATAGTTCCTTCCTAGCAATCTTGTTTCAAATTTTTAGCTTCAAATATCAACTTTTGATGATCTTGAATTTTAGAGAGAGAGAGAATGCCGAGAGATGAAAGTTTTAGAGAGAGAGAGGGTGAGTTTTGGTGAAATGAAGGAATTAAAGATTTACATCCTTTTTATTCCAAACTTTCAACTTTTGGCACATTTCACCCCTCTACTTATCCGGATCCATTAAATACTGATTTTTATGAAATAAAAGAATTCTATCTTTTATTTATTATCCTTAATAATTTAATAATTATTTTCACTTAATAATTTAAAATTCTAAATTTCCATAATATGCAACCAACTTTATAATCAATCCAAATTTCATACCAACTTTTATAATTCAACTTAACTTACAAAATTTTAACAATTTATCTAATTAAGCCTCGATAACAATAATTAAAATCTGTGGATGTTACATGACTCCCACCGAATTGGACAGTGCTTTCAGCACCATGCACCTTCATATGCTGGACAATTCTTGGTCCCTGGACATGGGCTCCACCTCTCATGTTGCAAACAACATTAGTAACTTTTCTCCCTTGTTTCCTTTAAGCAATCCACATTGTATTTTAGTTGGTAATGGCAGTAGTCTTCCTGTTATTGGTCTAGGTTTCATAAGCACTCCTTACAATACTCATTCATATCATTTAAATAACGTGTTTCATGTCCCTAAAATAATCAAAAGCCTTATCTCGGTCCATAAATTTACTCGTGATAGTAATGTTTCCAATGAATTTGACCCATTCGATTTTTCTGTAAAGGATCTCAAAACGGGGACACAAGTAACAAGATGTAACAGTTCCAGTGATCTCTGTCACACCCCGTTACCCCGGTTGGCAACGAAGCGTGACGTTGCAGAAGCGTAACCGTAATCATAACGAAAGACCACTATATGGACTTTTTCAAAAATACATTGATTTAACTTCAAATATAAATATTGTTTTATATAACCAAAATACAGCATAAGTAGTTCTTAAAATACCAAGATTTAAGTACACAATTTAGTTTATCAGGAAAGATGCAAATAAATCTCCGAGTTTGAAAACGATGCGACTCCAACATGAACGGAAGCCTTGGAATGCTTCCGATAAATGCGCATGTCTTAATCACCTGAAAATACATGCTAAAGCTCATAGATTTACGCGAAAAGACCAATTGTATGGACATTAAGATGAGTCGAATTTATAAATCATAAATTCCATGTATGTATTACATAAACCATCATGCAACCGAAGCTTAATTAAATGAGTTTGCCCGGTGCAGTATTCCCATACATAATACCGTGTGTTGAATATATATGCATCCCGCCGTTAGCCGATTAAGACTAACCCGAATGGGGGACATGACTCCCGATAGATCTATCCACAATATATTCACGCTTACAAATAAATGCAATTAACGGTTCATGATTTGAGGGCTGATGGATCCACACATGTAATACATATAAGAAATAAACAGTTTTGATGTCTATATAAAAATAATGCATGTATTTCCACCCCAATAGATAGTGAAAATAGGGCTATGAGGACTCACCGCATGTTGATGGCATAATGATCGTAAAAACGACGATTTACGTTGTTGATGAGTGATGACACCGGACGTGTTTAACCGAGTCCTAAATGATATAAGGGATTAATAACTCCCATATATGATAATATGTATGTATAAATTTTGTTATCTTTTAAATCACCCAACATTACAAGTTTATAAATAAAACTCACTTAAGACGTCAAGTTTATATATATATATATATATATATATATATATATATATATATATATATATATGTATATATATATATATATATATATATATATATATATATATATATATATATATATATATAATTTTCCAGCTTTTTGAAGGTTCTTCGACCTACTTTGAGGCTATTTTTGACCAAGCTCCAAAACGATTTAGGGTTTGGTTTTCTTGGAAATTAAACTACTATATACAAATAATTTTTAAAGTCAAGAACGACCATTTTTCGAGGTGTTTAAGTTAGGGAAAAAGCTCGCTAAAAACGCTATGTTGGCCATTTTTGAGTTGTCAAACTTCCGGGTTCCCAAATAATATCTGGGGGTTCTAAACTCCATAATAAATTATGAAAACTTCCAGATTTTTAGTTAAAACATAGATCTGACTTTTGAGACAAGAATCAACTCATTTTGTTAAGTTATGAATTAGTTATGATTTTTCAAAGTCGATGCAACTTTTCTGCCGAAATTCTGTAGTTCATAAACTTGAAATAACTAGTGATTATTGTTGTTTATTCAAAGACTACTTATATAAAAGTTATAAAACATATATATATATCACTTGTTTTTCATAATATTCACACTTTCATGATGTGTTTATATATTTATAAACACATTTGAAGAAAACAACTTAAAAACAAAAACTAGAGACTTATAAATTTGAGTTTTTATGAAACTTGTTGTTGTTGGTGATTATATATATTATGCAAGACTTATATAAACATAAATATAAGATGTAATAGGTTAGTATTTACTTACTTTGATGTATTAGGAGTATGAAATCAAGTAGAAGGAAGTGTTCTTGAACTTGGTTGCACAAAAGAACCCTTGAAAACTTGAAGAATAAAATGTTGCAATTTTTGGCCTTCTATAAGGCCCTTGGCTGGATTTTTAATGAGAGGGAGAAGAGAGATTTTTTTTTTCATGTTTGCAAGTATGAATGAAATGAGAGACTTGGGTCTCTATTTATAGAGAATGAAAAGGTCTTTGAAATGATGAAAGACATGGAGGTTGAGTGCAAGTCTTGCAAAGTATGGAGAAAGAGATGGAAGTGTTTGATGTAGATGGTGCATGGGTTGAAGAATAAAAAAATGAAAGTCAAATTGGTGGTTGTACCATGTGGTGGCCGGCCACATGGTCTAAAAGAAAGGGTTTTTTTATAAAAGTATTTCAAAATGTATTCTTGTATTTCTCTTTTTTTTTTTGTAATTTCATAAATACTTATGAATGCCTTTATTTCATGAATTGTTTTAGTCTTGCATAGTTAATGTTAAGTAAGTGTATTAATGCATGATTAGTGTCACTAATCATAATGTAATTATGTACTTAGTTGAATTAATCCATCATATCGTCAATCGATCGGATTAATTAATTTGCCGATTCATCGCACCGATGAAATTGTTTCTAATTGATTTGAATTTTCTTATAAACTTTGTTAATCACCTTGATTAAGTGCTAATAACCACTGGTTAGGTTATAACTTGGTAATAAATACTGATTTGGTCATAGTTGCTAACCTGGTTTGGTGCCGGATGTTACAGTCTCCCCCTGTTAAGGGAATTTCGTCCCGAAATTAGTTCGTGTTCTCCACTGCTTGACAATTCGAGAACAGATGAGGGTATTTTTCCCGGAATTGATCTTCGCGTTCCCATGTAAACTCAAGACCTCACTTAGAGTTCCATCTGACTTTTATTATCGGGATCCGGCTGTGCTTTAGTCTCTTGACTTCTTGGTCCATTATTTCCACGGGTTTTTCAACGAAGTTCAACTTGTCGTCTAGCTCCAGCTCGTCCATGGGTATGACAAGTGTTTCATTAGCCAGACACTTCTAAAGGTTAGATACGTGAAAGGTATTGTGCATGCTGCTAAGCTCTGGTGGTAGCTCTAAACGGTAAGCTACGAGTCCAATTCCCTTTAAGACTTGTATTGTCCAATGTATCGAGGGTTTAGCTTCTCCTTATTTTCCTAATCGTATCCCACCCTTCCATGGCGAGTCTTTCATTGGTACTCGTTCTCCCAATTAGAACTTAAGCGATTTTCTCCTTACGCCCACATAACTTTTCTGACGATTGGGAGTAGCTTTTAATCGGTTCCGTATCTGTACTATCTTTTCAGTGGTCTCAAGTATGGTTTCTGGGCCAAAGGATTGACTATCCCTGACCTTGGCCTAGCAAAGGGGTGATCGACACTTTTGTCCGCATAGTGCCTCAAATGGAGTAACCTTAAATTGTGTCTGATAGCTGTTGTTGTATGATAATTCTTTTAACGGTAATTGAGTATCCCAACACTTCCCAAAATCCATTACACAGGCTCTTAACATAGGTTCTAGGGTTTGAATCTTTCTTTCATTTTGATCATCGGTCTGATGGTGATAGGTGGTACTCATGACCAAGTTCGTACCCAAAGCTTGCTGTAACGTTTGCCAAAAATCTAGATGTGAATCTCCTATCCGTATCCGAAATGATTGAAATAGGCACTCCGTGTCCGGAGACGACTTCCTTGAGGTACGTTTAGACTAACTTATTCTTTCTGTTGTTCTCCTTGACTGGTAGGAATGCGCGGATTTCGTTAGGCGGTCGACTATTACCCAAATGGTTTCTGATGTTTGGTCTTAACTTTGGAGCATGATAGGAATTTGTTGACATATGTGGCAACGTCATCCTTCATGTTAGGCTACCCGTATAGCTTCTTGAGGTCATGATACATTTTATCGGATTCGGGGTGAACGACATATCCTGATTTGTGTCCTTCATCCATAGCCAGCTTTCTTATTCCACCAGACGGAGTAATCCGATTCTATTAATGAAATATCGATTTTTTTTATTAGCCCTTATCCCAAACTATTAATCCATTCCGTGCAGGGCTTCATTTTTCATATTTTCCTCCTTAACAACTTCTACTTGTGCATCATGAACTAAGGGAGGAAGGTTTGGTTGAATGGTTATAACTAGGGCTTGTACTCTTAACGACTTAGCTCGTTCCTTTCGGCTCTGAGTGTCTGCAACCACATTAGTTTTCCTCAGGTGATAACGAATTTCACAGTTGCAATCACTTATTAGCTCCATCCAATGACACTACTTCATATCTGACTCTTTCTGGTTCAAGATGTGTTGGAGGCTCTTTGGTCTGTGAGTGTAGTACACTTCTTACCGTACAACTAATGTCTCCAAGTCCTAAGGATAAAGACTACTGCTCGAAGATCTAGATCATGCGTTATATAATTCACCTAGTGAACCCTAAGTTTTCATAAAGTATAAGCTATGACCCTATCTTTCTATATCAACCCATTGTGTGAAGCGTCACAGTAATCTACAAATTTCTTGCTTCTCTTGGATAAAATAAGCACGCTGCACAGTTGTGCTTTAATAACTGATATGATGTGTCCTGATCATCGCCCCAATCATACTTAATGTCTTTTCGGGTCAGTTTTGTTAGAGCTTCGGTGATCTTTGAGAATTTTTTTTTTGATAATTGCCTATAATAAGTGGCAAGTCTTAAAGAAATTCGTATCTCTATGGGGGTTCTAAGAGTTGACCAATTCCTGATAACCTCGTTCTTTGCGGGGTCGACTTGGATCCCTTACTATTGATCACGTGACCGAGAAATCTTACCTATCTTAGCCTAAAGTCAAACTTAGAAAGCTTGGCATATAATTGTTCTTTCTTCAACAACTCTAGAATCAGTCTTAAATGTTTGCTCGTGCTCCTCCTTGTTTCGTGAGTAGACTAAAAAGTCATTCATGAATACAATCACGAATTTGTCTAGATAAGGTTGCACACCCGATGAGGTCCATGAGTACTGTTGGGGCACTGGTTAATCCAAACGGTATTAATAGGAATTTATGATGACCGAAACGGAATCTGAAGGCTGTCTTTGGAATATCAAACTTGCGAACTCTAACCTGGTGATAACCAAACCTTAGGTCGATCTTCGAATAGAAGCTTAATTCTTGGAGTTTGTTCAAACAAGTCATTGATCCTTGTGAGCAGGTATCGGTTCCTTTAGTTTATTTAGCTCTTGGTAATTGATGCACATTCTGATGGTTCTATCCTTCTTCTTTATGAACAAAACTGGAGCTCCTCCAAAGCGAGGAACTCGGTTTGATAAACCCTTTATCTAAGAGCTCGTACAGTTGGTTGGATGATTCTTACACTATTGATGGGGCTAATCGGCATGGTGCTCGAGCCACTGGCACCGCACCTGATACTAGGCCGATTTTTATATTTGACTTGCCTCGATGTTGGGTGTTCAGGTAAGTGTTCTGGAAAAACTTTGGGGTAACCATAAATAATAAGAATATTTTCGAGCCGCTTTTCCTTTGGCTCCCTCTCAGTCAACACTTCAGGGTCCTAATGCTAGGGATGATGCTTACTTTGGTATTTCTTGTTTTGCCTTGAACAGTAAGGACCTTCTTATTGACTAAAGGTATATGAACCGTGTTCTTGTTGCACACTATTTCCGCATGATTTTTCGATAGCCAATCCATGCCTATGACCACGTAAACACTTCCCTGTTTGATGGGTATCAAGTCTGTTTCAAAGAGTCGGCCTACTAATTCTAAGGAGCATCCTCGACTTATATTATTTTTATTAAGCGTCTCACTGTCATCATCCTCAATAGCATAAGTGGCACTTAATGGTGTAAGAATGGAATTTATCTGCTTACTGAACTTAGTGGATATGAAGCTCCTATCAGCACCAGTATCAAATAGTAGAAATGCATAAGTGGTATCTAATGGGATAAGAGGATAAGTCTATGGGTTGAAATTTCTTAGGCAGATTGTCGTACTACATATCCTCATGCACATAGTTATAGATAAAACTTAGTTCTTCATTAAAATGCTTGATACCTAATCTTTGTACATGATATGGTCGGGATTTCCTGATAAATTTTTAAGCCTTACATACCCTAAGATATATCAGATAGTAAAGCCTAGAGAAATACTATAAAATGGTAGAAAGGGTATTAAGTATGAGATGCCTCCGGGGTTTCCTCGTACTCCAGAGCGTTAAGTCGTTGGGTTAGTTCTGCAATGCGGGCTTTGTGCTCTGCTAGGCGCTGTCACAATTCGTTGATTCCATCTTGTTGAATCGCCTAGGTATTCTGGTTGACCCAAGGTTTATTGGTGGTTTGTATTGTCTCCTGCTTAATCCTTGCAAAGATCTCACAGATCTCTTGGTGGATTTTGTCGAAATTGGGGGTCGTGTCAGGCGGCCCTTGCCACCAACAAAGGCATCGTTTGTTACTTAGGCTTCTGGGTAAGTGTCGGCACTTGAGAGGAAGATGGTGTTCCGACTTCAAACTGGCTTTGGATCCCTTCCTCGTTTCCCCACTCTTGGAGAGTGAGTGGCATCCATCCCCACTGTCTTATGGTTGCCCGTCGTTAATGTGGCGGGGTTGGCTGATGGGCATGTACCAGGATAGACTCCCGTTGTGCCAGTCACACCCTTTTCCTAGGGGTGAACTTCTTCAATGGACCATTGGGGTGGTCTCGGAATAGGGTGTAGGATGGAATATGTGGTGGTGATGGTGGAGCAATTTATGCTGCAGGGCCACAGTTGCCCTCCTTGTGTTTTGACGGGTCCATTACATCGTCATTGATTTGGTCTGGGTGGGTTCCCGATCCAAAGTACACCTCAGTGTCACCTTGGCTTCCTTGTTCCGTGGGTGAGAATTCATCTTCTGAGTCAAAGAGGACAATAACCGTATTGTTCGACATGTTATTGTCATCAGGGTCTGTATATGTGTTCACAGTTTTTGAAGAAAGTTTAGTTTTTGTAACAATTATAGTCTAGGTACTAATGCAACCTAGTTCACTATAACTATGGCTCTGATACCAATCTGTCACACCCCGTTACCCCGGTTGGCAACGAAGCGTGACGTCGCGGAAGCGTAACCATAATCATAACGAACGACCACTATATGGACGTTTTCAAAAATACATTGATTTAACTTCAAATATAAATATTGTTTTACATAACCAAAATACAGCATAAGTAGTTCTTAAAATACCAAGATTTAAATACACAATTTAGTTTATCAGGAAAGATGCAAATAAATCTCCGAGTTTGAAAATGATGCGACTCCAAAATGAACGGAAGCCTTGGAATGCTTCCGATAAATGCGCATGTCTTAATCACCTGAAAATACATGCTAAAATACGTCAACAAATTGTTGGTGAGCTCATAGGTTTACGCGAAAAGACCAATTGTATGGACATTATCAGATGAGTTGAATTTATAAATCATAAATTCCATGTATGTATTACATAAACCATCATGCAACCGAAGCTTAATTAAATGAGTTTGCCCTGTGCAGTATTCCCATACGTAATATCGTGTGTTGAATATATATGCACCCGCTGTTAGCCGAGCTGAACTAACCCGAATGGGGGACATGACTCCCGATAGATCTATCCACAATATATTCGCGTTTGCAAATAAATGCAATTAACGGTTTATGATTTGAGGGCTGATGGATCCACATGTGTAATACATATAAGAAATAAACAGTTTTGATGTCCATATAAAAATAGTGCATGTATTTCCACCCCAATAGATAGTGAAAATAGGGGCTATGAAGACTCACCGCATGTTGATGGCAAAATGATCGTAAAAACGACGATTTACGTTGTTGATGAGTGATGACACCAGACGTGTTTAACCGAGTCCTAAATGATATAAGGGATTTAATAACTCCCATATATGATAATATGTATGTATAAATGTTTTTATCTTTTAAATCACCCAACATTACAATTATAAATAAAACCCACTTAAAACGTCAAGTTTATATATATATATATATATATATATATATATATATATATATATATATATATATATATATAAAATATTCCAGCTTTTTGAAGGTTTTTCGGCCTACTTTGAGGTTGTTTTTGACCAAGCTCCAAAACGATTTAGGCTTTGGTTTTCTTGGACATTAAACTACTATATACAAAGAATTTTTAAAGTCAAGAACGGCCATTTTTCGAGGTGTTTAGGTTAGGGGAAAAGCTCGCTAAAAATGCTATGTTGGCCATTTTTGAGCTGTCAAACTTTCGGGTTCCCAAATAATATCTGAGGGTTCTAAACTCCATAATAAATTATGAAAACTTCCAGATTTTTAGTTAAAACATAAATCTAACTTTTGAGACAAGAATCAACTCATTTTGTTAAGTTATGAATGAGTTATGATTTTTCAAAGTCGATGCAACTTTTCTGCCGAAATTCCGTAGTTCATAAACTTAAAATAACTAGTGATTCTTGTTGTTTATTCAAAGACTACTTATATAAAAGTTATATAACATATATATATATATATCACTTGTTTTTCATAATATTTACACTTTCATGATGTGTTTATATATTTATAAACACATTTGAAGAAAACAACTTAAAAACAAAAACTAGAGACTTATAAATTTGAGTTTTTATGAAACTTGTTGTTGTTGGTGATTACATATATTATGCAAGACTTATATAAACATAAATATAAGATGTAATAGGTTAGTATTTACTTACTTTGATGTATTAGGAGTATGAAATCAAGTAGAAGGAAGTGTCTTTGCTACCCTAACACTTCCTCGACCACGCCTCATAAACTAGGTTGGGAAATATTCTAAGTATGTCAAGCTGTTAGTTAGATTTCTCAAGCTGTTAGTAGATTTTCTGTGTAATTACAAAGTTCAAGCTGTTAGTTGAGAAAGTTCGAGCTGCTAGTTTAAAAGTTCAAGCTGCCAGTGTTCAAGTTCAAGCTGCTCAACTGATAGTCTTCAAGCTGCTCAACAGCTCAATAAACAGAAAGTGCTGAAATTCAGGAAAAGATATATTCGAAGATTCAAGCATATCTACTATCAGAGAAATCAGAGTTTCTCAAGGAAACAAATCAGAAGGTATTATATATACATAGAACAGGTCTTCTATTGTAAGTTCTGCACGTACAAGTTTAATTTCAATTGTAATTGCTATTCTGATTAAGTTTTCATAAGCCTCTAAGGTTGTAAAACCCTAAGAACAATATGTGTTGTTCGTCTAATCAAACAGATTAGAGGTGATTGTAATCATTGAGTTTGGAAATACAAGTGATTGTTGATTATATTTATGTGTTATTTGTTTTGAAAGCTTTTCTTAAAACAGTTAAGTGTTATTCCGCAAACTTCTTAATTGGACTTTGATTCAATACAAGGTTATTGGTTTATACTCTGATTGATTCAAACTAGTTAATCTTAGGTAGTGATTTTGATCTTGACAAGTGGTATCAGAGCCACAGGTTTTTCTTTGTTTTCAAAGTCAGAAGCTTTCTTTTAAAATTTTTAATTTTCTGTAATGGAATTTGATAATAGCAGTAGTGGATCTGGGCAAGGACTCAAAGTGCCTATGCTCAAACCCACTGAGTTTGAGATGTGGAAACTCAGGATTCAACAGCACATTCAATTTATTGACTATGCCATATGGGAAGCTGTTGAATTTCCTCCTGTAGTTGATCCTGAACTTGATGCTGAGGGCAAACCCATAAAAACTCCTCCAAAAACTGAACTTGAAAGAAAGGCTAGAATGAATGAAGTGAAAGCTCTTACAATTTTACAGATAGCCATTCCTAATGCTTATCAACATCAGTTTAAAAAGTTTTACACTGCTCATTCTCTTTGGATTGCTTTAGAGAAAAGATTTGCTGGCAATGCTAGCACTGAGAGAAATCAAAAGGATCTTTTGAAACAACAGTATGAAAACTTTTCTGGTGGCAAGAATGAAAACATTACTCAAATCTTTGACAGGTTTAACAAACTGATAGGTGAATTGGAGAGTGCCAAAGTCAGCTTGGATCAAGATGAAGTAAACAGAAAATTTCTTAGATCTCTTGGTGAAGAGTGGACAGTCTATGCTGCCCAATGGAGAACCAAAGACACTCTTGATGAAATAGAGTTGGATGACCTTTACAACAGTCTGAGAGTGTTTGAAACTGAGATTGAAACTAAAAAGAAATCCTTTTCTTATAATCATAACACTGCTTTGCTGTCATCAGCATTAACTGTTAAATCTAACTGTTGTGATTCCTTTTCAGGTGCTGATGGTAACTCTACTGAAGTTCATTATGAAGCTTTTGTTGCAAATGATGGACTGTTTGCTCTAAATGCTGAAGATTTATAACAAATCCATCCAGATGATCTAGAAGAGATGGACTTGAAATGGCAGCATGCAATGTTGACTATGAGGGCTAAAAGGTTTCTGAAAAGAACTGGCAGATCCAACTTCCAAGCCAAACCAGAAGGCAAACCATCATTTGATAAATCAAAAGTTGAATGCTTTAAACGCCACAAGCTTGGACACTTTGCAAGAGAATGCAGATCCCAAGGTCAACAGCCACCAAGACCTCAGCAAACAAATCAAGCTTCATCATCACAAGCACTTGTGTCTCAAGAAGACAATGTGTTTGACTGGAGTGATCAGACAGAGGAAGAGTTTCAAAATCAAGCTCTCATGGCAGAAACATCAAATGTCACCTCCACTGAACTACCATCTGAGGTAAATGCTAAACTCTGCTCTCAAACATGCAAAAATATGGTTAAAAAGTACAGAGATCATAATGAGAGCATGTGCAAATCTCTAGCTAAGATGGAAGAAAGGAGATATGAGTACATGCAGGCCATAGAAGATCTTGAAAAACCGATCAATGACTATAAGGATAATGAGATTCAAATGGGACATGATAGAACATATCATGAATAGGAGAAAAAGGAGCTGAATCAGAAAATAGAGTCCCTAAATAAGAAATTAGATGAGGCTGAACAGAAGGTGTTAGAAGCTAACAAGAAAATAGAATCTGTCAATATAGGTCTAGGAAACTTCAAATTGGCAAATCAAAAGCTGGAACACCTAATGGAAGTTCAATTTAAAGATAGGGTAAAATCTCAGCTTAATCCCAAAGAAGGTATAGGATACAGAGCCACTCCACCTCCATACAACAACAAATACATTCATCCCATGAGTGAAGTTGCAGATAGACTTGTTAATGAACCATTAGATGAGTCTATGACCACTGTAGATCCTATCCTTGAAAACAATCCTGAATCTAAAGAAGATCTGATTCCAAATGAAGATTGTGAGTAGAAAGAAGTTGAGAAAGAACACAAAACAATGAGTGCACCTATAGAAGCCCCTACCCCCAGTAAGAAAGGAAAAGAGAAGATGAGTGTATGCTATGCTGCTCCACATGTTTCTGTATCTTCTAACTGTAACAGTGCATCTTCCTCAAAAGGTAATAAAAGGGGTAAGACTGTTCCAATCTGCACATGCCAAAAGCATGGTGTCCAAAAGTTTCCCAAACAACAGCAGGTAAGGGGAAATCAAAGGAACAATAACCAGCTATGGTCCAACAAAACTGGTTCTTCAATCAAAACAGTTAAAAGATGTTTCCATTGTGGCAGGAAAAACCATTTGGCCAGACATTGTCTGTATAAACCTTCTGCTGCAAAAGAGACTGTGTTTCAGAAACAAGAATTTGTTCAAAACACAAAGAATTCTAATGCCAAACATCTTGTTACACCAGTTCCAAAGAAAACAGTTGATCACAGATTTTTAAAAGTCAACAAACGCCAGTCTACACACCAAAAACAAGTTTTGGCAAAGCCCAAATCAAGTATTAAACAGATATGGTGTGTTAAAGGTAAAAACCCAGATCAAACTGTTGATACAAATGTTGAAACTGCTAGGTCAAAAGTTGGAACTGGTAGTGCAAAACCTCAAGCTGTCTACACTAAAAACACTGTTCAAACTGTTAAGCCTACAATTGGAACTGGTAATGGATCATCTGAGACTGTTAATACAAAAGATGGAAAGAACACCTGGATTCCTCATGTCATAACTAAATATTCTTCACAGACTCCACCAGTGGATCTCACTAAGTATAAAAAGTCACAAACAGTGTTTAGTTATGTCAATGCACAAGGACAACCCAAAACCAATTTGGTTTGGGTTTACTCCACTACTAACTAAGCTTTTATTTGTGCAGGGCACCCACAGGTCACAACACAAAACAAGATGGCATTTGGACAGTGGATGCTCTAGGCACATGACAGACAATTCTGAATGCTTGTCAAATTTCAAAGGCTTTGAAGGAGGGTTTGTTGCATTTGGAGGAAATTCCAAGGGAGGTAAGGTCACAGGTAAAGGTACTGTCAAAGCTGGCAATATGTTTTTTCAATGATGTTTTGTATGTTGAATAGCTGAAGTACAATCTATTAAGTGTGTCTCAAATCTGTGATAAACAAAATATTGTTGTATTCACAGATTCTGAGTGCATTGTTTTTTCAAAAGATTTTAAAATACCTGAAAATCTTTTTTTACTTAGAACACTAAGAAAGGATTATGTCTACTGTTTGGACACAGATCTTTTATCCAAATCAAGTACTTTAAGCTGTTTGATATCCAAAGCATCATCCAATGAGTCTGCTATTTGGCACAGAAGGATATGTCACATGAACTTCAAATCTATGAATGTTCTAGTCAAAAAGAATTTGGTAAGAGGTTTACCACAAAAAGAGTTCATCTGTGATTATCATTGTGTAGCATGTCTTAAAGGCAAGCAACACAAAGCTTCTCATAAGGCCAAAGAAGTAAATTCAATCTCATCTGCTCTTCATCTTATTCATATGGATCTCTTTGGTCCAACATCTGTTTTGAGTTTGAATAAAAGAGCTTACTGTTTAGTCATTGTTGATGATTTCACCAGATTCACATGGGTATACTTTCTTAGGACTAAAGATGAAACTGCTGAGCTAGTTAAATCATTTATTCCTAAGATTATAAACCAATCCAACTTAAAAGTTAAGGTGATAAGATCAGACAATGGAACTGAGTTTAAAAACAATATCCTAAACAGTTTCTATGAGTCTAAAGGCATTGCTAGGCAATACAGTGCACCAAGAACACCACAGCAAAATGGTATAGCTGAAAGAAAGAACAAAACTTTAATTGAGGCTGCTAGAACCATGCTAGCTGATTCCAAACTGCCAATGACCTTTTGGGCAGAAGCAGTCAATACAGCTTATTATGTTCTAAATAGGGTTCAGGTTGTTCAATCACAAGGGAAAACTCCATATGAGTTATTCCATCACAGAGTCCCCTTAATAGCCTTTCTAAAGTCTTTTGGATGTTCATGCACCATTCTTCACACTAAGACTCACTTAGGAAAGTTTGAAAGTAAGGCTGAAGAATGTTTCTTTGTAGGATACTCTACTCAAAGCAAAGCCTATAGGGTATATAACAGTGTGTCTAAAACCATTGAAGAAAGTGCTAATGTTGAATTTAATGAGAACACTGCAAATGTCAAAGGCACTAGTTCTGATTGGTTGTTTGACTTAGACTCACTAACTAATTCTTTGAGCTTTGTTGAGTATACTGCAGAAACTGATGAAAATAGGGTTGAAGCTGCCAACACAAATTCTCATGCTGGTAGCACAAATGTTCAAGCTGTTGGCACAAAGTTTCAGACTGTTGAAGATTCTGATCAATGGGATGAGTATACTGTTTTACCACTTCTATCTTGTGACCCACCAGGGGTACTGGATGCTCAACATGATTCAAATCTAAACTATGAAGTGCCAATCCCAAGTCCTGAGGGAACAGCTCCATCACAAAGGGAAACAGTCCCATCTTCTAGTCAAGCTGTTCCTGAAGTTGAACCATCAAGTGGTCCTGAAGGAGATGATACAAATCTAGGAACTTCCTTTCAGACAGACAGAGAGCCAACGCTCAGAGTTCACAAGTATCACCCTCTCAATCAGATAATGGGTGATCCACGCACTCCTGTGCAGACAAGGACAATGGTTCATAAGGACTCTACTGATGCTGAATCAGCAGTTCCTGAATTCAGTCTAGCTGCCTTTGAACATGCATGTTTCATGTCACAATTAGAACCTAAGAAGGCATCTGAGGCTTCGAAAGATCCATCTTGGATTGAGGCAATGCAGGAAGAACTTCTGCAGTTCAAGATTCAGAATGAATGGACTCTAGTTGATCTTCCTAAAGGAAAGAGAGCAATTGGTACAAGATGGGTGTTCAGAAACAAGAAGGATGAGAGAGGGATAGTCATCAAGAACAAAGCAAGATTGGTAGCACAGGGATACACTCAAGAAGAAGGAATAGATTATGATGATGTCTTTGCTCTAGTGGCAAGAATTGAAGCCATCAGACTGTTCCTAGCTTATGCAAGCTTCAAAGGGTTTAAAGTGTATCAAATGGATGTGAAGTCTGCTTTCCTGTATGGCACAATTGAAGAAGAGGTATGTGTGTCAACCTCCTGGATTTGAGGACTACAAGTATCCAGACAGAGTCTACAAACTAGACAAAGCCCTCTATGGACTCCACCAAGCCCCTAGAGCATGGTATGACACTCTGTCATCATACCTTATACAGAATGGATTCAAGAGAGGTACTCTGGACAAAACATTGTTCACAAAGTCCATCAAATTTGAGATTCTGCTTGTTCAAATATGTGTTGATGATATTATCTTTGGGTCTACTAATGACAGTCTGTGCAAAGAATTTGAGGCATTGATGCACAAAAAGTTTCAAATGAGTTCAATGGGAGAACTCACCTTTTTTCTAGGATTACAGGTCAAGCAGAAGCCCATAGGACTTTTTATAAGTCAATCAAAGTATGTTGAAGACATACTGGAAAAGTTTGGTTACAAAGATACCAAAGTTGCTAGTACTCCAATGGACACTCACAAGCAGCTTGATGCAGACAAAGATGGAGTAGATGTGGACATTCATCTATACAGATCCTTGATAGGTTCACTTATGTACCTCACATCTTCTAGACCTGATATAATGTTTGCTGTTTGTGTTTGTGCCAGGTTTCAATGTGCTCCAAAGGACTCACACTTATTTTGCTGTTAAGAGAATCTTTAGATATCTCAAAGGCCAACCACATTTGGGTCTCTGGTATCCTAAAGACTCTCCTCTTGAACTAACAGCCTATTCTGACAGTGATTATGGAGGATGCAACATTGACAGAAAGTCCACAACTGGTGGATGTCAATATCTAGGAGCAAGACTGGTCTCTTGGCAGTGCAAAAAGCAAACAACTGTCTCCACCTCATCCACTGAAGCAGAATTTGTAGCAGCTGCAAGCTGCTGTTCCCAAGTGATGTGGATTCAGAATCAACTAAGAGACTATGGTATGAATTTCCTATCCACTCCTATTTACATTGACAACTCAAGTGAAAATAAGCATTGTACAAAATCCAGTGAAATTTCCCAAAACCAAGCATATAGACATCAGATTTCATTTTATAAGGGATTGTAATGAAAAGAAATTAATCCAAGTTACCAAAATTCATACTGATGATCAGTTAGCTGATCTATTTACAAAACCATTTGATGTAGGAAGATTCACCTTCCTAGTATCAAATATTGGCATGGTTAATATGGATTAATTTGTTCTTCATCATTCTCTCTTATTTTATGAAAAATATGTTTATTTCATATGCTTGTTTACGGGGGAGACACGGTGTCATTAGAATATGCTTCTTTTCAACTAACAGCTTGAGTCTTTTCTCAAGCTGCTAGTTCATTTTACTCGGACTGTTAGTTGTTTCACTTGATCTGTCAAAGTGTGCAGGGTAATTTGGTAACTTCCTATAAGTGTGTGCGCAGGATTAGATATTTTCGAAACCCCTAAACCTTTAAAGGTCCCAGTTTCGTTCAATTGTAACTACCAGTTGCAAAATATCTTCCACGACCCTCCTTTTCTCTCTTAGCGATTCACACACACTTCTCTGAAACCCTAAATCACCGATTGATCGTCAATGGAGTTTGTCAAAGAACATAACTGTCTTCCCTATTCTCTCAAACACACTGACCGTCAACCATTCCATGACATGATGGACTTCCTTCGAAGTTCCCATATCCATCATGCCCTCACTATCAATCCCACCATCTACATATCCCATATAGAACAGTTTTGGAAACATGCCTCTGTCCAAACCATCAACGGAGTCACTTCTTTGTCTTCCAAAATCGATGGCAACACTGTCACCATCACTGAGGACATCATCCACCAACACTTGCATCTTCAAGATGCCACAGGTATTTCTGATCTATCTCTTACTGCCTTACATGAAGGCCTTTTTGCTATAGGGTATAGGGGCCCTACTGATTCTTATACATTCCTTAAAACTCATTTTGCCCCTAAGTGGAAATATCTTGTACATATCATCCAACAATGTATAAGCCCTAAAAGAACTGGTTGGTCAGAATTTTCTTCTAAATAACCACTGCCTTAGTGTGTTTATCTACTGGCCAACAGTTCAATTTTTCGAATATGATTTTTCAGGGTATGTTAAGGCATCATGCCCTAAAGAATGGGAAATTTTTGATGTATCCTCGATTTTTGGCTGAAATAATTGCAAGAACTTGCAATAATTTCAATGTACATAAAAGGATTCATGTTTCCCATACGCACTCTTTACCATCAATAAAACGTCTTTTAAAATCTAGTGCCAATTTTTTGAGTATAGATGTCCCATTGCCCTTTGCAATGTTGGGCATCAATCCACTAACCCACTCCTCACTGCTTCACCGCCAGGACCCCAACCCACTCCTCATGATACAAATACTCCATCTGCTCCTTCTGTCAAACCCACTTTCCCACTCATACTATATAAAAGAAAAAGGGTTTCAGGAGCTCCTTCCTCCTCAGCCCAACTACAAGAGCCAAATATCCCTGTGCAGGAGGACACTTCTGCACAGAATACCTAAAGGGCACCCACTGAGGACACTCTCATCCTCAATTTGGAGGTGGCCATCCCAACAGAGGATGTCCATATGGATTCTGTGGCTGACACTACTGATGTCTCTGCACAAGAGGCACAGGACAGTGTCAACATCAATAAGACCACACCCATGGCAACAGAGGGTGTGCAAGCACCTTCTGGAAGTCCCCAGTACCAAGAACAGAGGGCCCCAGATGTTTCTACTTCTGGAATTCCTGCCAGTGATAGGTCACAAGCACCACACTCATTTGCTGATCTTGAGGCTAGTCTGCAACTTATGATATCGACGGATCCTCAACTGAAACCTGTTGTGGCAGTATTGGAATATTACCAGTCCCTTATTGCTGCACAGGGGGCACAAATCCTAGCACTCCAACAGACAGTAGCAGCTCATAATCAGAGAATGGATTATTTTCATCAGGGGTTCACTCTCTGTGGAAATAAGATAATTCAACTTGAGAAGATGATTCGATCCCTAATGGCAAAGGTTGTAGGTCCTTCTGGCCAAACCAATGCATCTAAAAAGGGGGAGAATCAGGAGATCCCTAGTTCAGTCCAAACAGCTTAAGCTCCTGCTCAAACAGTCCCAGATTCTAGGCTAACAGTCCCAACAGCCACTCAAGCTGTTAGCCTAGAAACTCAAGCTGCTCCTATACGAACAACTGGAGTTGTTATCAGAGAAGGAATTCAAGCTCCTGTCAGTACAGTCCAAGCTACAACTTCTGCAACCAAAGATAAGGGCAAGGGCATACTCATAGAATCTCCAAAGCATAAATTTTCATCTAAAGAAGCCCAAGTTGCTCATGATGCTGAATTTGCCAGAAAATTAGCAGAGGAACAGTATGATCTTTTTGACCAGCAAACCCATGCTCCAATGTAAGATGATGAAACCTTAGGTGATTACTTAAGCGGGTTTGTGGTCAAACAAAATGAGAAGAAAAGGAAAATGCCAACAGGGCATTCAAAGGCAGAGCATAGAAAGTTTTTGATAAATTTCTCTTATTCAGTTGGGATTCCAAAGAAGATGGCTCAGTCATGGAGCACAGAAAGGCTGCAGGAAATTCATGACAAGGAGATGGAAAAACGAAAGATAGCCAAAGTCTCCCATCAAGTCCAAAACCTCCAAGAACGAGTTCAAGCTGGAATAAGTGATATTCAAGCTGGTGTAAGTGATAATCAAGCAGGTGGCAGTGATCCTTCTCCTCCTGTTCAAGCTGTTGCTACTAATCCTCAATCAGAAGCCATTCAACAAGCAAAGCTTGATCAGATGAAAAGGGTGTTATTTGAGCGTCAGCTTCAAAAAGTGATGGAGATTGAAAAGACCCTCGATCACCATGACTTCTCAAAACCTCCTTTTACATACTGGTATGCTAAGTCAATGGATGACATTGATTTAAAATATCATTTTGTAGTCAGAAGAGAAGCTGGTCCTGAGGAAGAATACAAGAGTATAATGCACCTAGTTCAAGGGATGACCAGGGATGAACTTACTAGAATGCACCATATTGGAACTGTGAGTCAATCTAGGTCTTCACTACCCCAGGTCAAGCAGGCTATAAAGGATTTGAATAGCATTTTTGATCCAGAGTCTATCCGCAAAGATATAGAAGATGCCAAGGAGATGAAGATTGGAAATGTTGATCTGTATGTGAAATCAAAGACATATAGACTCAGATTTGCAAATGGATCCAGCATGTTCTTCAATTTTGAATTCTTTGATCTTCCAAGGGAATGGTTAGTACAACTGAGCTCAGTGAAGATATACTGTGATAGAGAATAAATGAAAAGAGAATTTTTGAAGGCAATTAAGCAGAAACTTTCACAACAGTAAGTTTTTGGATGCCTTAGTTTGTAGATAACAGTTTTACTTTGTTTTATTTCCTCATTTGTATAGAAACTTAAAGTCTTGTGTAAAGAATTTAAGTTAGGGGGAGATTGTTGGGAAATATTCTAAGTATGTCAAGCTGTTAGTTAGATTTCTCAAGCTGTTAATAGATTTTCTGTGCAATTACAAAGTTCAAGCTGTTAGTTGAGAAAGTTCGAGCTGCTAGTTTAAAAGTTCAAGCTGTCAGTGTTCAAGTTCAAGCTGCTCAACTGATAGTCTTCAAGCTGCTCAACAGCTCAATAAACAGAAAGTGCTGAAATTCAGGAAAAGATATATTCGAAGATTCAAGCATATCTACTATCAGAGAAATCAGAGTTTCTCAAGGAAACAAATCAAAAGGCATTCTATATACATAGAATAGGTTTTCTATTGTAAGTTCTGCACGTACAAGTTTAATTTCAATTGTAATTGCTTTTCTGATTAAGTTTTCATAAGCCTCTAAGGTTGTAAAACCCTAAGAACAATCTGTGTTCTTCGTCTAATCAAACAGATTAGAGGTGATTGTAATCATTGAGTTTGGCAATACAAGTGATTGTTGATTATATTTATGTGTTATTTGTTTTGAAAGCTTTTCTTAAAACAGTTAAGTGTTATTCCGCAAACTTCTTAATTGGACTTTGATTCAATACAAGGTTATTAGTTTATACTCTGATTGATTCAAACCAGTTAATCTTAGGTAGTGATTTTGATCTTGACAAACTAACCCCCCGCTCAACTTCGTGTGTCTTTCTTGGTTACCCTCTAAGCCATCATGGATACCTATGCCACGATATCTCCACAAAACAATACTTCATTTCACGTCATGTTACTTTCGTGGAAGATGTATTCCATTTTTCCACTTCTGCCAAGTCCCCCATTCCATCCTATGACTTCCTTAATGACACTCTTCCTTCACCATACTTCCTTTATCACTCCATGCAATCTACCACCTCGACTTCCACTGCCCCCATGAAATCTGTTGCACCGCCACCAGCAATAGTTCCAACAATAAATAATGTGCCTACACGTTCAAAAAGCGGCATTTTTAAACCCAATAGCCATTTCTCTCTTCACACTCATTCCATCTCTCCTCCATAAACTCGCCCTGCTAGACCCTAATTGGAACTCAGCTATGTCTGCTGAATTTAATGCATTACTTAAACAATCTACATGGGATCTAGTTCCACGTCTGGTGGACGTCAAAATTGTCAGATGCCATTGGATTTTTCATCATAAATTTCATGCAGAGGGTTCTCTAGAAAGATACAAAGCAAGGCTCGTTGCTAATGGTAAATCACAGGAGGTTGGTGTTGATTGTGACGAGACATTTAATCCAGCTGTTAAACCGACTACCTTTCGTACTGTTCTTTCTCTTGCCCTAGGCAGAAATTGGCCTATTCATCAACTTGATGCCAACCAATACTTTTTTACAAGGGGAACTTAACGAGACATTTTATATGTATCAACCGCCTGGGTTCTCTCATCCTTCTATTCCAAGTTTTGTTTTCAGGTTGTGTAAGTCTTTGTATGGACTTAAACAGGCGCCAAGGGCTTAGAATCAATGATGTGCACATCACCTTCTCACAATCGGCTTCAAGTGTAGCAAGAGTGACAAATATCTTTTTATCTATCGCCACAAAAATGATATGGCTTACCTACTTCTCTATGTAGTCGATATTCTTTTCACTTCTTCTTCCTCTACGCTACAAGCATCAGTTATTAAGGCCATCAAAAAGGAATTTGAAATAACCGATCTTGGAACTCTCAATTATATTTTGGGCATCTTGGTCACTCACTCGTATAAGGGTATGTTCTTATCTTAACAAAAGTACATAGAATCTATTTTGAAACGAGCTCACGTGGACATTTGCAAGCCGATTACCACACCGGTTGATACCAACTCAAAATTAAGTGCCACTGAAGGCCCATTGTTGACCGATTGTACTACTTATTACAGCCTTGCCGGAGCACTTCAATACCTTACCTTCACTCACCCATACATCGCTTATGCAGTTTAGCAGACTTGTTTGTTCATGCATGCTCTGAAAGAGACCCACGTTAATGCCTTGAAACACATTCTGCGTTATCTTAAAGGCACAACCCACTTAGTCTTCCAACTATATCCCTCATCTCCTAGTCAGCTCATCACTTACACAAATGCTGACTGGGGTGGTTGTCCAGACACTCGTCGCTTTATCAAGTTCGAGTGCTGAAGCCGAATATCGTGGTGTCGCAAATGTGGTCGCAGAGTCTTTTTGGTTATGCAATTTATTACTTGAACTTCATACAATAATGCTTCATTCAACTCTAGTTTATTGTGATAATTGTCAGCTGTTTATCTCTCCGGAAATCCCATTCAGTACCAACGGACAAAACACATTGAGATGGATATTCACTCCGTTCGTGAGAAGGTTGCTGTAGGGCACGTCCGAGTAATCCATGTCTCATCCTCTTATAAGTATGTGGACATTTTTACCAAGGGTTTTCCACGCCAATTATTTCTTGATATTCGACACAGTTTGAGCATCCTTCCTCCTCTTGCGGGGGGCTGTTAGCCGATATATTTTGTATTATTCCTTGATATCGTTTCCTATTTTGTTGGAAAAGTTGTTATATATCTTGTGTCTATATTTGTCAATAGAATAAAAGAGAGGGCACTTTTGAGATGCCAATCAACAATTTTATTACAAAAATATCATTCCATCTATAACCATTTGATTTAGATGATCAAAGGGTCCACATTAGTTCTTCGGGAATTGTTCAAAGTATCAAGTAAATATAATTTATACATATAGAATTAAATATATTCATACTATAAAATATAGGCTTAGAAATAATACAATTTAAACTAAATTTTGATTTTCATCCAACGTTGGTACTTAACTTTAAAAATTGGTGTCATTAAAACAATGATGAATTGACATGTTTAATTGTATATTTATTATTTTTTTTAATTCTATAGTTGTCTTAAATTTAACTATGAATTCAAAAAACTTAAACTGTAATAATAATCATATTAGGTTTAACAATAACTTTAAATATTTTGTCATTTATTTAGAAACCTAAATATATTTTAAAACTTTATATAGTAATCATATTATATATATGTACGTATATATCTATATACATGTATGTATGTATGTACATACATATATACATATATAGGGAGGTTCAATGGAAAACCACTATGCACCTGAAAACTTGTGAAAACCGCACTGCACCACCACAAATGCATCAAATTCCCCGCGTGATTCATCAAAATCCCGCGTGATGCATCAAATTTCCCGCGTGATGCATCAAAATCTCGCGTGACGCATCATCTTATTTACGATCATGCCACCGCGTTTTTCATGAAATGCACCCAATCGGACGGTATGCATAGGTTTCCATAGTTTATGTATGTATATATATATATATATACAGACATACGTATATATATATACATACGTATATATAGATATATATATATATATATATATATATATATATATATTTATTTATTTATTTATATATGTATGTATGTATGTATGTGTGTGTATATATATATATATATATATATATATATATATTATATATATAATATATATATATATATTATATATATATATATATATAATATATATTATATATATATATATTATATATATATACCCGACTACCGAGCAGATGCGTGTAATTATCCTATTGACTGGATATTAATATTGATTACGTATATATATATATATATATAATATATATATATATATATATAATATATATATATATATATATATTTATATATATATACGTATGTGTATATATATATATATATATATATATATATATATATATATATATATATATATATATATATATATATATATATATATATATATATATATATATATATATATACCCGACTACCGAGCAGATGCGTGTAATTATCCTATTGACTGGATATTATATTGATTATTGCGTTGGTCAAATTGTTTCCCTTATAATGGATTACATGTGTCGAGACTCATAATACGTGGCTTCAGGATACAATTTTAGTGGATTAATTATAATTATGAATTACTTAATTGAGATTTATTGATTTGGAATGTGAAATTTTGGTAACTGGGTCGGGTATCGGTGTCGAACCTGCAAATTAACCGGATACGTATATACGTACGTTGCTTGCCTTCTTCCTTCACTGTCCCAAATCTGACAAAAGTGCGTGTGTGTGTGTGTGTGTGTGTGTGAAGTACTGTTGCTGGAGCTCAGATCAAGGCCGTAACAAGTGATTTAGTTGCTAGAATTCAATCTTTAATTCTCAATTTTGTGTTCTTTATATTGCAAGGTGAGAATCCTTGTATTTATAGGGATATAAGTAATTAATTGTTATGAGACCATGGGAATTAGTTTATATAGATTTTAGAAGTGTTTTGGTATCAGTTGTATGGGTTTATACTGCTGAAATTGAGATGTGGGGGGTTAAATACCCCCTGGGCAGAGCTGAAACAGAACACGAAGACCAGCAACTCGTCGCGATCGCGGTCGCGATGGGATGAGCGCGGCCACGATGAGTGGCGCGGGGTCGAGCGCTATCTAAGTTTTATGAGCGTGGGCCGTGATATGAGCGCGCCCCATGATGGGTGCAACTCAACCGTGATAGGGTCAGTGCGACCGCGCTCGGATGAGTGCTTCCGCGATACGCCTGGTTTGGGCCAGATTTGGCTTTTGGGCCGTAGGGTCAATTTGAAGCTATTTTTAGGATTTATCAATTATGTTACTGATTATGGGATAACCGGGGCTTATCCATTGAGTTGGGGTTAATATGGATAGATTTATTGTGTGTTCAGGGACTGTTAGAGATCGGTGTGAGACAGATTCGAGTCAGCGGGCTAGAGATAGTGAGCGGGGTAATCCAGGTTAGTACCCGAGTGCTTTTAAAGGACTAGTCACCTTCTTTTGAGTCTTCTCGTGTTTATATTTAATATATGCTTATATGATCTTTGATGATATTGTGGGCACTGTGAGCTCTACTATCTTACCTTTCTTTATTATATAATACATGTGAATGTATAGTGAGTTGTGAATGAGATACATTAAAGTGTGATCATGATGGGTTATCGCGGGAGCTGAGTAGGTCTGTTTAAGCATGTGTAGGGATCCCATATATATATATATATATATATATATATATATATATATATATATATATATATATATATATATATATATATATATATATATATATATATGTGTGTGTGTGTGTGTGTGTGTGTGTGTGTGTGTGTGTGTGTGTTGTCATGTTTATTGCTAGGTCGCTCCTGAGCTTATGTTTCCTGCTAGCCTCCACGGGCGTGGCTTGGCTGCAGGGGGAGGGGTTTCCCCATTTGAGATGAGTATTTCATTGTTCATTGGATCTCAGGTACCTCTGAGTAGAGGTCAGTGTGCCTCTGAGTAGAGGCTAGTGTGGCATGGGTTATGCTAGGTAGTGTAGAGTTATCGTGGTTGCTATGTTTAACATGCGTTATGTGTTTATATGATTAGTGCAGAGTCAAACCCTTGTGTACTCACGAGCAGTGAAGCTTATATATTTTAGTTTAAATGTGTGTCAGGGGGACAGAAGATAGGGCCACCAGCTCCTGAGCAAAGGTAGGAGCTTTGGGTTGATGTAGAGGGTCTTGCAATTTGTTGATTGTATGTTGCTACTATACTGTTGGGAAACTATGGTTAATTGTATCGGGTTTTGTATGCGGATACATGTATGCTGAGTTAGCTACTAAATAGAGTTGTATATGTTGTGTAAAATGTTTTTAATTAACCGTGTTTGTGTAAACCTTTGACATTGTGAAATGGATTTTATATGCGTTATTGCCACATGTGTACTATAAATGACGTGGAATTTTTAGGGTTAGAAAGGTGTTACACATATGGTATCAGAGCTTGTGGTTTCAAGTGTTGAGTATCATAGTGGATGCTTGAGCTAATACCGTGTTCTAATCCTTGGGAAGTATTCCGGTGATGGATACTAGGGGATTCAATGATCCTAGCTTATTGTATGACGCTAGCTGATATATCTGTGATTACATGTGATGGTTTAACCTGTGCAGGTCAATATGGATTCAGAAGAAAATGGTTTCGGGGCAGGGAAGCCAGCGGGTGATGAGTATGTCTGCAAGTCAGAGTTACTGGACATCCTGATTCATTTCTTTGGAGCCCATGGCATGGGCCAGTATACATGACAGGTACCGAGGACAGTTCTGCTATGGGTATTCTTGTTACAGGGGCATGCACTGGGGCTGGTGCATCTTCATCTACGTCTCAGCCAGGGGGCCTCTTTAAGGACTTCATGACAGGGACGCCTCCAGAGTTCAGAGGGGGAGGCGAGCCAGGATTGGCTCTAGAGTGGGAGTGTGAGGTGGAGTATGCTTTTCGGGTTGCACATGTGGACCCGAAAGATATAGTAGGGTATGCCACTTATTTGCTTAGGGGTGGGGCTTCATAGTGGTGGAAGTCCATAGAGTCATCGATGTCTACTTGGGAGCAATTCAAAGAGGTGTTCGAGATTCTGTATGCACCGCGGGATGAGCAGAGGGAGATGGAGCGCTGATTCCTCCATCTATAGCAGGGAGAGCTATCTGTGCAGCAGTACGTGGATCATTTTAATGAGTTTTACCAGTTTGCATCTCAACATGTGGATACAGAGCGGCGGAAGGCTGATGCTTTTGTTGATGGCCTGAGATCAGATATTTGAGAGTTCGTGGGGCTACACGACACTAATTCCTTTGCCAGAGGCTTAGATTTGGCACAGATGAGAGAGAGGGAGATTGAGAAGCGACAGGAGCAGCCGCCTACACAGAGACAAAGATTGAGAAATAGCCGCCTACACATAGACAGTGTACAGGGACGTACAAGCAGCTCTCTAGCTACTTGCGTTATCCTAGAGATAGACAGTTTGAGCAAGTTCGTTACCAGGGGCAGAGTTCCGGTTCGCGTAGAGACAGAGACAGGGAGAGAGACAGAGACAGAGGTAGGGATGCGAGATCGAGGGGACCGATCCAGAGATATGGGTCCCAGAGTCAGAGCTAGAGAGAGATAGCAAAGTTGCTAGTTAGAGCAGCTTGGGACAGGGGTCCCGAGCAGCGGGGAGTAGAGTTGAGAGCTCATCTGGCGAGAGAGATTGCCAGAGGTGTCATCGTCGACACGCTGGGCCTTTGTGTGATCAGCCAGTTCAGATGCTTTAGATGTGGCCAGTTTGGCCATACTACTACTACTTGTACTGCCAACGAGGTACCATGCTTCCAGTGTGGGAAGCCTCCCAGACCATTTGATGAGAGATTCTCCAGTCCCAGCACCGGCGATTCCAGGGATGAGTACGAATGGTGCTCACGCAGAGCCTTCTTCTTCCACTACCCGTAGAGATGCGGTACCGAGAGCCAGAGGCTGGGTTTTTCATCCTACAGACGAGGAGGCCAGAGATGCTCCAGACGTTGTATCGGGTACGTATATTCTGAATGACTTGCGTGCGTAAGTCTTATTTGATTCTGGAGCAGATTGCTCATATGTGTTTGTGACTTCCTATGCTTATCTAACTGTTACCCCTACTATGCTATCTGTGCTGTTGATTGTTGAGAGGGAAGATAGGAGTACTACCCTAGTGACTCGTGTTTATCGAGAGTGTGTACTCGAGATTGACACTCACCGATTCCTGATCGACTTATTGCCTATTCAGATCAGCAGTTTCATGTGATCGTGGGTATGGATTGGATGACAGCCCGACAGTTAGATATTCTATGTGTCAAGAAGATGATCAGGATACCGATTTCAAACACTGAGAGTGTGACGGTGTACGGGGAGAAACGAAAGGGCGAGATAGGAATTATCTCGATGATCAGAGCTTAGAGATATGTGTCCAAAGGTCGTGAAACCTTCCTGACGTATGTGATTGACACCCAGAAAGAGAAGAAGAAGGTAAGGGATGTAACTGTAGTGAGAGACTACCCTGAGGTATTCCCAGATGAGTTACCTGGGCTACCGCCAGATCTCCAGGTAGAGTTCCGGATCGATCTAATCCCTGGAGCGGTGCCGATTGCTAAGATGCCTTATCGGCTGGAACCTACTAAGATGAGAGAGATGATGACTTAGCTACATGAGTTGCTCGATCGTGGAATTATCCGTCCGAGCTCATCATCATGGGGAGCACCGATGTTATTATTGAAGAAAAAAGACAGTACCATGCGATTGTGTATCGATTATCGAGAGTTGAATAAAGTGACGGTGAAGAACAGATATCCACTTTTGCGCATTGATGATCTATTTGACCAGCTCAGGGATGTAGCTACTTCTCAAAGATTGATTTACGATCTAGATATCATCAGTTGAAGGTCAGGGAAGAGGATGTGCCTAAGACTGCCTTCAAGACGCACTATGGACACTAAGAGTTCCTAGTCATGCCATTCGGATTGACTAACGACCTGCAGCCTTTATGGATTTGATGAATAGGGTGTGGAGAGATAAGTTGGATGATTTGTGATCGTGTTCATAGATGACATACTAATCTATTCGAGGAGCGCTGAGGAGCATGAGAAGCACTTGAGGGAGGTCCTGGGTGTGCTGCAGAGAGAGAGAATTTATGCAAAGTTTTCCAAGTGCGAGTTTTGGCTCCGAGAGGTGCAGTTCTTGGGCCATGTTGTGAGCAACGAGGGGATTAAAGTAGATCCAACAAAGATTGAGGCTGTTATGAGCTGGGAGCAACCTAAGCCCGTGTTAGAGATTCGTAGCTTTCTGGGATTAGAAGGCTACTATCGGTGATTTATTTAAAAAATTTTGCGGATAGCCATGCCGTTGACGAGATTAACATGACAAGGCGTACCATTTAAGTGGGATGAGGAGCAGCAGACTGCTTTAACTGAGTTGAGAGCTTGATTATGTCAGGCGCTAGTGTTGGCATTGCCCAAGGGTACGGATGACTTTGCGGTGTATTGTGATGCGTCAGGGACGGGGTTGGGATGTGTGTTGATGCAGCGGGGCAAGGTGATTGTCTACGCTTCGAGATAGTTGAAGACGTATGAGGAGAATCATACGGATCATGATCTAGACTTGGATGCCATCATCTTTGCGTTAAAGATATGGCGACATTACTTGTACGAGTCACGATTTGTTTTATATACTGATCATAAGAGCCTTCAATATCTATTTAATCAGAAGGATTTGAATATGCGACATCAACACCACCTAAAGCTCCGGGGCTACGAAAACGATCCCTATTCCTTATTTATTCTTTTTTTTCCTGTTTTTGGCCGTCGGGACTCCTTGAAGCCGTTTTCTTGCAGGAGTGCTAGCGCGCGCCCTTCATGTCATGCGTGAAAATAGTAAGGACCTTGCCTGGAAAGGATCATGGGATGAGGAAAAGAAAGAAAAGGTGCAAGGTGAGGAGATATCGAGAGGTAGAATAGGTGAAATGAGTTCAAAGGAATTAGTTAAGAGAGTAGGGTATGGGATAGAGCTCGAGTGAGGCATCAACCATAGATTGCGGAACTTTCGAGATGCTTCCTTGCGAAAGCCAACGGAGTCTGTACTGTAACTCAACCTTCTCATCAAGTTCTCTTCCTGCGACAGCTAAAAAGGGGCATTTAGGAAAACTCTTTTAATGAGCACAACCCACAACGGTAGCTCGGGACAGTTAAGACAAGACGGTTATTTATCTCCCAGGGAAGGCGAACGTCGTAGCTGACGCCTTGAGCCGTAAGGCGTGTGCCCAGATGATCACTTCTCAAGCTGCGAGGCTCGAGATCACTTCTACGTTGACTGACAACCTGAGATTAGCACAGCAGGAGGGTCTGCGGGAGCAGAATGTGAAGAGAGAGAGAGAGAGAGAGAGACTGGTGGGGCAGATAGAGGCATTGCTCAGAGATGACCGGGGCTTATACTTGTTGAGAGACAGAGTCTGGGTTCCCAGAGTTGGGAATTTATGACACTTGATCCTCGACGAGTCACACAAATCAAGATTTTCTATCCATATTGGGAGCACCAAGCTGTACAGAGATCTTAGAGAGTTCTATTGGTGTCCGGGTTCGAAGAGAGACGTGAGTCGATACGTCGAGCAGTGTATGACGTGTTTGCGAGTTAAGAGTGAGCACCGGAAACCGCACGGTCGGCTACAGCCACTGAAGATTCCCGAGTGGAAGTGGTACGACGTCACGATGGGTTTCATTGTTAGACTTCCACGCACGGTTCGTGGGAACGACATGATCTGGTTTATAGTGGATAGATTGACCAGTGCGCATTTTCTTGCTGTTTGGGGTACGATTACGATGGATCAGCTAGCGCGGCTGTACATTAATAAAATTGTGTAAGGACATGGGAGTACGAAGTCGATTACTTCCGATCGCGACACCCGATTTACGTCACGGTTCTGGCAGAGCTTCCACAGAGAGCTGGGGACACGGGTTCAGCTGAGTACAACCTACAGGCCTCAGACAGATGGGCAGAGTGAGCGTACGAATCATACACGGGAGGATATGCGGTGAACATGTGCCATTGACTTCAGGGGAATTTGGGATGTGCATCTAGCGTTAGTTGAGTTCGCGTATAACAATAGCTACCACGCCAATATTAAGATGGCTCTGTTTGAGGCATTATATGGGCGGAAGTGTTTAACCCCGGTGTGTTGGGGTGAGGTCAATGAGCGACCGATCAGTGGGCCCGAGCTACTTCAAGAAATAAGTGATAAGGTAGCTGTGATTCGTGAGCATATGCTAGTTTCTCAGAGCCATCAGAAGTGTTATACTGACCGTCGTACTTCAGAGCTTGAGTTCAGTGTGGGTGATCAGGTATTATTGAAAGTGTCTCCATGGAAAGATGTGATCCAATTCCGGCACAGGGGTAAACTAAGTCCGAGGTATATTGGGCCATTTGAGATAGTGGCAAGGGTCAGAGATCAGGCCTACGGACTGAGATTACCGCCAGAGTTGGTCGATGTGCACGATACGTTTTACGTGAGTCACTATAGAAAATGCTCAGCAAAAGAGCATCAGTATGTGCCTTTATCAGAGATATCAGTGGATGATCAATTTAGATATGCTGAGAAGCATGAGATCACCGATCGTAAAGTGAAGAAGTTGCGCAATAAAGAGATATCATCGGTACTCGTTCAGTGGAGCCACCATAAGGGTACCAGCACAACATGGGAGCCTGAGACTGAGATGCGGAGTCACTATCCTTACTTGTTCCAGAGTCAGAGTTAGATTCCAGGATGAAATCTTTGTAACGGGGGAGGATTTGTAACACCCCGACTCCCGAGCAAGTGTGTGTAATTATCCTATTGACTGAATATAATATTGATTATTGCGTTGGTCCAATTGTGTCCCGTTTAGTGGATTATACGTGTCGGGACTGATAATACTTGGTGTCAGGATATAATTTTAGTGGATTATTTATAATTATGGATTCACAGACTTAAATGTGATTTATTTATATAAAATGTAAAATTTTGGTAACTGAGACGGGTATCAGTGTCGAACCTGCGAAATAACCGGATACGTATAGACATTCGTTGCTTGCCTTCTTCCTTCACTCTCCCAAATCTGACAAAAGTGCGTGTGTGTGTGAAGTACTTTTGCTGGAGCTCAGATTCAAGGTAATAGCAAGTGATTTAGTTGCTAGAATTCATTCTTTAATTCTTAATTTTGTGTTCTTCATATTGCAAGGAGAGAATCCTTGCATTATAGGGATATATGTTACTAATTGCTATTAGACCATAGGAATTGGTTTATATAGTGATAGAAGACTTTATACTGCTGAAGTCGAGTTGTGGGGGTTAAATTCCTCCTGGGCAGAGGTGAAACAGAATAGGGAGCCTGCAACTCGTCGCGATCCCAGTCGCGATGCGATGAGCGCGTCCACGATGAGTGGCGCGAGGTCGATGCGAGACAAATTCGAGTCAACGGGCTAGAGATAGCGAGTAGGGTAATTCAGGTGAGTACGTGAGATCTTTTAAAGGACTAGTCGACTTCTTTTGAGTCTTCTCGTGTTTATATTTCATATGTGCTTATATGATCTGTGATGATTTTGTGGGCACTGCGAGCTCCCCTCAGTATGATCTTACCTTTCTTTATTATATAATACATGTGAATGTATAGTGAGTTGTGAATGAGATCCATTATAGTGTGATCGCGATGGGTTATCGCCGGAGCTGAGTAGGTCTGTTTAATCCTGTGTAGGGTTCCCATATATATATATATATATATATATATATATATATATATATATATATATATGTGTGTGTGTGTGTGTGTGTGTGTGTGTGTGTGTGTGTGTGTGGTAATGTTTATTTCTAGGTCGCTCTTGAGCTTATGAATCCTGCTAGCCTCCACGGGCATAGCTTGGCTGCAGGGGGAGGGGTTTCCCAATTTTAGATGAGTATCTCATTGTGCATTGGATCTCAAGTACCTCTGAGTAGAGGTCAGTGTGCCTTTGTGTAGAGGCTAGTGTGCCATAGGTTATGTCAGGTAGTGTAGAGTTAAAGTGGTTTTTATGTTTAACATGGGTTGTGTGTTTATATGATTAGTGCAGAGTCTAACCCTTGTGTACTCACGAGGTGTGAAGCTTACGTATTCGAGTCTAAATGTGTGTCAGGGGGACAGAAGATAGGGCCGCTAGCTCCTGAGCAGAAGTAGGAACTGTGGGTTACTGCAAAGGGACTTGCATTTTATTGATTGTGTGTTGCTACTGTGAAGACCTCCCCTCACGGGGCAGTCCTCAGAGTCTAGGTCCCACATCATGCAACACGATATCAATCATAACTAAGATAGAGTAATTAAGTTGCGGAATTATAAATTACAAGTACAAAATATTAGGATTTAAGTTTATTACAAATTATAGTTTTCAAATTAAACTTATAAAGGGTACCATCTAATCTATTTCATATCATCATACAATCAAATCAATCTACCCAGACCACCACAATTTTCCATCTGCCAATCAGTACCAAAATGGTTTGCTGAGTAGAGGTCTATGAAAACTTCTTTCTTGATCTTGTAAGACCTAAGAACTAGGTCCAGCAGGTGACTTTCCTTTATCTTTTCCTGTAAAAAATGTAAATAGCAACTGTAAGCAAAGCTTAGTGAGAATATAGATTTTCAGATTACATGCATTATCAAGCGGATCATAGGTCTAGCGTGATATATCTTGACTGCCGCTACAGCCACTCATGATTGAGACATAATAGTCATAGAGTCGGATGATGTTCAAGCCACGCTCACGCTTAAATCGTGGGGATCAGCCACATACTGGGCTAGCTACCAGTAAATCAACATGGGGGAATATCGGAGTGTCATACCAAGTTCAATAGAACTGGTGAAATAGCATGGTCTAGAACAATAGACCATCAAGGCTAATTATCTTAAGCTGAATCGATATGTCAAAGGTGCGAGCAATAGTGAAGCATAACAATCAAAGTCATGATAGCAATAAATCTCATAGCGATATCTGAAAGGAACTATAAATGCAATGTCATGTGAAATGATAATCAAATAGCTATCATGATACACTGGGCATCACCGAACCATGGTGAGCACATGTCTCAATTCAGCTGATCATATATGAATGTCAATATAATCTATCATCAACAATATGTCTCAACCGGAAATCTCGCATGCAAAGCTGAATATCTATAACTTACTGGTTTGGGGTCTTTATCAAGCAGATATAAAATCCACCACTTGAGTTATCTCAGGATTTATCTTAAAATCTTTATAAATCTGATCTCTGTCAATTCTTTTCAAATCAAAGACCCGCTTTCAATCTATTTAATCTTTGTTCAGAATTTCACTGAACCTGTCCAGAATTATGTCATATCAATGTCATCAGCTTTTAGCTTTAAAGTCTTTATTTTATCTGATTCTGATAACTGATAATTCATTAATCATTTTGCATTCTTTTTGATTCTTTGTAATCTTAATAAGATATAAATATTCATATATCTCATATTGCTTTAATCAATCTTTCATCATAAATTCATGGGTATTGAATTTATAAAACATCATTTAGTTGTGATTGTAATTTATCAAAATAAATCATTCGGATCCGGATCCCCCAAATTCGGACCATCCAGATTGATCATCCGGATTCGGACCTATCCGAAATGGGCCATCCGGACTAGGCATCATCCGAAGTAGGACATATTCGAAATCATAGGATCCGAAATTAACTTATCATCCGAATTAGCATCAATCCTAACTCCGCTCTTCCAAGTTCGGATTACTTGTCATCCGAGTTCGGATCATGACCCATCCGAAGTGAATATTCGAAATTAAACCATCCGAGTTAATTTTTCATCCGAATTATGGATCCGAAATGGGTATCATCCGAATTCGGATCCTTACACTTATAAGTTTTCCCAGAAATGTTCTTGATGTTCTTGGTCATATTCATACGGATTTTACCATAAAAATTCTCAAAAACCTATTTTATTAACATGCAACTTAATATAATGTTATATTATCATTATTGGGTTGATTTTATACAATTTTCCCTATCAATAACATTATAAATTGATCAAAATCATCCAAAATATTAATATTTTGCCAAGAACACATAGTTTACCAAAAATTTCAAATTTCTTCTTTATTTGAATGATCCAACCCACAAATTTTGTTTCTATCACTTTTATATACTTCTTTACATAATTATCTATTACAATTTATAACATGCAACGCATAAATTTCATGTTTTTAAATTTTAAGTTTCGGTTTTTAACAAAAACCGAACCAAACCATAATATTTCGAAAATTAAAGGGATTTTTACCTTGAATTCTTTGTAACTTCTTTTGCTTGATGCTTGTAACCTTTTTCTTGAATTAAATCTTCAATCAATTGCACAATTTATGGATTTCTTGGCAATTTTCTTGATGAATCCGGTTGTAGAGAGAGAAAGAAGAGAGAGAGAGTGATTTTGTGTTAATGATCATTAGTATCACAATTTGGGGTTTTTATATATTCATTTTGATAATTACCCATTTAACCCTTACACTTTTGTATTTTTACTTCTCTTTTATTTGATCAACAAAATAATTTAATAACATATATATAATTTAATTAAATATTTTCATTACTTAATGAAATTACAAAACAAATAATGTAATAAAATTACATTATTAACTCAAAAATAAGAATATTAAGTTCAGCTAAAAGCTAGGTTGTTACAGAATGGGCTCCACCACGCACAAACTTCGTCCTCGAAGTTAGCTAGGTTCGAACAGACTTGGATATGTTGCTTTCATGACATCTTCAGATTCCCAAGACTGATGCGAACCCTTTTGGTGTTTCCACTGAACGAGCACCATCTGTATTTCTTTATTTCTAAGCTTTTTGGTCTTCGAGTCCTGAATACATTCCGGCTCTTCAACCACTCGAAGCTTTTCATCAATTTGCAGATTAACATGTGGTATCTGCACTTTTCTTTCATCTGCTAGGCTCTTTCGTAAATGACTGACATGGAATACAGGATGTATTCCCACTAAATCAATTGGCAATTCAAGACGATAGGATTGGTTTCCTATCTTTTCAATAATCTTGAACGGGCCAATAAATCTCAGAGCTAGCTTGTTTCGCTTTATAAATCTCACCACATTCTTCATTGGGGATACTTTCAGCATCACCCAGTCGTTAACTGCAAAACTGATAGATCGGTGTCGATTGTCATAGTAAGACTTCTGCCTGCTTTGAGCTTCAAGGATGTTTCTTCTAACAAGTTGAATCTTCTCATGAGTCAACTATAGAAGGGCAGAACCCGTTATTGGCGATTCACCTGTTTCGCGCCAACAGGTGGGAGTTCTGCACTTTCGTCCGTATAGAGCTTCAAAAGGAGCCATCTTAATCGTGGAATGATAACTGTTATTGTATGAGAATTCGACCAAAGGCAAGTGGTCATCCCAATTACCACCCAGATCAAGAACGCAGGCACGGAGCATATCTTCAAGAGTTAGAATAGTACGTTCACTTTGGCCATCTGCATTAGGATGATAAGCAGTACTCATAGAGATTCGAGTACCCGTCCCGTCTTGCAACGCTTTCCAGAATCTCAAAGTGAAACGACTATCACGATCAGAGACGATAGATTTCGGCACACCGTGACGAGAAATAACCTCGGTGATGTACATCTGTGCCAATCTATCAAGAGAATACTTTTCTTTCATCGGTATGAAATGAGCTAACTTCGTTAATCGATCCACGACTACCCAGATGGAGTCGTGCTGTCTTTTGGTCTTAGGCAGCTTGGTGATAAAATCCATGGTTATATGCTCCCACTTCCATTCAGGAACTTGCAGTGGTTGCATATCCCCGAAGGGATTCTAATGTTCTGCCTTAAGCATCTGACAGACTCTGCAGCTTTCAACATATTGACCGATGTCCTTTTTCATTCCTGGCCACCAATAATCAGCTTTCAGATCGAAATACATCTTTGAGCTGCCAGGATGAATAGATAACTTGGACTGATGGGCTTTAGATAGAAGAGTGTTGTGGATTGAACCATACTTAGGAATCCAGATTCGGTTTCCTTTGAGACATTGAAGTCCCAAATGATTCATAGATAGAAATTGCAATTGCCTTTTGAGATTTTCAGAACAGAGATTCTCTTCTTTAAGTGCTTCGGCTTGAGCTGATTTGATATCTTCGATATGATCGGAAGAGAATACAATAGGAGTTAGAGCATAGCAACACTTTTCTGGATATGTCTTTCTACTCAGAGCATCCGCGACCACATTGGCTTTGTCGGGATGATATAGGATCTCGCAATCATAGTCCTTGATAAGCTCCAAGGACCGACGCTGTTTCATATTCAGATCCTTTTGAGTAAATAGATGTTTAAGACTTTTATGGTCAGTATACATCTGACACTTAGTCCCATAAAGATAGTGACGCCATATTTTCAGTGCAAAGGTAATGGCAGCCAACTCAAGATCATGAGTTGGTGCGCTTTTCTCACAGTCTTTCAATTGCCTTGAAGTGTAGGCAATAACCTTTCCCCTTTGCATGAGAACACAACCTAAACCTATACCAGATGCATCGCTGTAAACGACAAAGTCATCATTGCCTTCTGGTAAGGCTAGAATTGACGCTTGAATAAGCTTTTGCTTCAGAGTTTCAAATGCCTCTTGCTGTTTATCAGCCCATACGAAAGGTGTATTCTTTCGTGTTAGCATTGTGAGTGGCACAACAATCTTTGAGAAGTCCTTAATGAATCGCCGATAGTATCCGGCCAATCCAAGGAAACTTCTGATTTTAGAGGCATTGCGAGGTGTTTGCCATTTCTGAACAACCTCGACTTTAGTAGGATCGACTGAGATACCTTCGCTAGATACAACATGGCCAAGGCATTGGATCTATAAATATAACAAAGTTGAATTCAAGTTTTAATTCGAACAAGAACGCTTAGGAATAACTCAAGACAATATAAAATTGTACTTGTTTGAGCCAGAATTCACAATTAGAGAATTTTGCATAGTGTCTTTCCTTTCTCAATAACTCTAGTAGTTGGCGTAGATGATTAACATGATCAGCCTCTGTTTTGGAGTATATCAGAATATCGTCTATAAATACGATAACTGACTTATCCGCATTGGCCTGCACACACGATTCATGAGATCCATGAAGGCCGCTGGTGCATTTGTTAAACGAAAAGGCATTACGAGAAATTCGTAATGACCGTATCTTGTTCGGAAAGCCGTCTTTGGAATATCCTCATCTCTGACTTTTAGCTGATGATACCTAGAGCGAAGATCAATTTTAGAGAAGTAGCTTGCTCCTTGTAATTGATCAAATAAATCATCGATTCTGGGCAGAGGATATTTGTTCTTGATGGTGACTTTGTTCAACTCACGATAGTCAATGCACATTCGGAGAGTTCCGTCTTTCTTTTTAACAAATAAGACAGGTGCACCCCACGGAGATGAACTAGGTCGGATAAATCCCTTTTCTAACAGTTCTTGCAATTGCTTTGACATTTCCTTCATCTCTGCAGGCGCAAGTCTGTAAGGAGCTTTGGCGATTGGAGCCGCACCAGGAACTAAGTCAATTCCAATTTCAACTTGTCGTTCCGGTGGCACTCCAGAAATATCATCAGGAAATACGTCTGGGAACTCACAGACGATAGGAATATCTGAAACAGATTTCTTGTTGGCTTCAGAGACAATTTCAGATGAGAAAAAACACAAGTAGGATTCGTGACCCTTAGATAAATATTTACGCGCTTTCTCAACAGAAATGAAGCAGTGAGCACCTTTTCGCTTATCACCTTTGATTTCTAATACTCGGCCGTCTGAAGACTTGATCCTGATGATTCGGCGGTTGCAGACGATTGTAGCTTCGTTGTTCATTAACCAGTCCATGCCGATAATAACATCGAACTCTTTTAACGGGATCGGAATAAGATCAAGGTTGAATACGATGTTATTGACGAGTAGAGTGCAGTTACGATATACGGAATCAGCCATAACATAATTGTTACTGGCTGTCTCAATGTCAAGTATAACAGAAAGCTTCGATGGAGATTTAGACAGTCTTCGAGCAAAAGTAGTTGATATAAAGGAACGACTAGCACCGGAATCGAATAATACACGAGCAGATATCGTATTTAACAGGGACGTACCGGTGACTACATCAGGAGTTTCTTTTGCTTCCTCAGCTGTTATATGAAATGCACGAGTCCTTGCAGTTGGAGTTGCGGCTGAACTTTTCACTGTAGATTCTCCCGCTGATGATTGCGATTGGCCTCGTTGTCCACTACGACACTGATACATGAAGTGTCCGTGCTTTCCGCATTTCACACATCCAAGTCCTCGCTGGGGACATTCTTCACTGCTGTGGCCAATTCTGTTACATGCAAAGTATGTGACGTCATCCGGGTTACACAGTCCCATGTGTGACTTTCTGCATCTTTAACAAAATCGTGGTTCATTCGTGAGAGAGAAAGCTTAAGCTTTCTGAGGCAAGCTATACTGCTGGGCTTGCTGAGACTGGGACTTCTTTGGCTTAAAGAATCTGCCGAATCTTTGCTTCTTTGGAGGAGAAGGACATGTCGGGTTAGTTGATGGAGCATAGAGTTGATCGCCATACTCTAGGTATCCCCTCTCGATCTGTCTTGCCGCTTCAACCATTTCTAGGTAACTCTTATACTTTATCGCGCTCATCGGGTGTCTGTATCTAGGGTTAAGCCCTCCACGGAATCGGTCCAGCTTTCTTTCTTCATTAGCTACTTGGTACGAGGAATAGCCACAAAGTCGCGAGAATTCATGCTCGTACTCATCTACAGTCTTGGTTCCCTGAGTTACCTGCATCAGTTGAACCTCCATCTTGTCTTGCTGATCAATTGGACAATATTTCGCGTTAAACATTTCAAGGAACTGGTCCCATTCTAGAGTCTGAATAACCTCTTCTCCATATATACCCCTCTGAGTCTTCCACCAAGCACGGGCAGCACCGACGAACAGAGCAGATGCATAGCTTACTTTCTTTGAATCTAAGAAGTCAATAATTCTGAAGATTTCTTCAGTATGGCTTATCCAATCCATCGCTTGGATCGGGTTAACGGTATCCTCAAAGTTCAGGGCGCTTGCTTTAAAATCTTTGAACTTACAGCCTTTCGGCTGCTCAATTTGGGTTTCAGGGTTTGAGTTATCAAAATCTGACTCATTATTCTGGACATGTTTATCTTTTCTCTTATTCTTTTTATCAGCGCGTCTTTTTTGCTTCGGCCTCATCTCTAGCCTGAAGTTGTTCTTGCATATACTTATTTTGTTGTTCAGAATGTTGGGCTAATAGTTGTTGCATCATTTCAAACATTTGCTGGGGAGTCATGTTGTTTGGAATGTCACCTGATCCTGACATCTTTTACTGAAAATTAAAACATTTAACTATCAATTTATAGACTGAGATCTATGTACCCTTTTTCCCATCCTAACAGTCTGTACATCCTATCTCAGTTCAAACCACCTAAATGATTGATACATATGTATTGCTTCAGTTTGAGACCAAGTATTACTCACGTAATACTTGATTCACTCAAACTATGGGCTCTGATACCATCCTGTGAAGACCTCCCCTCACGGGGCAGTCCTCAGAGTCTAGGTCCCACATCATGCAACACGATCTCAATCATAACTAAGATAGAGTAATTAAGTTGCAGAATTATAAATTACAAGTACAAAATATAAGGATTTAAGTTTATTACAGATTATAGTTTTCAAATTAAACTTATTAAGGGTACCATCTAATCTATTTCATATCATCATACAATCAAATCAATCTACCCAGACCACCAAAATTTTCCATCTGCCAATCAGTACCAAAATGGTTTGATGAGTAGAGGTCTATGAAAACTTTTGTCTTGATCTTGTAAGACCTAAGAACTAGGTCCAGCAGGTGACTTTCCTTTATCTTTTCCTGTAAAAATGTAAATAGCAACTGTAAGCAAAGCTTAGTGAGAATATAGATTTTCAGATTACATGCATTATCAAGCGGATCATAGGTCTAGCGTGATATATCTTGACTGCCGCTACAGCCACTCATGATTGAGACATAGTAGTCATAGAGTCGGATGATGTTCAAGCCACGCTCACGCTTAAATCGTGGGGATCAGCCACATACTGGGCTAGCTACCAGTAAATCAACATGGCGCAACATCGGAGTATCATACCAAGTTCAATAGAACTGGTGAAATAGCATGGTCTAGAACAATAGACCGTCAAAGCTAATCATCTTAAGCTGAATCGATATGTCAAAGGTGCGAGCAATAGTGAAGCATAACAATCAAAGTTATGATAGCAATAAATCTCATAGCGATATCTGAAAGGAACTATAAATGCAATGTCATGTGAAATGATAATCAAATAGCTATCATGATACACTAGGCATCACTGAACCATGGTGAGCACATGTCTCAATTCAGCTGATCATATATGAATGTCAATATAATCTATCATCAACAATATGTCTCAACCGGAAATCTCGCATGCAAAGCTGAATATCTATAACTCACTGGTTTGGGGTCTTTATCAAGCAGATATAAAACTCACCACCTGAGTTATCTCAGGATTTATCTTCAAATCTTTATAAATCAGATCTCTTCAATTCTTTTCAAATCAAAGATCTGCTTTCAATCTCTTTAATCTTTGTTCAGAATTTCACTGAACCTGTCCAGAATTATATCATATCAATGTCATCAGCTTTTAGCTTTAAAGTCTTTATTTTATCGGATTCTGATAACTGATAATTCATTAATCATTTTGCATTCTTTTTGATTCTTTGTAATCTTAATAAGATATAAATATTAATATATCTCATATTGTTTTAATCAATCTTTCATCATAAATTCATGGGTATTGAATTTATAAAACATCATTTAGTTGTGATTGTAATCTATCAAAATAAATCATTCGGATCTGGATCCCCCAAATTCGGACAATTCGGATTGATCTTTTGGATTCGGACCTATCCGGAATGGGCCATCCGGACTAGGCATCATCCGAAGTAGGACATATTCGAAATCATAGTATTCGAAATTAGCATATCATCCGAATTAGCATCAATTCGAACTCGGCTTTTCCAAGTTCGGATTACTTGTCATCCGAGTTCGGATCATGACCCATCCGAAGTGAATATTCGAAATTAAACCATCCGAGTTAATTTTTCATCCGAATTAGGGATCCGAAATGGGTATCATCCGAATTCGGTCCTACCCGAATTCGGATCCTTACACTTATAAATTTTCCCAGAAATGTTCTTGATGTTCTTGGTCATATTCATACGGATTTTACCATAAAAATTCTCAAAAACCTATTTTATTAACATGCAACTTAATATAATGTTATATTAGGGTTAATATTGAATAAACCCAACCAACTTTTCTCATTTTCTCGTTTAAGTCCCTAAACTTTTTTTCCAATTGTTTAAGTCCCTAAAGTATGTTTGTCTTATTCAAAAGTGTATATTTTTGACCGGCTACCGGATTAGCCGGTAAAATCAACTGATAAAACAAACATGTTTAGGGACTTAATCGCTAAAATATGAAAAGTTGGTGGGTTTTTTACAACATAAATAAAGTGAAAAAACTAATATAATTTGTTTGGTGACCGGTCAAACAGGTCAAATATACACTTTTGAATAAAACAAAAATAGTTTAGGGACTTAAACAATAAGAAAAAAAGTTTAGGGACTTAATCGCGAAACTGAAGAAAGTTGATGGGATTTTTTTGATATTAACCCGTTATATTATCATTATTGGGTTGATTTTATACAATTTTCCCTATCAATAACATTATAAATTGATCAAAATCATCCAAAATATTAATATTTTGCCAAGAACACATATTTTACCAAAAATTTCAAATTTCTTCTTTATTTGAATGATCCAACCCACAAATTTTGTTTCTATCACTTTGATATACTTCTTTACATAATTATCTATTACAATTTATAACATGCAACGCATAAATTTCATGTTTTTAAATTTTAAGTTTCGGTTTTTAACAAAAACCGAACCAAACCATAATATTTTGAAAATTAAAGAGATTTTTACCTTGAATTCTTTGTAACTTCTTGTTGCTTGATGCTTGTAATCTTTTTCTTGAATTAAATCTTCAATCAATTGCACAATTTATGGATTTCTTGGTAATTTTCTTGATGAATCCGATTGTAGAGTGATTTTGTGTTAATGATCATTAATATCACCATTTGGGGTTTTTATATATTCATTTTGATAATTACCCATTTAACCCTTACACTTTTGTATTTTTACTTCTCTTTTATTTGATCAACAAAATAATTTAATAACATATATATAATTTAATTAAATATTTTCATTACTTAATTAAATTACAAAACAAATAATGTAATAAAATTACATTATTAACTCAAAAATCAGAATATTAAGTTCAGCTAAAAGCTAGGTTGTTACAGCTACTATACTGTTGGGAAACTATGGTTAATTGTGTCGGGTTTTGTATGCGGATACATGTATGCTGGGTTAGCTACTAAGCAGAGTTGTATATGTTGTGTAAAATGTTTTTAATTAACCATGTTTGTGTTAACCTTTGACATTGTGAAATGGATTTATATGCCTTATTGCCACCTGTGCACTGTAAATGACGTGAAATTTAATCGGGTTGAAAGGGTGTTAAAAAACAAATTATAAATTTATATTTATTAAAACTTACACTTAAGTTAGATCTTTAGAATTTGAATGTATGAAAATTCAAAATTTTAATTAATTAGATTATATTTACAACTATTAATAAAATTTACTTCACTATATTTAATATACAGATATAAAATAAAACAAGATATTATTATCTATTATTATATATTTATAATATGATTTTAAAATATTTTAAAATCAACATATAGAATACATGCGTAAATAGACTATTTAATACTACAACGGGTACGTCAATCAATAAGACTGATGAAGTATAAATAAATGCAAAAACAAACCAACTCATAATGTTCATATCGATCTATTATGCGCTTCTTCACCTAGCACCAGGTAAATATGCATTTTGTATCTTTTTATCCAGTAAAATAATATTATGAATGCATAGAATAAATTTGTAAATGTACAACAGACTGTTGTGATTACATGAACATTGATATATATATATATATAGACTAAAGATCTTTTGTGAACAAGTTATCGTTGTGAACGTTGTGAACAACCATAAAAATATCTTTGAGTCTTATGAACTTTTGTGCATATATATATATACATATATATATATATATATATATATATATATATATATATATATATATATATATATATATATATATATATAGGGAGGTTCAATTGAGAACTTTTGTGCATCGAGGTATAAAAGAACATATATCATCCATTAGATCAAAAATTGTGTGGATTAGATTTAATGGCAAAAGGGTAAATAGTTGGAAAATTTTATGCATCTTGTGCATTGCAAAAAAAACATGGAATGACATTTTGGGGAATGTGTATAACTCATTAATTTTAATATTCAAACTAATAATTAAATAATAAATGCTAAAATAAATTCATTGATACACTTCCAAATTTAACAAAAATTACAATAATTCAAAAAAGATGATGGATATGTTGATGCATTTCATATTCATCGTTCAAGTCGTGATGCATCTCGACTCTATCTATTCAAATTTGAGATGCATTGATGTTATCATCATCATCATTATCATCGTGTTCATCGTTCATCATCATCGTCCATTATTCATTAATGCATCGTGTGCTACTGTTATGCATCATCAGTGTTCATTATCATCAAGTTCATCGTTTATCATCCATGTTCATCATTCATCGTCGTTCATCATCCATCTATGCATCTTGTTGTTACTATTATGCATCATCATCGTTCATTATCATTAGATTCATCATTCATCATCCATGTTCATTATTTATCGTTGTTCATCATCGTCGTCCATGTTCATCGTGTTTCACCACGGCGGTGTTTTAGGGCCGAGAGGGAGAGACGAGAGAGAAAGAGAGCTGGAACTGTGCTGGTGGTGGTGTGCACCGCTGTGGGAGGGCGGTGGTCCTTCTAACGGCCAAGAGGGAGAGGGCGAGATAGAGAATGAGATATGGAACCATGGTGGTGGTGGTGTGCACCGTAATGAGCGACGGTGGTCCTTCTAGCGGCCGAGAGGGAGAGAAAGGGATATGAAATCGTGATGGTGGTGGTGTGCACTGTCGTAGGCGGTGGTGGTCTTGCAACCTAGAGGGAGAGGGGGAGAGGAGGGAGTGTTTTTGTGTGCGAATGATTTAGAGAAAAAGAGGGGGGGGGGGGGGGGGGGGGAAGAGAGAGAGAGAAAGTGGGAGTAATTTATGAAAATGTAGTTATTATTGATTTAATTTCCATATTTTTTATTTCCATATATTTAATTTCAATATATTTTGTATTCCTTAAATGCCTTTTGTGCACCCTTGGTAGATTATTTGATGCACAAAAGTTCCTCAAGGTTCCTTGGTGCATAAAAGTTCTCAATAAAACCCCTATATATATATGTGTGTGTGTGTGTATATATATATATATATATATATATATATATATATATATGTATATATATAATCTGAATTTTGAAAAATAAACCATGTGAATGGTTGAAAAAATCATGTGAATGATCATGGAAGACCATTCCCATAAATATACATAATCATTCACACAATTTTTAAGGATGTAGACTTAGTGAATGTATCTAAAATTCGCATATTATGTGCGTAACGTTAATTTAAACATGATTATAAAAAAATTTAAATTTTTGTCTGGGCGGCATGTAACATCCCGAAAATTCATCGACAGAATATCAGGTAATTATTAAAATGTATCGGATTATATATATAATAATAATAATTATAAAAGAAGGTGCTAATCATATATTTATGATAGATAAGGGGGTTAGATGTAAATATATGATAGATTAAGGGTAAAAAATGGAAATGTGCATTTAATGCACATGCAATGTGAATTCTCAACTGAGAGTGTCGGTAGAAAGAGAACTGACAGAGAGCGTCGATATGTGTCCATATGTGCGTAATTTAAGTCGACTGTCGAAACATTTAGTCTATAAATAGACGCACCTCAAACGAATGAAAATCGTACCAATACTCATAAATATCACTATTAATCAAAGAGTCATATTTTGAGTAATTTTCTATTTCTTTCTTATGAAATTGTTATAACCGTTTCTGGACTACTTTAAGTTTCTAATTACTTCCACTTTGCGCCTATTATTCTATTCATGATGATGAATCATTATATTTGACTCTGTGATGTTTATATGATATATGTTATGATTCAGTAATTCTTATGATATTGGAACGATGATGTTATTTATAAATGAGTTTATTATGAAAAAAACCAACATGTTTTCACTTTTTTTTTTTTTGCGTTTTCGTCCCTCCATGTTAATATTTTCCTTAAAAAAACCTTAAGTTATTCTTTTCTTTTTAGTTTAGTGAAATTTGGACATTAGACCCAGATTATAATTTGTGAATCAGGTCTTAAAAAACTAAAAAACCGGGTTCTAATTTCCAAAATTCATTAAACCAAAAAGAAAAGAATAACATGAGGACTTTTATGGAAAAAAAATAACATGGAGGAACGAAAACGCAAAAAACATAAAAACATGTTGGTTTTTTTTTCTTCATAATTTAATGTTACATATTTTTAGAATATGCATAATAGTTGTTGGTATGACTTCATTAATATCAACGTAATGATACTGATAATATTATAAAGATGATATAGCCTTTTGAGACGGCAACATAATAACGCCAAAATGGTGAAGCCTTTTGAGATGGCACGAAGGATACTTCTCTGTGATTTATCCGGGTAATAATATACCAGTAAATTTTATAACGATAAAGAATGGAAAGATTTTATGAAAATAACAGTATTTAATTTCATTCACAAATATACTCATTTAACTCGGGTATGAAATGAAGAAATCAATATCCATTGTATCATGAATTTTTCACAACCTTCAGTTGCAGGCCGCTGTATTATTGTTACGAAAATATATTTTTACAAAAATGTTAGTTTTATACATTTTTATACCCATTATAAATTATTTTTGAAACACATCATTCCACCCCAGGTGTTTAGTACTTGCTGGGCGTTGTCGCTCACCCTTACATTTTTCTACTCAGGTACTGAGGAAGGTGTAACACCATGCTTTCTAATTTATGCATTTAAGTGGCAATTTGCTTTCGATGATGTAATTTGTGGATTTAATGAAATTAATTTCTAAATAAGGCAATAAAGTAATGAAATTATTCAATATGTGTTATGAATTATTATAAAGCACCCATTAAAAGAATGAAATAAAAACAAGTGTAGGGGTTAAATTGTATTTTTTATAAACTTGCAAAATACATAAACCCACAAATATGATGGTCTGCTCATTTTCCATCAAACTTAGAAATCACCAAAGTTTTCTTTTTCTTCCCTTTCCTTGTCCACGACTCCTATTTCATCTTCAATATCAAGAATCAACCAATCCTCAAACAACCACGCAACAATCTACAAGATTCAAGGTAAATCTATACTTTAAATTGAGTCTTTGTTCCTATTTGAAGTTGTTGCTACTGTCAATTCTTCCTCATGTCTGTATTTTCGAAAAGAAAAAGGCCAAGAAGGCCTTTGGCCTTCGGCTAAGCCTTATAATTCGTGTGTGTGTGTGTGTGTGTTATTCAACATTTAGATCATCAATCCTCCTCTAAACTCCCTAAAATTTGCTGCTGAATAACCAAGAAAACCAATAAGAAATTGTATGTATTGCGTGTGTGCTGTGTGTGTGTTTGCATGAGAAGAAGATAAGGGTTTCGGTAATACCGAAACCAATGGGAGACTAAAACCGAGACCCACATGAAGTTCCCTAGACCTATTGAAATCTATATAAGTTTCGGTATTATTGAAATCCTAGTACCGAAACCCAATTGAAATACCACAACCATGCAGACCATTTGAAGTACCGAAACTATACCGAGGCTCATATGAAATACCGAAACCTTTAAGGTTTCGGTAAACATAGCCAGCCGAAACAAGTAAGCCAGGATGTGTACATATTTGTATGTCCAACAAGTAGCAGTCTATATCAATTCACAACTCACAAACATAACATATCTCAGATGTATTTATAAATAACAACAATCTTTCATTGAGTTTTGATCCTAAAAATGTATTTTCATTAAGCATTTTAGGGATTACAAAACATTGCAAACAATCCTCAAAATTTCTAGCATGAGTTCAACACACTTTCTATCTTAATTTAAACAAAGCACTTTAATCAACCAGTTTACATATATTTAACATATATGCTTGATAAATGGGGGAAATTGCTATATGTGTGTCCTTGAATGATTATATATATATATGCTTGAACATAATTAAGTGGCCATTGGCCAAACTTAATTCTCGTTTAAAAGCTACACTACACCTAGTAATGATTTATGTCCAAAGCCATTTAATTATAAGCTGGTTGTATTGATTGCTATGCACTTTGTAATGATTACATTACAGAAACTCTGTAAACGTCAGATATTAAAGTAAAGCGTGTAGTTCGGTTATGAGTCAAAGCTAAGTATCAGAGTGTATTAGAGCTTATTTAAAGTGTCAAAGCCTTCAGAAATATTGCAAAGCCAAACTGATTCAAAAAGAAGCCTTAAAGCACTGATAGCTGATGTCAAAATCATTTATATAAAGCCAGAGCCAAAAAGCTATATTTAAAGCCCAGATAAGCCAGTGCAATCATTTCAGAGTATTATAAAGCATAGATAAGCCAAAGCAAGCATTTACAATACAGTGAGTAACAGTTATTCATGTTTACATGTATTTTATTTAATTGAGACATACTTTGCTTCTATATGCCTTCTTTGACCTTCAATAGAGCTTCTATGAGTGAAGGAGAACACTGAGGTAGGCGGTGCCTAGCTTAGCTAGATCTCACATCTGATCTATTAATATGCATAAGTTTACTGCTATCTGCTTATCTTTCAGCATATTTTACAGCGAGACTTGTTTAAGCGTTTCTTTGTGCATTTCACAAGCATAATACATTACTGCAAGCAACTCTGATTCTCACCACTATCCCAAGCATTTATTCGCCCCGTATCACCGACTGATCATCGGAAGCGGTAACCCTAGTGGTAGCATTTCCTTTTCAGCGTGCAATGTCTCAATTTGTGCAAGCATTCACTCTGGTATAAGAATTTACAAACAAGCAAGCATTATTTCTAAGCAGCCATTACAGGCATATCTATTTTAGCCACATATCTTACATGCATGAATTTCTGTTATCTCACTAAGAAATTAGCTTACAGTTGCTACTCACAATTTTACAGGCAAAGGTAAAGAGCAAGCTGGATCATCTGCTTAGGTCTATTTTCTGATCAACCCAGAGGACTTTAGCTCACTATTCAGCTTGTGGTATAGCTTTGTGTTGCCTTGGGATCTTGGTAGCTGCTTTTAATATTATTGTGATGAAATAGCGATTTAGTACTGTAACCTTGTAGCACGTGTAGTGCAGGACTCATTGTAATACTTTATTTAGATTTATGCAAGCTTTGGACTTATTATTATGTTTATGGGAATTGTTATTTATTCCTGGGATTATGCAAGCATGTTTAAAGCAAAGATGTGACAGAATGGTATCAAAGCATTAGTTTGAGGGATTCAAGTGTTAGCAAAAACATTTGGACTCAAACTTTTAAGCAAAGATATTAGCTTCGAATATCTAGGCTTTAACTTGAACTGAGATAGGCGATGACTTCGCTTTAGGAATTGGGCATATGGGGTAGAATTGGAGTGTATTGATTCTTATGCAAACTTTATTTATAATATTTTAGAATATGTCTGGATCTGGTGAAGGAGCTGGAGGTGGACTCACTCCTGAACAGATCATGCAAACGATGCAAACGATGCTCAACGAAAACAATGAGCGCCAGGCTAAATTTTTGCAAGACCAGTTTCGTGCTCGTGATGAATCCGAAACTACGCGTAGAGAAGAGCGTAGGAAGAAACAGCATGAGGATACCGGATGCCGAAATGATGATACTGACGAGGAGGACATTCCTGTAGTCCCTCCTAAGGGCTGCAATTTTCGTTACTTCAAGGCTTGCAGAGCTCAGCCTTTCAAAGGAGCTGCGAATTCTATCGAGGCACTCAAATGGGTCACTAGAATTGAGCGCATATTCCTTATTAGTGACGGCACTGAAGAGTCGAAGGTCAGCTTTGCTACTGCGTTATTCGAGGGCGGCGCTGTTGTGTGGTGGAGATGTCAGGAGAATATGCACGGAGCCAACTGGATTAAGTCCCTATCTTGGGATGACTTTAAAGTGATTTTCTTCCGTTAGTATTGCCCGACTGATGAAAAGAAACGATTGGAGGAGAAATTGATGTCCCTTACTCAAGGAACCAAATCGATGACTGAGTATGAGATTGATATTAATCGTCATTGCCTACTGTCTGACTACCAAGTGGCTACTGAGGAATGAAAGATCGACCGCTTTCTTATGGGTCTGCATCCCGAGAACCAGAAATTTCTGAAGCACTAAAGGTACTCTAACTATGCTGAAGTTGTTGAAGCTGCTCGAATTCTCGAGCAAGACTTTATCCATGCTGGAGGGGTTCCTACTTCATCTTTCAACCTGACTTGTCCGTCACCGCTTAAGAAGTCACGCACTGGAAGCTATTCTGGATCTTCATCCAGATATTCTCAACCGCAGTCACAGTCCCGACAGTTTAGTTCGGGCCCGGCCTAGAGAACTCATTCATATGCAGTACATTCTGAACCGAGGCAGTGTCGCCGCTGCCATAAGGCACACATTGGGCGTTGCAATCCTAATGATGTGAGATGCTATGTATGTAATGAAATTGTACATAGCAGTGATGAGCATCCCAACAAAGTTACTGTGTGCAACAACTGTTTACGCCCTAGGCAACTGAGCGAGCATGCACACATCCGTTTTAGTCTATCCGAGTGCGGAGCATCATCCACGGCTGCCAGAGCAACAACACCAACCTCTGCAACATCAACATCAACAACAACAACAAAGACAACACCAACCGGCCTGACATAGCACATCACGCGGAGGTTCTAGTCGTCGTAATGAGCCAGGACGAAGTCAGAACCGAGCATTCCAAATAACGACTGAGCAAGTAAAGGAAATTCCGAAAGAAAGCTTTAGCTGAGGTACCAATAGCCTCAGAATTCCCCGATGTCTTTCCCGAGGACATCTCTGGACTCCCACCAGACCGTCAGGTGGAGTTTAATTTTTGATATGGTGCCAGGCGCGACACCAATTGCTCGAGCCCCTTATCGACTTGCACCTGCTGAGATGCAAGAAATGATGAAGCAATTGCAAGAGCTGCTTGACAAGGGGCTCATACGACCAAGTTCATCTCCCTGGGGAGCTCCTGTTCTATTCGTTAAGAAGAAAGATGGGACTCTCTGGATGTGTATTATAGGGAGTTGAACAAGGTAACAATTAAGAAAAAGTATTTGTTACCAAGAATAGATGATCTTTTCGACCAGCTTCAGGGAGCCAGTTATTTCTCAAAGATCGATCTAAGATCTGGGTACCATCAGCTCAAAGTACGAGAAAAAGATGTTTCCAAAACGGCTTTCCGTACCAGATACGGGCATTACGAGTTTCTTGTTATGCCCTTTGGCCTTACAAACACGTCTGCGACATTCATGGATCTCATGAACCGTGTTTGTAGGCCTATGCTCGACAAATCTATTATCATCTTCATTGATGATATTCTCATCTACTCTAAAATGGAAGCCGAGCATGCTGTGCATCTTAGAGAACTGCTAGAGTTGCTACGCAATGAGCGGCTCTATGCCAAATTCTCTAATTGCAAATTTTGGTTGCGACAGGTGCTCACAAAATATGATTAATTTATTAATTTATTAAGCTTGATATCCGGTGAAGGAATCTCTGTAGATCCATCTAAAATAGAAGCAATGCAAAGCTGGGAAGCTCCCAAGTAAGCTACTAAGATTAGAAGTTTCTTGGTATTGGCGGGTTATTACCATCGATTCATTAAGAACTTCTCGAAGTTAGCTATACCTCTCACTTCTCTCATTCGTAAGAATATTTCCTTTATTTCGGATGAAGCTCAGGTGGTCACATTCCAGATTTTAAACTGAAGCACCTATTCTGGCCTTACCTGAGGGCAATGAAGACTTTATGGTCTTTAGCGACGCCTCATATCAAGGGCTTGGGTGTTACTGATGCAAAGAGGCAGAGTCATAGCATATGCGTCCCGTTAACTCAAAGATCATGAAAAAAGTCAACCAACTCATGACCTTGAACTTGTTGCTGTGACTTTCGCATTGAAAACGTGACGTCATTATCTCTACGGCACCAAATGCCAGTTATATACAGATCACAAGAGTCTTAAGTACATCTTCAGTCAAAAAGAGCTCAATATGCGCCAGCGACGCTCCATAAACTCATAAAAGACTATGATTGTGAGATTCTGTATCACCCTGGCAAGGCAAATGTGGTTGCCGATACATTGAGTCGAAAAGCTTATTCCACAAAATACCTCTATACTCTGACACATACTTCATTTTCATCTACTCTGATTGATGAAATTCTTACTGCTCAATCTGAAGCCCTGAAAGAGGAAAACCTCAACTCTGAGGACATGAAAGGTTAACTCCAATTTCAAATTGATACCCTCGTGGCTTAAAGCTCTTCAAGAATCGCATTCGGGTTCCAAAGTTTGGTGACATTCGACAGAATATTTTTTCAGAAGCTCACTGCTCGAATTTTTCTATACATCTTGGCAGCACCAAGATGTACAATGATTTGAAAGCCGACTACTGGGGGCCTGGTTTGAAAAGCGATGTGGGCTAATATGTCGAGAATTGTGTTACGTGCCGACTAGCCAAAGCGGAGCATCAGAAGCCTTACGGCAATCTTCAGCCCCTACCGATCCCTGAATGGTAGTTCGATCACATATCAATGGAGTTTGTGACAAAGCTTAATACTACGTGAAGACAACATGATGCAATATGGGTTATTGTAGATCGTCTAACCAAAGTCACTCATTTAATTCTGATTCGCGAACACTACTTAATAGAGAAGCGAGCTAAGATTTATATCAATGAAATCGTTACTCGCCACGGTGTGCCTATGTCAATCGTATCTGATCGTGATAGCAGATTCACTTCAAGGTTCTGGACTGCACTGCAAGAAGGTCTGGGCACTAAAGTCAGAATGAGCACGACGTGTCATCCACAACCGGACGGCCAGAGCGAGTGCACGATTCTTACTCTTGAAGTCTCACCTATGAAGGGTGTGTTTAGATTTGGCAAACGTGGTAAGCTAGCACCACGATTCGTTGGTAGTCTCACCTATGAAGGGTGTGTTAAGATTTTGCAAACATGGTAAGCTAGCACCACGATTCGTTGGTCCTTTCAAGATCATCGAACGTGTTGGGAGTCAATCGTATCTATTGAACTTTCCGAATGAATTGTGAAACATTCACCCCGTGTTTCACGTCTCGCAAATGAGGAAGTGCAAGGAAAACGAAAGCGAAAAGTGGGCCGATCATCTTACTTACAAGATCAACGATAAGCTACAATGCGACGAGCCTGAGTCTATTTTGGAAACAAAAATGAAAAAGCTAAGAAACCGAGAGGTGGCAATGGTGTTGGTGCAATGGAGAACTTCTCATGGTACTTCCCAGATCTGGGAATCTGAACAAGACATGAGGGTTCGCTATCCACATCTGTTTGAGCCCTAGGTACTTCGAGGACGAAGTGCAAGCGTGGTGGGCTCATACTGTAACACCACGCTTTCTAATTTATGCATTTAAGTGGCAATTTGCTTTCGATGATGTAAGTTGTGGATTTAATGAAATTAATTTCTAAATAAGGCAATAAAGTAATGAAATTATTCATATGTGTTATGAATTATTATAAAGCATCAATTTAAAAGAATGAAATAAAAACAAGTTTAGGGGTTAAATTGTACATTTAATAAACTTGCAACATACATAAACCCACAGATATGATGGTCTGCTCATTTTCCATCAAACTTACAAATCACGAAAGTTTTCTTTTTCTTCCCTTTACTTGTCCACGGCTCCTATTTCATCTTCAATGTCAAAAATCAAGCAATCCTCAAACAACCAAGTAACAATCTACAAGATTCAAGGTAAATCTATACCTTAAATTGATTCTTTGTTCCTATTTGAAGTTGTTGCTGCTGTCAGTTCTTCCTCACATCTGTTTTTTCGAAAAGAAAAAGGCCAAGAAGGCCTTTGGCCTTAGGCCAAGCCTTATAATTCGTGTGTGTGTTATTCAACATTTAGATTATGAATCCTCCTCTAAGTTCCCTAAAATTAGCTTACAGTTGCTACTCACAATTTTACAGGCAAAGGTAAAGAGCAAGTTGGACCATCTGCTTAGGTCTATAATCTGATCAACCCAGAGGACTTTAGCTCACTATTCAGCTTGTGGTATAGATTTGTGTTGCCTTGGGATCTGGGTAGCTGCTTTTAATATTATTGTGATGAAATAGCGATTTAGTATTGTAACCTTGTAGGACATGTAGTGCTGGACTCATTGTAATACTTTATTTAGATTTATGCAAGCTTTAGACTTATTATTATGTTTATGGCAGTTGTTATTTATTCCTTGGATTATGCAAGAATGCTTTTTGCAAGGATGTGACAGAAGGAACCTCTAATGGCAAAGGAAAAAAGAAAATTTATGATTAATTTGTCAATCTTTTAAACCTTGAATTATGTATCATGTATTTCCATTGAATAAGTTGTACTAAAACACTGTTGGAGAATAATAGTTGTTATGTTCTTTCACCACGAGTCGATCCATCGTACGATGAATTTGTAGAAGCCCCACATATCATGCTATATAAGGTATTGTTATAGTATGGAAAGTGAGGGCCGTCACATGTGGTATCAGAGAATTTAGTTTATGAGAATTAGGTATCTAAATTAGAGCCTAAACTTAAACCTCTTAAAAAAATATACGATAGGAAATAAAAAAAACTCTAATAATACATTCGCCACAAAATAATTTCATGGCCTTATTACATTACATAACTCAGTCTTAAAGCCAGTACCACTCCATAGTCATGGATATAGGAAGTAGTACCATAATGATGGTAGCAAGAAAGTAAAATGGCGGTCGCTCTTCAAATTCAAGAAGTGAATACAGATAAATCATCACCGGGATGATTATGATTGCAAAGAAAGGAATGAGTTTAACCATCTTAGAATTTATAGGAGAAAGTATAGTAATGTTGAAATAGAGTGAATTTATAAGATAGTGCAAAGAAGTAATAGGATGGGGATGAATTTATAGGAGAGGGGAGAGATATAGCCGTTGAACGACTAAATTCTTGACCGTTAAAGGGTAAAAAAAAGAAACTTAAAATAAATAAATATTTTTATGATGTTAAACAAAAATGAAAATATTAATATTACAGATGACAAGTGGTAAGAATTCATCTAAAGGAGAAACATCAAATGCGGGGTGTATGGAAGAAACACCCGATAACTTTCAAGAACCACAACCATTAGGAAACCCCATAAATAATGATGCGCCTATGAAAGAAGATCCAGAGGAAGACCCGGAAGAATATCCGGAAGAAGACCTGGAGGAAGATCCGAAATAATTTTGTTGGAAGATCCTGAAGATGACCCAGAGGAAGAACCAGAAGAAAACCCTGAAGAGAATCCTGAAGAAGATGCCCCAAAAGGACACGAAGTAGACAACGCCAATGATCTTATGCAAGATGCCCAATTCGTAGATGTCGAAATAGAGATTGAAGAAGATGATGAGGAACATCCTATGAATTTTCAAGTGCCTTTTCCGTGGGAAGCAGAAAATTGCGATGCCTTGTCTTAGCACCACCACCATCCCTAGAAAAAAATGAAGAACCTAAACCAGAAGCAGGACTAAAAGAATACTAAATAACCATCAGAACTAGAACCTTTGCATTTACCGGAGTTCAATTCAATGGTGGAAGAAATAGCTATGAGACGTATGCAAAATTAGGATCTTGATGTAATTGTGGAACATAGGACAACAAGTAGATGCCTTAATTGAAGAGAATGATCATTCACACGAAGAGATAATCATTCTCTGACATGAGCTACAAGAAGTTAGACAACAATTACATGCAGAACGAGCTAGGGCAAATGCTTTAGACATAGACAATGCACGTCTAAGGATGATTGTGAGATTCCTGTATCACCCTGGCAAGGCAAATGTGGTTGCCGATACATTGAGTCGAAAAGCTTATTCCACAAAATACCTCTATACTCTGACTCATACTTCATTTTCATCTACTTTGATTGATAAAATTCTTACTGCTCAATCTGAAGCCCTGAAAGAGGAAAACCTCAACTCTGAGGACATGAAAGGGTAACTCCAATTTCAAATTTGTTGGGAATTCGTATAGTTTTTCGTAAAAACAAAAACATTAATCATATTAACGCACAACGGAAGCTTTTTAAAATCACGAATTCCGTACCTGGATCATCAAGTATACATAAGATAAGTAAACGAGAAAGCAATAAAAATCTGTACCTTTGTATTCTATGACAAGAATACACGAATGAGATGCTCTCGGTATCCACCGGTGATGACACGATCGAGCGGCGCCAGGTATGTAATCAAACACACGAAGAACGGGGAAAAACCAAACACACAAAATTGTATATGGTTTTTGGTACGGCCAAGCACACCACACACACAGTAACACCTTCAAGTGTGTGTGCGGCGGCTCACACTTCAATTAGGTCACCCACACCAAAAATATATATATATATATATCCATATTATGTATGGCCGTATGTAATTATATATATATATTATTAATTAAGAGTTTTAGTTTTAATCAAACTCTAATATAATAATATAATATATATCTTAATAATTATCTTTATTATTTAAACCTTATATAATTATCTCTATAATTATATACCCTTTAAATAATATTAATCTTTTATACATTATCTAATAATATATAAATGACCAGATAATTATTTATAATTTATCTCTTATTTATTTGTTTATAATTATCCATCCAATTATCTAATAATTGATGATAATATTAATTCAAATAAATGCATGTTTTATTTAATATCCAATAATAAATAAAAGACTAGATAATTATTTAATTATCATCCAATGACAATTAAATTACTACAATATCTAATATTGCACTTTTAGTCCCCGTACTTTGAGATATAATTAATCACACATTAATTTAATCTCAATGATCATTTCATGTCATAAACAATATCCAGTATTATTTATTGAATCGTTTAATTGCATCTGCTCAGTTGTGCTCATCGGTGTGTCCCTTAAGTGTTTTATGAAATCAGCCATGATGCAGTAGTAGTGTCCTCTTTACACACCATATACTAACATACTCCCACTTGTGTAAGACGACATACTGTCCTGCAACATGCGCCTAAAGGAGGTCATGGCTATACACTTTAGGGAACCAAGGTCATAAAAACTCTGACTCCCATTCGGGCATTCTTGTTGAAACAGCCTTCCAAAAAGAAACTTAGGTTATATCCCATGCATCGCGATATTTCAATGTGAAAGCTAGGCATGGATTAGATCAACCGTAGCAGTGAAGATTATGTTTCTCGACTCCCTGATCTCATACTGAACTGTAACAGACAGAGTAGAACACATCAGTTCTGTCCGAGCATGGCCATGCATTTCTGTCAGTATCGATCGCCGAGGGGCCCAGAAATATCTCTTTTTAGTTAAAAGAAGGTGCAAATCCCATATTGACTATCTAGGCCTCCAGCACGACTCCCACTGCAACCAGCCTCGAACCGTTATGATCACCCAGTTACGGATGACGTTAGGTTAGGCCAAATGTACAGCAGCACCCGCACTAAAGTACGTAAACATCTCAGGTACTAAGGATTACCTTTTTGAGACGACTCATGACAATGATCCATAAAGTGGTCTCAATCGGTGGGTCAATCCAATTCGCAACAAATACCTGTGAATTTGGTCCAACCTTTGCTATATTCATCACTCATGAATATCAACCAAAAACCACAGTAGCCTTTTTATTCTCGTTGTGGTTCCCACGGAAACAAGCAGCTATGGAATAATTTTAGAATAACTTCAATTTTATTCTTGGATTTCTAAAACATGCAAAATTGAACGACATTAAAGATATCATGTTGATCTCCTTTATCTCAATAAACACAACATGACTTCCATCAATTTAATGCTACTGTTCCTTTATCAAATGTAACAGTAACACGATCTATCGAAAAATTAATTTCAGACATGTTCTTAGTGGGAGTGTTCTCTAGTTAACAGACTTAACTTCCATTACCGTTTATCTTTGAAAAATTACACTAGTTCTTTATTACAACTTCTTGTAATATTATTCAGATCCAATCTGAATCTCCATACAAATTTATATCCATTATCTTTAGAGGAACTAGTAAATCACTCATAAAGACACCAGGATTAAAATTTAGGAGCTCTAGCAATTCAGATTAATTGCTACTAGTGATACGTTTAGATGTTTAGTCTTGAATATGACAGTATGCGGTTTATCTATATCTTAACAAGATATCTTTAATGACATTGTGTTCAAATTTTGTGATATGTAACCATAACCACCAGAACCTGGTTATCTACAACATTTCGTTGTGGTATTCCGTCAAGCTTGCCGACGAGTGTTTAAACAAGTCAAAGGCTACTACTTGACTAACCATCACACAAGTTGTATACATTTCACATGTAATTTTATAAAATGCGATTACTTCTTGTCTTAAACAATTCTGACTTCTCAAGTCTAATTATTTCTGACAAGTGAAGTGAATTAACCTCCATGTAACTCCTTTACATTTAATTCTGCATTTTATTAGTTTCTATATAATCACAGATGACTATCCAACTCTTATAATCTCTTGAACTAACTTTCAAGAATTAACAAGTTCAATGAAACTGCATTTGAACACTTGAACAATTTACACAACAACATGGTAACCCTTTTTATCTGAATACGACTACTAGCTTGTCCAATCTCCATTGACAAGTTACTATTCAAGTTCCACTTGCATCAATAGTCTATAATCATGGTTTAGTAATCTTAAACAATAGGAATTTCAAGCAACAAATTTTAAACTCCAAAAATTCTTTATTTATCCCAAAAATACTTGCAAGAAATTCAATCAATTGTATACTACACCATGATAAACTATTGATGACATGAAAATAGTGTCCAACAGAGTATTCTTTAAGATGTCTCTATGCTCCCACTGAATCTGTCATCTCTTTTCACTTCATTTTAGTCATTGCAGACATTATGCATGAAACTTTGTTCAATTGGGTATCACATATCCAAGAACAATAGAAGTGACTGATTCAGATACTCGAAGTCTCAATGCGATCAACCTTGACCGTTTCCAAGTACTTTGGACAATTCCTTTCCCAGTGCCCAGTTTCCTAGCACTCAAAGAATTTGTAATCCTTGGATTTGACTTCTCTGGTTCTAGGTTTTAGCTACTTGTTAGCTTTAACCTCCGGCTTGGAAACTTACTTTCCTTTCCGTCTCTTTCCCTATATTCTCTCCTCAATCACTCTCTCAGCAGTCTATAGCATCCGATGCAGCCCACTGATCATCTTCTCCGTGCATATTGTAACAAATTACAAATTGCTAAAATTCCTTCAATAAGGAATTGAGAATTAGATTCGTGGTCATGTCCTGTGTCACGGGTAACCCAAGTCTGCTAAGATGATCCAAATAACCTTTCATCTTTAGCGCATGGGATCTAACAGTTGTTCCTTCTGCCATTCTGCAGGAGCTCAGAGCCCTTGTCGTATATCTTTCTCAGTCCGAGCCTGAGTCTGGAACATATCCTTTAGCTGGCGATACATCTGTCAAGCTGAGACGTCCATAAGGCTAGTCCGCAGCTCAGATGTCATGGTCGCTAGCATTAGACAGGCAACATTTACCGAATCCTCAGAGTGCTTCTTGGGGAGATTTCTCTCCTCAACTGTAGCAGTCTCTGCAGGAGCAGGTTCTGGTGCCCTTTCCAGAATATACGACTTTCACATTGTACTCAGAACATTTGTCAGATTTTACTCCTAGTTCAGGAAGTTGCCTCTTTTGAGTTCTCCATATCCCGAATGGACCTCAAAGTAGCAACATGTGCTTTTGGGGAGGATTTTCAAGTGGGAAAAGGATATTTGACGTTATCATTGTTGTTATTACTATTATTGTCATTGTTATTATTAAACCGCTTCTACCTCTGTCTTTTTCAACCATCTTAAACAATTTTTCAAAAATTTGTATTTGATTAACCATTAATAAATCAATAACCCAAAATTTAGAAAATGATTTATTAATCCTAAGAACCATTTTACTTATTCATGCACCCAACGGAGGCTGAACCTACATGAATAAGCTACTCAGGCAGGCAACTTATTACCAATTACAACCCCTTTGCAACTCTTAGATCTTATGAGATTTTCAATTTCTTAAATTGATCATGTTTAATCTCATCCACACCTTGGGCAACAGTCTTACTGAGGAACCACCACTAACACACACCATATAACAACTGCAAGTCACTGGCCCAAGTCTCACTTAGGATCCGCAGTGCTTACCTCACAGCTTTCCGAGTTTGCGGCGTAAGCACCCAACGAAGGCTGAACCTACTTACGACGACCGGTCACCGTGAGTGCCACTATATGGACGATGTGCTGTGTCAGATTTTTAATTTGGGTTTATAATCAGTCTCTTACCAAGAACTAGTGGCCAGTCAGGTTAGTCTGCGGGCAGGATCCTTTCGGTTCTAAACCTTTTGGAACTTCCACAGCCCGAGCAAGACTGTCCTACACACCACCTATTCTGGTAAACAATCCAGTTAATGTACCATTTTTAAGAATTTCAACTCTTTGATCATATGACATTTTAAAAATAAATCTCCTTTATTTGAAAAACTAATTTCATAAAAATGTCATATCTAACACCTAAAAAAATAATTAAAGTTTCCAATTTAAACTTCCTTTTAAATACTTTAATTTTTCATCAAAAATGATTGTAGTTTTGATTTCTTTCATTTATCTACTTTGTCACCACAACCACGCAGATAAAATGCATAAAGAAATAAAACATACAACCACATGGTGACATAGCCTTGCCGAAACTAAATTGGTTTCCGAGAGCCATACGGACAAACCAATTAGGTCAAAACCTAGGGGATAAAATCAACACACAAGGCAAGAAGGATGAACTCTTTCAGCTCCCACTAGCCTCAGCATTCGATGATGTCTCCGAGCGTCCTTGATGGATGACCTCCTTCTTGATGGACATCTTCGCCAAGATTTATTTTACAAAATTTTAATCTAAATACATTTGCCTATTTTCTAAACTATTACAGATTACATCATAAAACCCGGGATTCCAATGGCACGCAGGCCTTCCCAAAAATATAACCAATAATAAAATATCAAATATTGAGATTAAACAAACAACCATCACAAACAATGGGTCTCAAGGCTCGGCTATGTCACAAACATAAATAAAGTAGAAAAGCTTGTAAATAATCCAGAATTCATTTTCATCTTGACATGAAAATAATTCCAAAACCAATTAATCAACCATTAATTGAAGTAAATATGTCCAATATCATTCTTAAATTAAACACGGTTCGTAAACTCGAAATTCAGGAACACTTTCCAAAAATAGAAACTTTTTCTCGAAAATTTAAATTCAATTCCATCTTTGCATTATCTTTGGATTCATAACTATACTTTCTTAAAATATTCAATTAACAATTCAAACACCTTTGAAATTTAAACTTACTATTTTAAGAAAGTTTTTATTAAACAACCTTTAATAAATATAGTTATTATTTTCAAATAATATTGATAAATAATTTAAACTTCCTTTAAATAATTATCAATTAGCTATTATTTAATTGAAACGCTTTTCAAAAAAAATAAACTTTACTTAAAATGTCAATTTTCTAAATAAACAATTTTTTAAAGAAAATTGACAATCTTTAAATAACACCAAAAACTTTTCTTTATGGTTTTAAACGAATTCTACCAAAAACGTTAATGTCGAGATCAAATCTCAAAAACATTAAACCATGACCGAGCATGAAACTCAAAGTCACGATTTCATCAATTTGAAAATAAATCCTTAAATTAAACTCTCTTTAATTTAATATGCATTTATGGAACTAAATATTAAATGCATAAATTAAATCTAGTTTATAAATTAAAATTACCATTAATTTTAATTTCAACATTAAAACTTAATTTTTAATTAAAACCGATTTAATTTAAACGATGAATTACCGGAAAACGGAAACGAACCAACTTAGTTAACCAACTCATACTCGGGTTCAATAACCCATATGAACCGAAAATAAGTAGGGTATCAAACCATTTGACGGCTGAAATTAATCGAAGCCATTAATCAACTCACTTTGATTATTTCGATTTCCATATTCCAATTAATCGTTTGACTATCGAATCAAATAATATTTAAACCGATTTGTGAATTTTATAAAACTAATAAAGTCTCCCCCTTTAATTTTATAAAACCAAAACATATATTTTGTCACAAATTTTAAATATTAATAACCAAACAATTTTGATTTATTAATTCGATTTTAACGCATTTAATTTAATCGTTCGAGTTTAACCGTGAATTAAATGACATGACGGAAACAAATAATCCATCACCTCGGTTACCACATCACAACTGAGAGGTCATGGGTCTCAACCCATGGCCGAAATCTCTAGGTTTGATTTCGTGAACCGAAACGTTTAATTTTCGACTTTAATCAATTAAACACTTTTAAACAATCAAACATCAACTAAATAAAACGAACTAAGGTTTCAAAATCCCGAGTTCCGAAAAACTCCAAGATAGGCCGAGAATCACCATGGGGTTTCCAAAACCTTTGGTCGATTTTCTCCAAGCCAAATCAAAACCTTAAACGTTTTAATTGTTGATTTCGATCGTTTAAACACTTTTAATTATTAAAAATCGAAAATTTAATAACATTGGACATAAATACACGAATAATACTATCATTATGTTACTTGAGGTGGCTCTGATACCACTGTTGGGAATTCGTATAGTTTTTCGTAAAAACAAAAACATTAATCATATTAACACACAACGGAAGCTTTTTAAAATCACGAATTCCATACACGGATCATCAAGTATACATAAGATAAGTAAACGAGAAAGCAATAAAAATCCGTACCTTTGTATTCTATGACAAGAATACACGAATGAGATGCTCTCGGTATCCACCGGTGATGACACGATCGAGTGGCGCCAGGTATGTAATCAAACACACGAAGAACGGGGAAAAACCAAACACACAAAATTGTATATGGTTTTTGGTACGGCCAAGCACACCACACACACACAAACACCTTCAAGTGTGTGTGCGACGGCTCACACTTCAATTAGGTCACCCACACCAAATATATATATGTATATATCTATATATATCCATATTATGTATGGTCGTATGTAATTATATATATATATATATTATTAATTAATAGTTTTAGTTTTAATCAAACTCTAATATAATAATATAATATATATCTTAATAATTATCTTTATTACTTAAACCTTATATAATTATCTCTATAATTATATACCCTTTAAATAATATTAATCTTTTATACATTATCTAATAATATATAAATGACCAGAAAATTTTTTATAATTATCTCTTATTTATTTGTTTATAATTATCCATCAAATTATCTAATAATTGATGATAATATTAATTCAAATAAATGCATCTTTTATTTAATATCCAATAATAAATAAAAGACTAGATAATTATTTAATTATCATCCAATGACAATTAAATTACTACAATATCTAATATTGCACTTTTAGTCCCCGTACTTTGAGATATAATTAATCACACATTAATTTAATCTCAATGATCATTGTATGTCATAACAATATCCAATATTATTTATTCAATCGTTTAATTGCATCTGCTCAGTTGTGCTCATCGGTGTGACCCTTAAGTGTTTTATGAAATCAGCCATGATGCAGTAGTAATGTCATCTTTACACACCATATACTAAAAAAAATTGATAGCCCTAGTGGCTTAAAGCTCTTCAAGAATCGCATTCGAGTTCCAAAGTTTGGTGACATTCGACAGAAGATTTTTTCAGAAGCTCACTGCTCGAATTTTTCTATACATCTTGGCAGCACCAAGATGTACAATGATTTGAAAGCCGAGTACTGGGGGCCTGGTTTGAAAAGCGATGTGGGCCAATATGTCGAGAATTGTGTTACGTGCCGACTAGTCAAAGCGGAGCATCAGCAGCCTTACGACAATCTTCAACCCCTACCGATCCCTGAATGGTAGTTCGATCACATATCAATGGACTTTGTGACAAAGCTTCCTACTACATGAAGACAACACGATGCAATATGGGTTATCGTAGATTTTCTGACCAAAGTCGCTCATTTTATTCCGATTCGCGAACACTACTCAATAGAGAAGCCAGCTAAGATTTATATCAATGAAATCGTTACTCGCCACGGTGTGCCTATGTCAATCGTATCTGATCGTGATAGCAGATTCACTTCAAGGTTCTGGACTGCACTGCAAGAAGGTCTGGGCACTAAAGTCAGAATGAGCACGACGTGTCATCCACAACCGGACGGCCAGAGCGAGTGCACGATTCTTACTCTTGAAGTCTCACCTATGAAGGGTGTGTTTAGATTTGGCAAACGTGGTAAGCTAGCACCACGATTCGTTGGTAGTCTCACCTATGAAGGGTGTGTTAAGATTTTGCAAACATGGTAAGCTAGCACCACGATTCGTTGGTCCTTTCAAGATCATCGAACGTGTTGGGAGTCAATCGTATCTATTGGACTTTCCGAATGAATTGTGAAACATTCACCCCGTGTTTCACGTCTCGCAAATGAGGAAGTGCAAGGAAAACGAAAGCGAAAAGTGGGCCGATCATCTGACTTACAAGATCAACGATAAGCTACAATGCGACGAGCCTGAGTCTATTTTGGAAACAAAAATGAAAAAGCTAAGAAACCGAGAGGTGGCAATGGTGTTGGTGCAATGGAGAACTTCTCATGGTACTTCCCAGACCTGGGAATCTGAACAAGACATGAGGGTTCGCTATCCACATCTGTTTGAGCCCTGGGTACTTCGAGGACGAACTGCAAGCGTGGTGGGCTCATACTGTAACACCACGCTTTCTAATTTATGCATTTAAGTGGCAATTTGCTTTCGATGATGTAAGTTGTGGATTTAATGAAATTAATTTCTAAATAAGGCAATAAAGTAATGAAATTATTCAATATGTGTTATGAATTATTATAAAGCATCAATTTAAAAGAATGAAATAAAAACTGTTAGGCACAAAAAGGCCTCAGTCAAACCTGTTCTACATCTGAGGGGGAGATTTATAATCAAACCTGTTGATGCATTTGAAGGTTGAATTTAAGGCCTGTTACATGCCTTATTGAAACCTGAAAATGATTTGCAATATCAGTCTAAAGCTGTTCTATATGTTGCATGTGTTGCAACTAAGACAGTTTGTCCAAGCTGCTCTATCTGCTGAACAGGCTGGACATAAACTGTCTACGCTGCTCTACACTGTTGAGCAGCTTGGGCAATTTTAAAGTGTTCTGTTCTTTGTGAACAGAACCTGTTCTTTGTGAACAGAACCTGTTCTTTGTGAACAGGCTAAACACTTTATGGAATATGTTTCCAAGTCATCATGTATTGTTTTTGACTACAAGATCAGTTTACAAAGTCGAAGACAAAGTGGAAAACAGAACTGCTCAGACTGCCCACGCTGTTCTGTAACATGAAGACAAAAGGTTATTTGAAAAAAGGTGATAGACCTTTTTCTTATATCAAAATAGGCCTTTACAAGGAAGAAAGACGCAAAGTTGACATTCCTAAATTAGTTAAAGGCAATACAACAGTAGACAAAGTAAAAAGACAAAAGTTCTGCACTTGTGAAGACAAGTCTGCTTTTCAGAAAGGTGCAGAAAAGGTTATGCTGTCTTTTTCAAAAAGACTTCTCCTTTTCATTCCGTCCAATGAAGATGTTTCTCTTAGATCCTCTGAGTGAGTATAAAAGGAAGCTTCTAAGGACAGAAAGAAGCGTGAAGAAAGCTAAGTGCTGAAACCCAAGAGTGAACGTGCAAGTGTGTTTTCATGCATGCAAGCCTGCTTGTGTAATACAGTTTCTTTGTGTCTAAGCTGTTCTACATAAGCTGTCCCTCTGAGTCTTGTAAACACAGTGAGTGCTTCTTAGTGAGTGTATTCATTGTAAACTAGTTTGAGTCTGTCTTAGACTAGTAAACATACTGTTGTATCTGTCATCTCAGCTTGAACTATTCCGCATTCAAGCTTGTTTGTAATTAACAAATTGTTGATAATACATACAAACATTGAGAAAAGAGTGTCTAGTTTTTAAATTGCTGTATTCACCCCCCCTCTACAGCTTATAACTATATACTTTGGGAACCTCTCGGGACCTACAACTGGTATCAGAGCCTAGTTTAGAGTGTGTGTCATTCTAGATCTCTCATTCTCCCAAGTTTCCATGGACAACAGTGCTGCAAATTCTTCTTACTATGACAATGGCTCTATGGGCAAACCTCCCAAATTTAATCATCAAAACTTCTCTGGTTGGAAGTGCAGAATGATGCTCTATTTAGAGAATCTGGATGTACAACTGCCAGAGATAGTGATGGAGGGTCCCTATGTGCCAACCTCTGTTACTACCATAACTCCAGTGGTTGAAGGAGCTGCTCCTGAAATCAGGACCTTTGACAAAGCTAAAGCTCAATGGTCTGATGAAGATAAGAGATTGGTGGCTCTGGATGCAAAGGCCAGAAACAACCTGGTCATTTCTCTCCCTGATGATGTGTTCAAGCAGGTTGAGAAAATGAAGACAGCAAAGGAGATGTGGGATACTTTGTGTACCGTCTATGATGGACCCACAATCACACTGGACAACAGGATCAACAATCTTGTTAGACAGTATGAACTCTTCTTTGTAAACCAAAGGAGACTCTCACTGAAACCTACACCAGGTTTACTGCTCTAGTGAATGATCTCAAAGCTGTGGGATCACCAAGGACAGTCTTACCCTGGTGAATAAATTTCTGGACATTTTACCTGAAGAGTGGAACTATTTTTCAACAATCCTAAGGAACTCAGGTACTATCAGAAGTATGGATCTGGTCAATCTGTATGGATCCTTACTGAATGATGAACAGTCAAGGCAACAAAAGAGAAATGCCTTGGAAATGTCCAGAAAAGGTGCAGCCTTTGTGGCTAATGTGAGACAGCCTGTAAATCAGGTGAGTGATGTGTTCATTCAACCTGATCAACAGGATGATGAAAAGGAGGAGGTGTCAGACGAAGAAGATGCTGCAGATCTTGCTGAACAAGATGATGAGCAAATGATAGCCATGCTTGTCAAAAGGTTCAAAAAGAAAAGGTTTGGAAGAAACATGCTGCAAGGAGGTTCAAGTGCTGGCAAAAAGAAGGCATTTGACAAATCCAAAGCTGAGTGCTTCAAGTGTGGCAAAACTGGTCACATAGCTGCTGACTGTGTGTCAAAAGCTGTTGGTCAGTCATCCAAACCCAACAAGACTAACAAGGATGATGGCTATAGGGTTAAGTACCTTATGGCCATGGCTAAGCTGAGGAAATTGGAAAACTCAGTGTCTTCCAATCGCCAAAAGGGACTTATGGCAGAGACATGTGACTGGGAGGAATCTGATTCATCATCTGATGAAGAAGATAATCAATGTCTGATGGCCAACACTAATGTCCCATCAACAAGCAGTTTCAAACAGGATATGGCTGAAGCTGAAGCCTTCAGCAGCTTAGAGAACTGGAATCCTACTATGATGTATAAGGTACAAAATTTTATGGCTTACAGTTCTGAAGAAAAAGTTAAAATGTTTGAATATATGCTTGTTGATCTCAAAGCTGCTGTTGAGAAGCATGATGCTTTACTATCTGAAATCTCTAAGCTTAAAGCTGATCTTAAAACTAAATCCAGTAAACTGGACAGTTTCCATAAGTTGGAAACTGAGCTTGATGAATTAAAACACATAAACTCTATTTTACTGGAAGAAAAGAGAGAAACAGATATAAAGCATGCCAAGCTTCAAAAGATAGTTGACTCTTGGTGCCAATCTGCACACAAAGTCAGCCATTGTATAAGTCAACAGATTCCTGCACAAATCCAAGCCTATCTTGGAGGGGATCTTGACACAGCAGCTTCCATTGTTGAGATAAGTAATCTGAAAGAAGATTTATCCACTCTTGGTGAACTTCCAAATACATTCATTCAAAATGTGAATGGTAAACTAATGTCAACAAACAGGTTTGTCAGGCCTCAAAATACTGACAGCTTGTGTGAACTCAGCTCAAAAGCTGATGTTGGAGTTTGTTCTTCAAGTCAGCCTGCTAAGTGCTCTGCTAGCTCACATAAGCAAAAGAAAGGAAAACATGTTCAAACTGAAGCTATGGATGCTAAACCTGTTGACAAAACAGGTTCTGAGTCCAAAGCTGATGGTAAAAAGCGTGTTAATCCTTTTGATGCTAAACACTTTGAAAACAAGTTTTCAAAAAGTAAGCAGCCTGTTTTCAACAAGGGTAAGTCTCATGTTGAAAACAAAACTGCTGTGATTTCAAATAAGTTTTCAAATCATAGTGGTAAATTGGTTTTAAATGAAAATAAGTTTTTCAAAACCAGACACAGTGAGTATGCTGATAGGCAGCATAAATCACAATCCAGTAGGGGCAAAGGCAAAGCCATTGCTCAAACTGAGACAACTGGGAATAAGTTTCCCAAACATGTGGAAGCTCAAAAGCCAATCAAGCTTCCTGTCTTTGACATCTGTCCTCCCAAAAAGAGGAAAGAAGAGACAGTCAAAGCTGTGGCTATTGAACTCTCCACACAAGCTGTTGATTCGACAAAGAATGCTAAACCTGCTGAAAGAATCAACAAAAATAGCTCAGAATGTGTTTCTGAAGGATCTTCTTCCAAAAATACTAAAAAGAGAAAATGTTACAAATGTGGGAAGAAGACACATCTGGCCAAGGACTGTCCTGAATCTGAGGACATGAGGCCTGTTAACTCTGTGGTTTCTCTCACAGCTGTCACAGGCAGTGTTGGAAATGGCACAGTTACTGAGAATGGTATTCAAGCTGATACCATTCAGATAGGGAATATTAGTGTGGGTATTTCAAATCCATCAACAAATGTTGATGAAGTAGGAGAACTCATCTCTGTGATGAGTTCCCCTAAAAAATAACTAATAATTCTCTTATCACTCTGCAGGAAAAACAACCTTCCCAGGTTTGGTACTTGGACAGTGGCTGCTCAGGGCACATGACAGGTTGTAAAGAATTGCTAAGTGAACTCAAGCCTGAAAAAGGGTCAAAAGTCACCTTTGGTGACAATGTACAGGGATCCACTGAGGGATATGGAACTCTTAAAGCTGGTGCTGCAGTGTTCAAAAGAGTAGCCTATGTGGTTGGGCTAAAACATAACCTTGTTAGCATAAGCCAACTATGTGATGCTGGCTACAAGGTTAACTTTGATGAGCACCTGGGTTACATATTGGATTCCCAAGGCAAAGTTGTGCTATGTGCTCAACGAAAGAAAGGTGTATATGTTGTGGATATGCATTCTGCTGACCCCACAACTGAAACCTGTTTTCTCACAAGAACAAATGCTGATCTAAACTGGCTATGGCACAGAAGACTGTCACATCTGAACTTCAAGAACATCAACAAACTCTGTAAGAAAGAGTTGGTGACAGGTTTGCCTTCTATGACTTTTGCTAAAGATAGATTATGCACAGCTTGTGAGAAAGGCAAGCAGAGAAAAACATCTTTTAAATCCAAACACAATTTCTCTATTGATACTCCACTCTTCTTAATCCATATGGACTTGTTTGGACCTGTTAATGTTCCAAGTCTAGGAGGAAGAAGATACACTCTTGTAATGGTTGATGAGTTCTCCAGGTACACATGGGTGATCTTTCTGAAGAGCAAAGGAGAGGCTGCTAGAGAGATTATTGGATTTGTCAAAAAGATGGAAATGTTGAACTCTGCCCAAGTAAAGCAGCTTAGAAGTGATCATGGTACTGAATTCAGAAACAGTACTCTTGAAGACTTCTGTGAAGAGGAAAGGTATCACTCAAAACTTTTCAGCAGTAAGAACTCTCAAACAAAAATGGAGTTTTGGCTGAAAGGAGAAACAAACTTCATTGAGCTGCCAGAACCATGCTGTGTGCATCAGGTTTACCTTCATCAATTTTGGGCTGAAGCTGTTAACACTGCCTGCTTCACCCAAAGAACAAAGATCCTTAAAGTGGTGAAAAGGTTCAACAAGACTCCCTAAATGAGCTGCTCAAAGGGAGAAAGCCAAATGTCAGTTATTTCATTGTTTGGATGTCCTGTTCATTTGAATCAAAGGGACCAGCCTGTCGAAAATTTGAACCTAAGCTGATGAAGGTGTGTGTTTTGGTTGGCTACTCTGCTATCTTAAAGGCCTACAGGGTAGTCACAACAACAAAAGAAGGGTGGATAGATGAAATCTATCAATGTCACCCTTTGGAAGAGTCCAAAAGAAATGCCTCACCAAAGCTGTTCCCTGAACAGTTTCCAGGAAACTTAACTTTGATGATCTGATGCATTTCAATCATGAAGAGGAACTCAAGCTTCACTACATCCCAGTGTTGGAACCTGTTACATCATGATGGACATGAAAATGATGATTTATGTCAATAACCTGTGGAATAAATGGTACTGACTTAATTTCAACTGCAATGTCCAGAACCTATCAATGCTGATTTTCCCAGTTCTCTGCTTGATATGTTCAACAGTGGGTAGACATGTTCAACAAGCTGAACAGGCTTCAAGACAACAGTGTGTCTGAAAAACCTTGAGAGCTGTTCAACAAGGACCTGCTGAAGATGTTAACAACTCAAGGTAAATCATCATTGAAAAATGATCCTAAGTGGATCAGGTTGTCCACCCCATGATCAATATAATTGGGTGACATCAACAAAGGGATACAAACTCGGTGGGACAGCTTAGGGAACTTTTGTATGTTCTCTAGTTTTGTTTCACTGATGGAGCCAAAGAAGGTTTATGAAGCATTAAAAGATGCCAATTGGATCACTGCCATGCAAGGAACTCAATCAGTTTGAGAGGAACAAAGTATGGAAGCTGGTCCCTGCCCCTAAAGGTAAAACTATAATTGGCACAAAATGGGTTTTCAGGAACAAGATGGATGAGCAAGGTCATGTCATTAGAAATAAGGCAAGACTAGTTGCTCAGGGCTACAGACAGGAGGAAGGAATTGACTATGATGAAACATTTGCTCCTGTGGCCAGGCTAGAAGCAATTCGTTTGTATCTAGCCTACGCTGCTCATAAGAGCATAAAGGTATTTCAAATGGATGTGAAGAGTGCATTTTTGAACGGGAAGCTGCAAGAAGAAGTATATGTCAAGCAGCCTCCAGGTTTTGAAAATGAACAACACCCAGGTTTTGTCTATAAGTTGGACAAAGCTCTCTATGGTCTCAAACAAGCCCCTATAGCCTGGTATGACACTCTTACTGAATTCCTTATGAGTAATGGGTACTCCAGAGGTAAAGTGGATACCACACTGTTCATAAAGAAGGTGAAGTCTGATATTATGCTTGTTCAAATCTATGTGGATGACATAATATTTGGTTCTACTAATGAGCAGCTATGCAAGAATTTTTCATTACTCATGAAATCTAAGTATGAAATGAGTATGATGGGAGAACTAACTTTCTTTTTAGGATTACAGGTTAAACAAACCTCAACTGGAATTTTTATAAATCAAAGAAAGTACACTTTAGATCTTTTGAAAAAGTTTAAATTTGATCAAAGTTCTCCTATTAAAACCCCAATGGCAACCAATGTAAAATTGGATGCTGATGCCAGTGGCAAAGCTGTTTCGGTAACAGCTTACAGAGGCATGATTGGGAGCTTGCTATACTTGACTGCTAGTAGACCTGATATTATGTTTGCCACCTGTTTATGTGCTAGGTTCCAAGCTGATCCAAAGGAATCACATCTAGCTGCTGTTAAAAGAATCTTCAGATACCTGAAGGGTACACCAGGTTTGGGTCTTTGGTACCCCAAAGACTCAAGCCTTGAACTAACAGGTTATTCAGATTTTGATTTTGCAGGCTGCAGGTTAGATAGGAAAAGCACAACAGGTGGATGTCAACTTCTTGGTGGAAAGTTGATCAGTTGGAGTAGCAAGAAGCAGAACTCAGTGTCCACTTCTACTGCTGAAGCTGAGTATATTGCTGCTGGAAGCTGTTGTGGGCAGATTCTGTGGATGCAGCATCAGCTTGAAGATTATGGCCTTGTGTACAGGAAAACTCCTATTCTGTGTGATAACACAAGTGCCATAGCCATCTCCAACAATCCAGTATTTCATTCAAGAACAAAGCATATTGAAGTCAGACATCACTTCATCAGGGATCACATTCAGAAAGGTAATGTGGAGGTAAGTTTTACTTAGCCAATTTTCTGAAAAACTTGAACAGCTTGAGCATAGAACAGGCTGAACAACAACAGGTTGTAAATCCAGCCTGCTCTGATGGTCCAATCCTCAATCTGTTCATCCTTTCACACTGTCTTACAAGTCTTTGTCTTGTAACCTGTTCAACTATTGAACACAACCTATTCTTGCAAAAGAGAACAGGCTGAAGGCACAGTTTGAAGGGAGAACAGCTTGAAGACTGAGAACCTTGTGTTGACTCTGATCATCACAGGTTTGACCAACAGCGTAGACTAGAAGTTTAATTACCTTTCTTCATAATTAAGTTACTTAAATTATGTTTTTATTTAACTTAATTACTGCGGATAATGTGGGTTACGTGTGTTAGTGATTAAAAAGGTCAAGTGGTCTGACAAATGTTTCTGACATGGACAACCGTTCCGTTTTCCGTTAACTAACATTTCAAATCGAACCGCCCAAACCTTCTCTCTCATACACACTCACATTCAAATCCTATAAATACCAAACCACTGTTTCATCTTCGTCTTCCTCATCATTTCCAGAAATCCTCAAGAACCCTAAAAATCGACTAAGTGTCTCCTGCTTCTCCAAACCTCAAAAACTCCCAAATGGCTCACAGACCTAATCCCTTTCTCCCAGTGTTCGTTGGTGAGGATGTTGTCAAACACTCATCCATCACCACGATGCTGACCATTAAGCCCACCAACTACATTGCCAACCTCACAATCCCCAAAAACTATGTGGGGAAGGGTTACGAACAAATGGTGGAGTTTCTGAAAGTTCATCCGTTGAACTACGCCATGACTGCATCTCCTGGTGTCCTGTACCAGGAGATGGTGTATGAGTTCTGGTATACCTGTGCCTACCTTCCAGAATCCAAAGTCATCAAGGGCACCATACTCAATGGGACTCAGACCATTGAGATCAACACTCATCTGCTCAGGGAAGTTCTTCGACTCCCTGTGATTGACAAATATGATCAACCACAGCCTGAAGATGAACAGATGAAGAATCTGCTGCACTTCTGTGGTGTAGCAGAACCAAAAGTTGGAGCAACTCTGTTCAGGAAGGACCTCTCTCCTACCTACAGCTTCTTATTCGCCTCTGTGGTGATGTGCTTCAGCAGCAAAGTTGGTTCCTTTGACCAACTGAGCCGTGATGAAATCCCTGTAGTTCTGCAGCTTGTGGATGGAACTACCATGGATACGGCCAAATGGATTTTTGTGAATCTGAGGAACCTGGTGCAGCAAGAGTCAAGACCAGCTGCTGTTCGATATCCCAGGTTTCTGAGCCTCATTTTCAGACATGTTTGTGGTGAGCGTCTCTATAACTCTCAGCCTTTACTTAAGACTGCTGCATTCCCAGTTATAGGGAATAGAGTTTTCTATACTCCAGTCCTGCAGAATGAGCCTCCTCTATCCACACCAATGAGGAGACTGCTAGGTTTGGTGGAAGGACCCTCTACTGTGAGGGTGGATCCAGAGACTGCTCCCACCAGAAAATCCAAAGCCAGGTCCAAGCTTGTCAAAAGGACCCTGGCAACTGAAGCTGGGCCTGTGAGAAAGAAGTCCAAATCAGCTCCATCTGAGTCTGTTCCTTTAGCCTCTGTGGCTGAGGAAGAGCAGACTCCTCACCCTGGTTCATCTGTTGAGCCTGAAGCCTTTGTGGCTGGTGCCTCTGTGGCACAAGAGACTATGGAACAGGCCAGCCCCACTATAACAACCTAGATTTTTATCTATGTCTTTTATTTTGACTTGATCCAAATAAATGTAAATTTAGTTACATTATTAATTATGTAATGCTTGAATGTTAAGATAATAATATAATTTTATTATATTATTGTTATAAAAATAAAATAAAATATAAAAAAAAAGAGATTAAGTAAATATAATTTTAAATTATATTTATGATAATATTAAAGATGATCAAATTATATAAGATATGTAAAATACAAATGTTAATGGGTTAAATAACAAATATGATTAAAAGAAATATATAAACCGAAAATTAATGATCATTAAGATCATTTACACACTTAACTCTCTCTCTCTACTCTCTCTCACTAAACCTACGGCCAACCTCTCCAAATCACCCAAAATTTGTTCAATTAATAACATTCAATTGAAGAATCAAGATCAAGGAGTTACAATAAGCATTCAAGAACAATAATCAACAAGAATTCAAGGTAATTTCTTGATTTAAATTCGAAATTTATATGAGTTTGGTTCGGTTCTTCTCAAAACCGAACCCACGAATTAAAACATAGAAATTCTTGGTTGCATGAAAGAAATTTTAGTAGATTATGATAAATCTAACTTATTAGATGTAATTGAAACAAAATTTATGGATTAGATCATTCAAATTAAATTAAATCGGAACTTTTTGAAGAAAACCTGTGTTCTTGACAAAAATGAACATTTTTGGATGATCTTGTTATAATTGGGACGTTTTTGATCAATAAAATTATATAAAATTACACAAATAATGTTAATACAACTATAAATGTAATTGCATGTTAAAATAATTAAAGTTTTGTGAATTTTATGAGAAAACCCATATGAATATAAGTATGAACATGAAGAACAAATTCTGGAAATTATGAACTTGAAGGATCCGAACTCGGTTATATCCGAATTCGGATGAATGTCCATTTCGGATGAAATCATCTTCGGATATGTCCAAATTCGGTTAAGTCCGAAATAGGATGATCTATTTCGGATGCTCTATTTCGGATTTTAGCATCTTGGATCTTGAAGGATCCGAATTCGGTGCCTATACTAATCCTAATTCGGTCCATGCTTGATTCGAAAATCTATGACCGAATTCGGATGACCATTTCAGATCTATCCGAATCCGGGTAGGTGCTGGGTCCGAATTGAGATGCCCGTTTCAGATTGGTCCGGATCCGGATGATCCGAATCCGGATGGTCCGAAACCCGATTCAATATTTTGATATTTTTGCAAATAATTAACGGAATTATCAGTTATCAGAATCAGATAGAAATAAAGAATTTATGACCAAAAGATGATGACATTAATAAAGATGATGAAAATGACATAATATTATCATGAATGATTTTGAACAGGTTCAGTATATTATCTGAACAAAGACTAAAAGACTTAAAAGCGGGTCAGAGATTTGATTTGACAAAGAAAAAGAATTGACAAGATTACAGATTGACGAAATCCTGAGATAACTCAGGTGGCAGATTTTTATATCTGTTTGACCAAGACCCAAACTGTGAGTTATAGATATTCAAATTGAACATGCAAAGATCCGTTTGAGATATATTGATGCTGTTACATTATTTGACATTCATTTATCAGCTGGATTGAGACCTGTGCACACCATGGATGGGTGTTGCCCAGTGAATCATGATAGTTATTTGCTTATCATTTCATATTGCATTTATTAGCGTTTCAGACTTTGCTTTATGATTCGTTGCTATCATGACTCCTAAGACTTATGCTTACTTCATTGATCAGACTTGATAAGACTTATTCAGCTTGACTAGCCCTTATGGTCTATTGTTCTAGACCCGGCTATTCCACCAGTTCTCACGAACTTGGTAATGACCTCCGATGTTCGGCCATGTTGACCTACTGGTAGCTAGCCCAGTATGTGGCTGATCCCCACGATATAAGCGTGAGTGTGGTTTGAACATCATCCGATCTTCAGATACTATATCTCAATCATGATGAGGGCTGTAGCGGCAGCCAAGACTTATCACGCTTAGATTTATGACTCCGCTTGACACGCATGTTAATATTGAAAATCTATAAACTCACTAAGCTTTGCTTACAGATGTTGCTTTAAAATTTTACAGGAAAAGCCAAAGGAAAATCACCTGCAGGACCTAGTGCTTAGGTCATCAAGAAATCCAAGTTTTGAAGCTTTCCTAGACCACTTCTCAACAAACTTTCTGGTACTGATTGGAAGACAGTTAATGTGGTGGTTCTGGGTAGACTTGTTGTGATGATTGATGTTATGAATAGATTAGATGTTATCCTTTTATAACTTTAATTTGAAATATGTAATCTGTATCCTAATATGTAATGTACATGTAATTTTATTTTTTTTCCGCAATTTAATTACCCTATCTTAGTATGGTTGATATCGTATTGCATATTATGGGACCTAGACTGGTGAGCACTGCCCCGTAAGGGGTGGTCTTCACAGGATGGTATCAGAGCCCATAGTTTGAGTGAATCAAGTATTACGTGGGTATACTTGATCTCAAACTGAAGCAATACATATGTATCAATCATTTAGGTGGTTTGAACTAAGATAGGATGTACAGACTGTTAGGATGGGAAAAGGGTACATAGATCTAAGCCTATAAACTGATAGTTAATTGATTTTAATTTTCAGTAGAAGATGTCAGGATCAGGATCAGGTGATATTCCCAACAATATGACCCAACAACAAATGTTTGAAATGATGCAACAATTTCTAGCCCAACACTCAGAACAACAAAACAAAATGATGCAAGAACAGTTTCGTGCCAGAGATGAGGCCGAAGCTAAAAGACGTGAAGAAAAGAAAAATAAGAGAAAAGAAAAGCAAGTCCAGACCAATGAATCTGATTCTGATAATTCAAATCCAGAAACCCAAATAGCTCAGCCAAAAGGCTGCAAATTTAAAGATTTTAAAGCCAGCGGTGCCTTGAACTTTGAGGGTACAGTGAATCCGATCCAGGCGATGGATTGGATTAGTCACACTGAAGAAATCTTCAGGATTTCTGATTGTCTAGATTCGAAGAAAGTAAGCTATGCGTCTGCACTATTTGTGGGAGCTGCCCGAGTCTGGTGGAAAACCCAGCGAAGTATCTATGGTGAGGAGGTGATTCAGACTCTAGAATGGGAACAATTTCTTGAAATGTTCAATGCAAAGTACTGCCCGATTGACCAACAAGATAAGATGGAGGTACAGTTGATGCAGTTGACTCAGGGAACGAAGACTGTTGATGAATACGAACACGAGTTTTCAAGACTATGCGGATACTCTTCCTATCAGGTAGCTACTGAGGAGAGAAAGATGAATAGATTTCGTGTAGGACTCAATCCTAGATACAGACATCCCATGAGCGCGATCAAATACAAGAGTTATTTGGAAATGGTAGAAGCGGCTAGACAAATTGAGCGAGGTTACTTAGAGTACGGCGATCAGTTATACGCTCCGTCTACTAACCCGATGAATCCGTCTCCTCCAAAGAAACAGCGATTTGGCAGATTCTTTAAATCAAATAAATCTCAGTCTCAGCAATCCTATCAGCATAGTTCACAACCGAAAGCGCAAGCCTACTCACTGACAAACGAGCCACGATTCTGCAAGAGATGCAGAAAGTCTCACATGGGACTATGTAATCCGGATGACGTTACTTGCTTCGCATGCAACATGATCGGTCATAGTAGTGAAGAATGTCCACAGCAGGGACGTGGATGTGCGAAATGCGGTAAGAGAGGGCACTTCATGTATCAATGTCGTAGCGGACCACGTTATCAGCCACAGTCATCAGCTGGAGGGTCGACAGTTAAAAGTTCTGCTGCAACACCAACTGCAAGGACACGTGCGTTCCAAATAACGGCTGAAGAGGCGAGAGAAACACCTGACGTAGTCACCGGTACGTTTCTATTAAATACCATACCTGCTCGCGTGCTATTTGATTCTGGCGCAAGTCGTTCTTTCATATCGACTTCTTTTGCATCGAGACTATCTAAGTTCCCATCAAAGCTTCCAGTTATATTAGACATTGAGACAGCCAGTAACAGCTATGTTATGGCTGATTCTGTATATCGTAACTGCACTCTAGTTGTCAATAACATTGTATTCAATCTCGACCTCATCCCGATTCCGTTAAAAGAATTTGACGTCATCATCGGCATGGACTGGCTAATGAACAATGAGGCTACAATTATCTGCAATAGGCGAATCATTAGAATCAAATCTTCAGACGGCCGAGTATTAGAGATCAAGGGCGAGAAGCGGAAAGGTGCACACTGCTTCATATCTGTTGAAAAAGCGCATAAGTATTTATCTAAGGGTCATGAATCCTACGTATGCTATGTCGCATCTGAATCTATCTCTGAAGCCCAAAAGAAATCATTATCTGACATTCTTATCGTCTGTGAGTTCCCAGACGTATTCCCTGACGATATTTCCGGAGTGCCACCGGAACGACAAGTCGAGTTCAGTATTGACTTGGTTCCTGGTGCGGCTCCTATTGCCAAAGCTCCTTACAGACTTGCACCTGCAGAAATGCAGGAAATGTCAAAACAACTGCAAGAGCTGTTAGAGAAGGGGTTTATCCGACCGAGTTCTTCTCCGTGGGGTGCACCAGTCTTATTTGTCAAAAAGAAAGACGGAACCTTCCGTATGTGCATCGACTACCGCGAGTTGAACAAGGTTACAATAAAGAATAAGTATCCTCTGCCCAGAATCGATGATCTGTTTGATCAGTTACAAGGAGCCAGTTACTTTTCAAAAATAGATCTCCGTTCTGGGTATCATCAGTTAAAAGTCAGAGAAGAAGATATTCCAAAGACAGCCTTCCGTACAAGATACGGTCATTACGAATTTCTCGTGATGCCGTTTGGATTAACGAATGCACCAGCGGCGTTCATGGACCTCATGAATCGCGTGTGCAGACCTATGTTGGATAAATCAGTTATCGTATTCATAGACGATATTCTGATTTACTCCAAAACGGAGTCTGATCATTCTATTCATCTGCGGCAGTTGCTAGAGTTATTAAGAAAAGAAAGACTCTATGCAAAGTTTTCTAAGTGCGAATTCTGGCTCAGACAGGTATAATTTCTATTATATAAGTCTTGAGCTGTTTCCTTAACTATTCTATGATTCACCTCAGAATTTGAATTTCTATCTTGATTCTTATAGATCCAGTTCCTTGGCCATGTTGTTTCTGGCGAAGGAATTTCCGTTGATCCTTCGAAAGTCGAGGCCGTTCAGAAATGGCAAACGCCTCGCAATGCCTCAGAGATAAGAAGTTTCCTTGGATTGGCCGGTTATTATCGGCGATTCATAAAGGACTTCTCAAAGATTGCTGTACCGCTTACAATGCTAACACGAAAGAATACTCCTTTCGTTTGGTCTGATAAACAGCAAGAGGCATTTGACATTCTGAAGCAAAAGCTTATTCAAGCGCCGATTCTAGCCTTGCCAGAAGGTAATGATGATTTCGTTGTCTATAGCGATGCCTCTGGTACTGGCTTAGGATGTGTTCTGATGCAAAGGGGAAAAGTAATTGCCTATGCTTCAAGGCAATTAAAAGATTATGAGAAGAATGCACCAACTCATGATCTTGAGTTGGCTGCCGTTACCTTTGCTCTGAAGATCTGGCGTCACTATCTATATGGGACTCGGTGTCAACTCTACACCGATCATAAGAGTCTCAAATACCTTTTCACTCAAAAAGATCTGAACATGAAACAGCGTCGATCCTTGGAGCTTATCAAGGATTATGACTGTGAGATCTTATATCATCCCGACAAAGCAAATGTTGTCGCGGATGCATTGAGTAGAAAGGTGTATCCAGAAAAGTGCTGTTATGCCCTAACTCCAGTTATATTCTCTTCTGATCTTATTGAAGATATTCGAGCTGCTCAAACTGAAGCGCTGAAAGAAGAGAACATAGATTCTGAAAATCTAAAAGGGCAATTACAATTTCTAACTCTGAACCATTTGGGACTTCACTGTCTCAAGGGAAACCGAATCTGGATTCCTAAATATGGTTCTATTCGTAGCACTCTTCTGTCCGAAGCTCATCAGTCCAAGTTATCCATTCATCCTGGCAGCTCAAAGATGTATTTTGATCTGAAAGCTGACTACTGGTGGCCAGGAATGAAGAAGGACATTGGAAAATGTGTTGAAAGCTGCAGAGTATGTCAGATGGTTAAGGCAGAACATCAGAAACCCTTCGGGGATATGCAACCACTGCCAGTTCCTGAATGGAAGTGGGAGCATATAACTATGGATTTCATTACAAAGCTGCCAAAGACCAAAAGACAGCACGACTCCATCTGGGTAGTCGTTGATCGTTTAACTAAATCAGCACATTTCATTCCGATGAAAGAAACTTATTCTCTCGATAGATTGGCGCAGCTGTACATCACAGAGATTATTTCTCGTCACGGTGTGCCAAAGTCTATTGTATCTGATCGTGATAGTCGCTTCACATCCAGATTCTGGCAAGCATTACAAGAAGGGATGGGTACTCGGATTTCTATGAGTACTGCTTATCATCCAAATGCAGATGGCCAGAGTGAGCGTACTATCTTAACTCTAGAAGATATGCTTCGTGCCTGCATTCTTGATCTAGGTGGTAACTGGGATGACCACTTGCCGTTGGTCGAATTCTCATATAATAACAGTTATCATTCAACGATCAAGATGGCTCCTTTTGAAGCTTTGTACGGAAGAAAGTGCAGAACTCCTACCTGTTGGCGCGAAACAGGCGAATCACCAATAGCGGGTCCTGCCCTTCTACAGTTGACTCACGAAAAGATTCAACTCGTTAGAAGGAATATTCTTGAAGCTCAAAGCAGGCAGAAATCATATTATGACAATCGGCATAGATCAATCAGTTTTGCAGTTAACGATTGGGTGATGCTGAAAGTATCCCCAATGAAGAATGTGGTGCGGTTCATTAAAAGAAACAAGCTAGCTCCGAGATTTATTGGTCCGTTCAAGATTGTGGAAAAGATTGGAAATCAATCTTATCGTCTTGAACTACCGGCTGACTTAGCTGGAATACATCCTGTATTCCATGTCAGTCATCTGAGAAAGAGTTTAGCTGACGAAAGGGAAGTTCAGATACCACATGTTAACCTGCAGATTGATGAGAAGCTTCGCGTGGTTGAAGAGCCAGAACGTATTCTGGACTCGAAAACCAAAAAGCTTCGGAATAAAGAGATACAGATGGTGCTCGTCCAGTGGAAACACCACAAAGGTTCGCATCAGTCTTGGGAATCCAGAGATGTAATGAAAGCAACTTATCCCAGTCTGTTCGAATCCAGCTAACTTCGGGGACGAAGTTTGTGCGTGGTGGAGCCCATTCTATAACAACCTAGATTTTTATCTATGTCTTTTATTTTGACTTGATCCAAATAAATGTAAATTTAGTTACATTATTAATTATGTAATGCTTGAATGTTAAGATAATAATATAATTTTATTATATTATTGTTATAAAAATAAAATAAAATATAAAAAAAAAAAGAGATTAAGTAAATATAATTTTAAATTATATTTATGATAATATTAAAGATGATCAAATTATAAAAGATATGTAAAATACAAATGTTAATGGGTTAAATAACAAATATGATTAAAAGAAATATATAAACCGAAAATTAATGATCATTAAGATCATTTACACACTTAACTCTCTCTCTCTACTCTCTCTCACTAAACCTACGGCCAACCTCTCCAAATCACCCAAAATTTGTTCAATTAATAACATTCAATTGAAGAATCAAGATCAAGGAGTTACAATAAGCATTCAAGAACAATAATCAACAAGAATTCAAGGTAATTTCTTGATTTAAATTCGAAATTTATATGAGTTTGGTTCGGTTCTTCTCAAAACCGAACCCACGAATTAAAACATAGAAATTCTTGGTTGCATGAAAGAAATTTTAGTAGATTATGATAAATCTAACTTATTAGATGTAATTGAAACAAAATTTATGGATTAGATCATTCAAATTAAATTAAATCGGAACTTTTTGAAGAAAACCTGTGTTCTTGACAAAAATGAACATTTTTGGATGATCTTGTTATAATTGGGACGTTTTTGATCAATAAAATTATATAAAATTACACAAATAATGTTAATACAACTATAAATGTAATTGCATGTTAAAATAATTAAAGTTTTGTGAATTTTATGAGAAAACCCATATGAATATAAGTATGAACATGAAGAACAAATTCTGGAAATTATGAACTTGAAGGATCCGAACTCGGTTATATCCGAATTCGGATGAATGTCCATTTCGGATGAAATCATTTTCGGATATGTCCAAATTCGGTTAAGTCCGAAATAGGATGATCTATTTCGGATGCTCTATTTCGGATTTTAGCATCTTGGATCTTGAAGGATCCGAATTCGGTGCCTATACTAATCCTAATTCGGTCCATGCTTGATTCGAAAATCTATGACCGAATTCGGATGACCATTTCAGATCTATCCGAATCCGGGTAGGTGCTGGGTCCGAATTGAGATGGCCGTTTCAGATTGGTCCGGATCCGGATGATCCGAATCCGGATGGTCCGAAACCCGATTCAATATTTTGATATTTTTGCAAATAATTAACGGAATTATCAGTTATCAGAATCAGATAGAAATAAAGAATTTATGACCAAAAGATGATGACATTAATAAAGATGATGAAAATGACATAATATTATCATGAATGATTTTGAACAGGTTCAGTATATTATCTGAACAAAGACTAAAAGACTTAAAAGCGGGTCAGAGATTTGATTTGACAAAGAAAAAGAATTGACAAGATTACAGATTGACGAAATCCTGAGATAACTCAGGTGGCAGATTTTTATATCTGTTTGACCAAGACCCAAACTGTGAGTTATAGATATTCAAATTGAACATGCAAAGATCCGTTTGAGATATATTGATGCTGTTACATTATTTGACATTCATTTATCAGCTGGATTGAGACCTGTGCACACCATGGATGGGTGTTGCCCAGTGAATCATGATAGTTATTTGCTTATCATTTCATATTGCATTTATTAGCGTTTCAGACTTTGCTTTATGATTCGTTGCTATCATGATTCCTAAGACTTATGCTTATTTCATTAATCAGACTTGATAAGATTTATTCAGCTTGACTAGCCCTTATGGTCTATTGTTCTAGACCCGGCTATTTCACCAGTTCTTATGAACTTGGTAATGACCTCCGATGTTCGGCCATGTTGACCTACTGGTAGCTAGCCCAGTATGTGGTTGATCCCCACGATATAAGCGTGAGTGTGGTTTGAACATCATCCGATCTTAAGACACTATATCTCAATCATGATGAGGGCTGTAGCGGCAGCCAAGACTTATCACGCTTAGATTTATAACTCCGCTTGACACGCATGTTAATATTGAAAATCTATAAACTCACTAAGCTTTGCTTACAGATGTTGCATTAATATTTTACAGGAAAAGCCAAAGGAAAATCACCTGCAGGACCTAGTACTTAGGTCATTCAAGATCCAAGTTTTGAAGCTTTCTTAGACCACTACTCAACAAACTTTCTGGTACTGATTGGAAGACAGCAAATGTGGTGGTTTTGGGTAGACTTGATGTGACTTATGATGTTATGACTAGATTAGATGTTACCCTTTTATAACTTTATTTTGAAATATGTAACTTAATCCTAATCTGTAATGTACATGTAATTTCATTATTCCGCAATTTAATTACCCTATCTTAGTATGATTGATATTGTGTTGCATGATGTGGGACCTAGACTAGTGAGCACTGCCCCGTAAGGGGTGGTCTTCACAGGATGGTATCAGAGCACTAGTTTGAGTGAATCAAGTATTACGTGAGTATACTTGATCTCAAACTGAAGCAATACATATGTATCAATCATTTAGGTGGTTTGAACTGAGATAGGATGTACAGACTATTAGGATGGGAAAAAGGGTACATAGATCTAAGTCTATAAAACTGATAGTTAATTGATTTTAATTTTCAGTAGAAGATGTCAGGATCAGGATCAGGTGATATTCCCAACAATATGACCCAACAACAAATGTTTGAAATGATGCAACAATTTCTAGCCCAACACTCAGAACAACAAAACAAAATGATGCAAGAACAGTTTCGTGCTAGAGATGAGGCCGAAGCTAAAAGACGTGAAGAAAAGAAAAATAAGAGAAAAGAAAAGCAAGTCCAGACCAATGAATCTGATTCTGATAAATCTAACCCAGAAACCCAAATAGCTCAGCCAAAAGGCTGCAAATTCAAAGATTTTAAAGCAAGCGGTGCCCTGAACTTTGAGGGTACAGTGAATCCGATTCAAGCGATGGATTGGATTAGTCATACTGAAGAAATCTTCAGGATTTCTGATTGTCTAGATTCGAAGAAAGTAAGTTATGCATCTGCACTATTTGTGGGAGCTGCTCGTGCCTGGTGGAAAACCCAGCGAAGTATCTATGGTGAGGAGGTGATTCAGACTTTAGAATGGGAGCAGTTTCTAGACATGTTCAATGCGAAATACTGCCCAGTTGACCAGCAAGATAAGATGGAAGTCCAATTAATGCAACTGACTCAGGGAACGAAGACTGTAGATGAATATGAACACGAATTTTCGAGATTATGTGGCTACTCTTCTTACCAAGTGGCAACAGAGGAAAGGAAAATGAATAGGTTCCGAGTAGGACTCAATCCTAGATACAGACATCCGATGAGCGCGATTAAATACAAGAGTTACTTGGAAATGGTTGAAGCGGCTAGACAAATCGAGCGAGGTTACTTAGAGTATGGTGATCAGCTATACGCTCCGTCTACCAATCCGATGAACCCGTCTCCTCCAAAGAAACAGCGATTTGGCAGATTCTTTAAGCCAAATAGATCTCAGACTCAGCAATCCTATCAGCATAATTCACAACCGAAAGCCCAAGCGTATTCCCTTACAAACGAACCACGATTCTGTAGGCGATGCAGAAAGTCACACATGGGGTTGTGCAATCCAGAAGATGTCACTTGCTTCTCATGCAACATGATAGGTCATAGCAGCGAGGAATGTCCACAGCAGGGACGTGGATGTGCAAAGTGCGGGAAACGAGGGCACTTCATGTATCAGTGTAGAAGCGGGCCGCGATATCAGTCTCAATCATCTGCGGGAGGTTCTTCGGGAAAAAGTTCTGCTGCAACGCCAATTGCCCGGACACGAGCTTTCCAAATCACTGCCGAGGAAGCCAAAGAAACGCCTGATGTAGTTACGGGTATGTTTTTACTTAATTCGATTCCGGCACGTATACTATTTGATTCTGGCGCAAGTCGTTCTTTTATATCGACTTCTTTTGCATCAAGACTACATAAAGCTCCATCAAAACTTCCTGTGATTCTAGACATTGAGACAGCCAGTAACAATTTCGTTATGGCTGATTCCGTTTACCGAAACTGCACTCTACTTGTAAATAACATTGTATTCAACCTCGACCTCATCCCGATACCGTTAAAAGAGTTCGACGTTATTATCGGCATGGATTGGCTAACGAAAAATGAAGCTACTATTGTCTGCAACCGCCGAATCATCCGAATCAAGACTACAGACGGCCGAGTGTTAGAGATTAAAGGCGAAAAGCGAAAAGGTGATCACTGCTTCATTTCCATTGAAAAAGCACATAAGTATCTATCTAAAGGTCGCGAATCTTATTTGTGCTATGCTTTATCCGAAACCAACCCTGAAAAGAAATCTCTGTCTGATATCCCGATAGTCTGCGAGTTCCCGGACGTCTTTCCTGACGACATTTCTGGAGTGCCACCGGAACGTCAAGTCGAGTTTAGTATTGACTTGGTTCCTGGTGCGGCTCCTATTGCGAAGGCTCCATACAGACTTGCACCTGCAGAAATGCAGGAAATGTCAAAGCAACTGCAAGAGCTGTTGGAGAAGGGGTTTATCCGACCGAGTTCTTCTCCATGGGGTGCACCAGTTCTGTTTGTTAAAAAGAAAGACGGAACTTTCCGTATGTGCATCGACTACCGCGAGTTGAATAAGGTTACAATAAAGAATAAGTATCCTCTGCCCAGAATCGATGATCTGTTTGATCAGTTACAAGGAGCCAGTTACTTTTCAAAAATAGATCTCCGTTCTGGGTATCATCAGTTAAAAGTCAGAGAAGAAGATATTCCAAAGACAGCCTTCCGTACAAGATACGGTCATTACGAATTTCTCGTGATGCCGTTTGGATTAACGAATGCACCAGCGGCGTTCATGGATCTCATGAATCGCGTGTGCAGACCAATGTTGGATAAATCAGTTATCGTGTTCATAGACGATATTCTGATTTACTCCAAAACGGAGGCTGATCATTCTATTCATTTACGACAGTTGCTAGAGTTGTTGAGAAAAGAAAGACTCTACGCAAAGTTTTCTAAGTGCGAATTCTGGCTCAGACAGGTATAATTTCTATTATATAAGTCTTGAGCTGTTTCCTTAACTATTCTATGATTCACCTCAGAATTTGAATTTCTATCTTGATTTTTTAGATCCAGTTCCTTGGCCATGTTGTTTCTGGCGAAGGAATTTCCGTTGATCCTTCGAAAGTCGAGGCCGTTCAGAAATGGCAAACGCCTCGCAATGCCTCTGAAATACGAAGTTTCCTTGGATTGGCCGGTTATTATCGGCGATTCATAAAGGACTTCTCAAAGATTGCTGTACCGCTTACAATGCTAACACGAAAGAATACTCCTTTCGTTTGGACTGATAAACAGCAAGAGGCATTCGATATTCTGAAGCAAAAGTTGATTCAAGCGCCGATCCTAGCCTTGCCAGAAGGCAATGATGATTTTGTCGTTTACAGCGACGCATCTGGTACTGGCTTAGGATGTGTTCTAATGCAAAGGGGAAAAGTCATTGCCTATGCTTCAAGGCAATTAAAAGATTACGAGAAAAGTGCACCAACTCATGATCTTGAGCTGGCTGCTGTTACCTTTGCTCTAAAAATCTGGCGGCATTATCTTTATGGGACTCGGTGTCAGCTCTACACCGATCATAAGAGTCTTAAATACCTTTTTACTCAGAAAGATCTGAACATGAAACAGCGTCGATCCTTGGAGCTTATCAAGGATTATGACTGCGAGATCTTATATCATCCCGGCAAAGCAAATGTTGTCGCGGATGCGTTGAGTAGAAAAGTGTATCCTGAAAAGTGCTGTTATGCCCTAACTCCAGTTATATTCTCTTCTGATCTTATTGAAGATATTCGAGCTGCTCAAACTGAAGCACTGAAAGAAGAGAACATAGATTCTGAAAATCTAAAAGGGCAATTACAATTTCTAACTCTGAACCATTTGGGACTCCACTGTCTCAAGGGAAACCGAATCTGGGTTCCTAAATATGGTTCTATTCGTAACACTCTTCTGTCCGAAGCTCATCAGTCCAAGTTATCCATTCATCCTGGCAGCTCAAAGATGTATTTTGATCTGAAAGCTGATTACTGGTGGCCAGGAATGAAGAAAGATATCGGTAAGTGTGTTGAAAGCTGCAGAGTCTGTCAGATGGTTAAGGCAGAACATCAGAAACCCTTCGGGGATATGCAACCACTACCAGTTCCCGAGTGGAAGTGGGAGCATATAACTATGGATTTCATCACAAAGCTGCCGAAGACCAAAAGACAGCACGACTCTATCTGGGTAGTCGTGGATCGATTAACGAAGTCAGCTCACTTCATACCGATGAAAGAAACTTATTCTCTCGATAGATTGGCACAGATATACATCACAGAAATTATCTCTCGTCACGGTGTGCCAAAGTCTATCGTTTCTGATCGTGATAGTCGCTTCACATCCAGATTCTGGCAAGCATTACAAGAAGGGATGGGTACTCGGATTTCTATGAGTACTGCTTATCATCCAAATGCAGATGGCCAGAGTGAGCGTACTATTCTAACTCTCGAAGATATGCTTCGTGCCTGCGTTCTTGATCTAGGTGGTAACTGGGATGACCACTTGCCGTTGGTCGAATTCTCATACAACAACAGTTATCATTCTACGATTAAGATGGCTCCTTTTGAAGCTCTATACGGAAGAAAGTGCAGAACTCCTACCTGTTGGCGCGAAACAGGTGAATCGCCAATAACAGGACCTGCCCTTCTACAGTTGACTCATGAAAAGATTCAACTTGTTAGAAGAAACATCCTTGAAGCTCAGTGCAGGCAGAAGTCATATTATGACAATCGGCATAGATCAATCAGTTTTGCAGTTAACGATTGGGTGATGCTGAAAGTATCCCCAATGAAGAATGTGGTGCGGTTTATTAAAAGAAACAAGCTAGCTCCAAGATTTATTGGTCCGTTCAAGATTGTGGAAAAGATTGGAAATCAATCTTATCGTCTTGAACTACCAACTGACTTAGCTGGAATACATCCTGTATTTCATGTCAGTCATTTGAGAAAGAGTTTAGCTGACGAAAGGGAAGTTCAGATACCACACGTTAACCTGCAAATTGATGAAAAGCTTCGCGTGATTGAAGAGCCAGAACGTATTCTGGACTCGAAGATCAAGAAGCTAAGGAATAAAGTGATACAGATGGTGCTCGTCCAGTGGAAACACCACAAAGGTTCGCATCAGTCTTGGGAATCCAGAGATGTAATGAAAGCAACTTATCCCAGTCTGTTCGAATCCAGCTAACTTCGGGGACGAAGTTTGTGCGTGGTGGAGCCCATTCTGTAACAACCTAGATTTTTATCTATGTCTTATATTTTGACTTGATCCAAATAAATGTAAATTTAGTTACATTATTAATTATGTAATGCTTGAATGTTAAGATAATAATATAATTTCATTATATTATTGTTATAAAAATAAAATAAAATATGAAAAGGATTAAGTAAATATAATTTTAAATTATATTTATGATAATATTAAAGATGATCAAATTATAAAAGATATGTAAAATACAAATGTTTAATGGGTTAAATAACAAATATGATTAAAAGAAATATATAAACCGAAAATTAATGATCATTAAGATCATTTACACACTTAACTCTCTCTCTCTACTCTCTCTCACTAAACCTACGGCCAACCTCTCCAAATCACCCAAAATTTTGTTCAATTAATAACATTCAATTGAAGAATCAAGATCAAGGAGTTACAATAAGCATTCAAGAACAATAATCAACAAGAATTCAAGGTAATTTCTTGATTTAAATTCGAAATTTATATGAGTTTGGTTCGGTTCTTCTCAAAATCGAACCCACGAATTAAAACATAGAAATTCTTGGTTGCATGAAAGAAATTTTAGTAGATTATGATAAATCTAACTTATTAGATATAATTGAAACAAAATTTATGGAATTGATCATTCAAATTAAATTAAATCGGAACTTTTTGAAGAAAACTTGTGTTCTTGACAAAAATGAACATTTTTGGATGATCTTGTTATAATTGGGACGTTTTTGATCAATAAAATTATATAAAATTACACAAATAATGTTAATACAACTATAAATGTAATTGCATGTTAAAATAATTAAAGTTTTGTGAATTTTATGAGAAAACCCATATGAATATAAGTATGAACATGAAGAACAAATTCTGGATATTATGAACTTGAAGGATCCGAACTCGGTTATATCCGAATTCGGATGAATGTCCATTTCGGATGAAATCATCTTCGGATATGTCCAAATTCGGTTAAGTCCGAAATAGGATGATCTATTTCGGATGCTCTATTTCGGATTTTAGCATCTTGGATCTTGAAGGATCCGAATTCGGTGCCTATACTAATCCTAATTCGGTCCATGCTTGATTCGAAAATCTATGACCGAATTCGGATGACCATTTCAGATCTATCCGAATCCGGGTAGGTGCTGAGTCCGAATTGAGATGCCCGTTTCAGATTGGTCCGGATCCGGATGATCCGAATCCGGATGGTCCGAAACCCGATTCAATATTTTGATATTTTTGCAAATAATTAAACGGAATTATCAGTTATCAGAATCAGATAGAAATAAAGAATTTATGACCAAAAGATGATGACATTAATAAAGATGATGAAAATGACATGATCTTATCATGAATGATTTTGAACAGGTTCAGTATATTCTGAACAAAGATTTACAGATTTAAAGACTTAAAAGCAGGTCAGAGACTTGAACTGACAGATTACAGATTGACAAAATCCTGAGATAACTCAGGTGGCAGATTCTTATATCTGTTTGACCAAGACCCAGAACTGTGAGTTATAGATATTCGAATTGAACATGCAAAGATCCGTTTGAGATATATTGATGCTGTTACTTTATTTGACACTCATTTATCAGCTGGATTGAGACCTGTGCACACCATGGATGGGTGTTGCCCAGTGAATCATGATAGCTAATTACTTATCATTTCATATTGCATTTATTAGCGTTTCAGACTTTGCTTTATGATTCGTTGCTATCATGATTCCTAAGACTTATGCTTATTTCATTAATCAGACTTGATAAGATTTATTCAGCTTGACTAGCCCTTATGGTCTATTGTTCTAGACCCGGCTATTTCACCAGTTCTTACGAACTTGGTAATGACCTCCGATGTTCGGCCATGTTGACCTACTGGTAGCTAGCCCAGTATGTGGCTGATCCCCACGATATAAGCGTGAGTGTGGTTTGAACATCATCCGATCTTAAGATACTATATCTCAATCATGATGAGGGCTGTAGCGGCAGCCAAGACTTATCACGCTTAGAATTATGACTCCGCTTGACACGCATGTTAATATTGAAAATCTATAAACTCACTAAGCTTTGCTTACAGATGTTGCTTTAAAATTTTACAGGAAAAGCCAAAGGAAAATCACCTGCAGGACCTAGTGCTTAGGTCATCAAGAAATCCAAGTTTTGAAGCTTTCCTAGACCACTTCTCAACAAACTTTCTGGTACTGATTTGGAAGACAGTTAATGTGGTGGTTCTGGGTAGACTTGATGTGATGATTGATGTTATGATTAGATTAGACGTTACCCTTTTTATAACTTTAATTTGAAATATGTAATCTGTATCCTAATATGTAATGTACATGAAATTTTATTTTTCCGCAATTTAATTACCCTATCTTAGTATGGTTGATATCGTATTGCATATTATGGGACCTAGACTGGTGAGCACTGCCCCGTAAGGGGTGGTCTTCACATTACATAATGATCTGAAAGCTTAATATAATCGCGGAAGCATTAAAGTACATAATAAAAATAATACAACTGTTTTATACACCCTACGGTGCTACAAGGTTTCATGTCTAAGTCTACATACTCAAAATTTATTACAACATCCCAAACATATATCAACAATAACCCCATGATTCAGTTACCAAGATGAGTAGTAGATATCTTCAATTACTTCAACAGACGCCTAGCTAGAAGGTCCAGCAGCGGATTTCCCTTTACCTGTAAAAATGTCAACAACTGATGGGTAAGTGATGCTTAGTGAATACACAGATTTATGCATTCTATAAATCTTTATGAAGCCCCCAAGAGTAACACCGACGACGCACGTCGTATACTCTCTACGTACACAAAGTACGACACATGAGCCGCAACTCCTACGAGCCCAAAGCTCGGCATTTAAACCAACCATCTGAAACAGACATCACATCGGGGATGACTTACTGCCTACCAGAACCTCGGAGGGATCAACTCCAGGTCATATAGCGCAGTAACATCGGAATAACAGATGTGACCCGTCGGTCCATCGATAGATGCACAACAAAAGAACAGACATGCAGCAAGATCAATGTGCATCTAAGTCTACGCAAGTTAGTAGAATTCCAAACGAAAGTGAAACAACATGTCTCAGCAGGCAATTGCTAACATAAAGCAGATATAAACATGTGAAATCATATGTACTCAATCAATATTATTTCTCCTCGGACTTTCAACCGGATTCACAAAGTACCCCACTGTGGATTAAACAACACCACAATGGACCTGTTACATTTCCATGTGGAAAAATATATCATAAACATGTTCATCAACAAATGAGTGTCAATTTGTACAATTAAAAGTGTTACATCATTCGGAACCGTCTTCCGAAACTCACGTTAAAAACCATCATTTGGTGTGCTATTATTCTCAAATAACCCTTCATTGCATGCCTTAATATAATGCCAAAAATATCCCAAAAGTGTAATTAATTAACCATGAATTTCGGGTCTTTATTACCCCATCCGAATTACACATGAATTGCAGCCAACTCGCCGAGTTGGTTCAGGGAACTCGCCGAGTTGAGGTCCGAATTTCGGATCCATTTGAATTACTTTGACCCATCCGAGTTTGGTTCCATTTGGGTTCGGGTATTGACATAAGTGGCCCCTCCACTTATCTGATTTCACTAAATACTGATTTTGTCTTACTTTTATCATTACTAACATTTATAAATTATCATACTTTATAATAATAATTCATAATTCTAAAGTTTCTTAATTTCTCCAATTAGCAACCAACTTTTAAATATCCGGATACATAATCATTTTTCGTAATCCAACTTAGTTATACAAATTAATTTTACATATTTAAGCTAAATGTCCTCAAATACATAATTACATTCCGAGGATGTTACACGTTACCATGTGTTGTTTTGTTTGAAAACGTTATAACATTTTTTATAGTTCCTTATAATAATATAATGTATGTTTGTATATTTTTAAAACTTTATAAATTTTGTAATTTTTTTATTGTTGACTCATGATCTGACGAGTAAGATTAATCAATCACATTTTCTCTTCTGCACAAAATAATAGATAATATTAGTTTCTTGATTTTATAAATTTAATCAAATTTGATAATTAAACCTTATGAAAGAATATTTTAATCATTACGTATAACTTGCGTTTGTCATTTTGTAATGAGCTAATAATGTTTAAAAAAATAATAAATTAATTGTATTTACTAAAAGTTCTAAAACTAACGATTAGTAAGTAAATTTTTGGATCAGTCTATCTAATAAGTTAATATTTTTTGATTAATTATTTAAAAATATTTACTATAGTAGTATACTTATTACATACATATTTGTGTCTATAGAGTTAAAGATTAATTTATTTCTTATTGGTATATTCATTATTATGCAATTATTTTACATCGTTAGTATTGTTATGAATTTTTTTTATTTATAACTATTTTACATTATTGAAATAATGATAATAACAATAACAAAAAACAATAAAATTTATTATTGATTTAATTAAAAGTTACTCAACGGTTAAAATAAATAAATAATAAAGATGTTTAATCATCATAAGTTGTTTTAAAATCCTTTAAATGACATATTATTTTTTTCAACTGATATAATTGGTGATTAGTCAACATAATTAATAAAATAGTGTGTTTAAAGTTAATCATAATATTCAAAAAAAGTTAAAATTTCTAACACAACCACGAGATCGTCAAACTTGAAACTGGTCGAGGTACTTAGCAATCAATTCTGACTTTGGTTCCCATGTAAGGTTTAGTCCTCGATGATACTAGCTTCCAATGCACCAAAACTATTTTAATTTCTATATTTTGTAACTTAGACACTTTATGATCAGATCTCGCCTCAGGTTTCGCAATTTCTCATTTATCTAAACTTCTAATGTTGGAATGGCAATCTAACGATTTGTCTAACACTTAAGAATTTAACTAATGTGGAGTACATCGTGAATACTAGACAATTTAGGCAATAACTCTAACTAATAAGATTTCGCTCCATTACACTCGATAATTCGATAGGGTCCTATAAATCATGAGCTGAGCTTTCCTTTCTTACCAAATCGTATAATACCCTTCCATGGTGAAATCTTAAGCATAACCATTTCTCCTATGACTAATCTCAACGATGGCGAATGTGAATTCCAACTTCCTCTGGATTTCAAAACATATGCACGTAGCATCTCCTTGAGTGTCTGAATAGTACAATCACTCTGTTCATCTGTCTACGAATGTAATGTAGTAGTCTCGACAACCGAGAACATTTATATCCAATTCCCTGTTTGCATACTCTCGCAAAATGGAGATGTAAATCTCTTGGAAATGTCCAAACAAAAGATTTGGTAATGAAAATGTGTGGTACTTTTGGTTACTTTTTCCCCTATTGTAACGTAATGTATTAAAAAAAAATAATAATAAAACATACAAGTAAGGAAATTGTGGGTGTAACATAAATCTAGTAACAAAAAGTGTAGGTATTTTGGTTGGTCACTTTTATTTTGGTAAACCTAATAAACGATGAATGAGGAGGTTAAAATGATGTGATGATTATAACAAGAATTATAATGACAAGAGTTATTTAGCAAGAGGTCATACTTTTGATTTAAATTGTAGACTTGTGATCTAAACAAGAAATGAAGTCGCTCATCATAATATTCATGTGTGTTTTGATGAAACTAAAAGAAAACCTTGAAACATGTCTCACGATTAAGTAATATCCACAAAATAAATATCTTTTAACAAAGGTTGGTCCATGCTAAAAAGAACGCTATATTGTAGGCTGCACACGAATCAAGCTGAACTCGACTCAAAAAGCTTGAATATTATCTACATACAATTTAAAGCTGATTCATTTGCATACATATATAAGGCCTGAGAAACTCGATAAAAACTCGAATCAAGCCATTAAAACCTTAAGATTAACTCATGAAGTAGTGCAAGCACGAGGTTGATAAAAAAAACTAAACTCAACCGAGTCAAGCTTGAACTCGAGTTTGTAATTCTGGTATTTGAATAGAATATGCTAATAGTTTCGAAATACTAGCTCCTAAGACGGGATATTTATATTAACTTAATAAGTTTTAAAGTTATAAAAGTGAGGCCTATGACGTAACAAATAAGTAAATTTACATACGTTACTCAAGAATCAAGATACTGTTATTTTTTGAAAACGGGTATCCTACTTTTCATATCTAAGGGTCATATGAACACATGGTACAAGTGATCCCTAAAAATGCTTTTAATTAATTAATTATTTAATGTATTTTATTTTTAATTTTTTTTTTTTGGATAGATATTATTATGTTGGGAAGATTCTGCTTTGGCTTTCTTATTTATTTTTCCTCATTATTAATATATTGTTATAGGTGGTTGGCATGTTTCGATTTCCCATGGGTTTCAATAATCAGATTTTGTTTGCGATATAATTAAGCACTCATAAGTCATAATTGGTTAGGGTTTGGTCCATTTATCATTACTCTTTTTCACTTAAATAAATATAGAATTTAAATTTAATTGGTATACATACATACATAATTAAAGGGTTATTATGTATTCATGTGTTCGGCCGTGTGGGAAAGATTAAAAAATATACATATACCATTAAAATTTATAAAAGTTTCATCATTTTTCTTTCTCCGGCCATGATGCATCATCGTCGGTTCATCATCATCCTTCTCGTGTTCATCATTGTCATCATTGGTCTATCATCATCATCATCATCATCATCAGTCCATGTTGTGTGTGTGTGTGTGTGTGTGATATGGGGATGACAGTTGTGTAACCGAGAGAAGGCGAACGGTAGTTGGTGGTGGTGGTGTGGCCACCGAGAGAGGGTGATGGCGGTAGTGCGGAGGCCTAGAGGGGGAGAGAAAGGGTGGCCGGATTTTGAGTCTGAGAGAGCGGGGGATGGGACCGATGTTAAAGAGATAGAATGGGAGGGAGAGAAAGATGGATTGATATTAGAAAATGTTATTAATATGTTGATTTGTTTCCTAATTTGTTTTCTAATTATCTTTAAATACTTTTTTAAAATAAATTAATTTTCAATATCTATCTTTAATCAAATAATGGTATATATTAAACATCCTAATATGCCCTAAATGCATATTTGATTCTCTGATGTTGTCAATGGATCGAGGTTCATCTAAATCCACACACACACACACACACACACACACACACACAGAGAGAGAGAGAGAGAGAGAGGTACACTAATTGATAAACTGAAAATGCAATATATTAAAAGTTTAATGTCTTGTAATACCAACATATTTTTTCAAAATGTATCGATATGATACATGATTTTTTTTTCTTACATTGATGGTGCATGTATTTTATTTTTCATTACAATATAACATATTTCTACGTTGAACCAATTTTTTCATAACAATAGAGTCCCGCACCTGAAAATGTATCATATTGAATTGAAAATTTTAAGTACATGTATTATATGTATATGAAAAAAATTAATGTAACATATTGATACATTTACAATATTAAGTTGGTAAGTTGGAGTTACGTAACCATAACCCTATATTAAATAACTAAAGTATAGTATTCTAAAATGACATCAAGTAGTTGAAGACTATATAAATAAACTCAAAACCTCATATGAGAACCCTCAGCTTCGACCGATAAGTCATCTCGATGATGAAATCATAAAGTATCGTACATGTTTCTTTCTTTGAAAATCGTTCTTCGGAATATCCTACACATAATTCATCTTTAAGCAAATAAAAAATCAAATACATTTTATTAATTAGCACCTATACACCATTGAGTTTAACTTTTTTCCTAAAGTTGTAGAAAGCTAAAAATAGAACAAAAAGTATCCCTTTAACATGATTGGAAATAGAACAATAAAGAATAAACACTTTAAGAAACGCCCAAAAGATTTATCTATTATTTGTTCTATTAGTTGACAGTAAGATGACAAACCCATCATCCTTCTAATAGTTGAACTTCAAATATTTCACAAATTTTGCATAAAAATAATATTATATGAATTATAACACATAAAAATAATATTATTTAGTAGGACCATTTTACCCTGATTCAATATTACAAAGATAAATGCAATCCGAAACGTTGCATCGATTTTCTTTTTTTACACATTCTATCTTTGTATTCCACTAATACTTTTATCGTGATTATCTTTCTATCTCATACCCCAATAACTTTTTTATTTTAAACTAGAGAGATATTATAGAGAGGGAGTGTGGGGGTAGAAGATTGACATCATCGCAACACTCACACATCATCATTACTGATTTGAGGCGGGGTGTTGTTCCCCACATTAACGCCACCTACGTGTCATCTCGGGATATCATCTGCACACACTACCGTCCTCATAACTATAGTACAATAGAACGAACTCATGAAAATTTTGATAACTTGATTACATTATTAAGAAGTTATGTTTTAAAGTATTGGATTTATGAAATTAATATTATAGGAAAACTAGAACTTATTCGTTTCTTTTTTTATTTAATTAAATAAAATTATCTCATTTATAATTCTATTATTATTTGTTTATTTTAAAATTCTATGTTCGTATAGTAGATCTTAAGACCTTGACTAAGTGTCCAAGTTTTTATGCCCTAAAAGAGATTACTCAGGATCGACACATTTTTATTGATACAACCATAAATTTGTAGAATTAACATCAAGATTATAACAACAATGTTTGTGACTGTATATACAATTTAGATTCTAATAAAACAATTTTGATGGTAAAAGTTTTTGAAATATGTTAAACTAAATAGACAATGATGAAATATATTTTCACTTTAGGTTGTTATGATGGTAGCACAACACTTTTGCCCAAAACATAATGGATGTTAATGATCAAACTATCACATGTTTATTGAATATGGATTACATTATTTTCATGATCCATATTATTCATAAGACTGGTTGATAAGAGTTCTACATAAGCACATTAATACATTGGTTACGACAGTTGCATTTGTCTCCATGCACTCGTCACCATTTACAAATCTGATACGCATCCTCATTTAATGTAAATCGCTATAAGGATCACCGTCATCCATATTTTACCCAAACAAAGTGTAACACCCTACTTTTACGACTAATGCCACAAAGGACTTATAGTCCACGTCATCAAATCATAAGCAACGTCATCAAGGGTTAAACAGCTAATTACTACTAAACATCAACATCAGGCATAAAACAACACAAGACGGGAACCAACCCCCGTCAGTAACGTCAGTCACCCACAACGTGAGTAAAGGTTACAGTCATCCAAGGATCACTGGCTAGTAAGCCAAACCACAAAATACCAAGACTACTTACGAAAGTAGTCACTAACTACTGTCCACGTGGCGGATCCCGACTACTGCCCGCTGTATCTCTAGCCTCAGTCCTCGTACCTGAGATCCACAGTTAAGACAACAGTCAGCGGGAAAGCTGGTGAGTTACTATAAACAACTTTTAAAACAGTTTATAAAAATGGTTAGCACAATGTAACAACAGGTAAACAACTCTACGTGCGGCCGGCAGCAACAGCCTGACGCCTCATCGGGAGCGACCCGGGATAGCCTGCTCAGCCCATTCCACAAAGTAGTGGCTAAGCCAGGACCTCTGGGTTGGGAATGACCCAACAGGCCTCTACTCTGCGTATCAACAACTATACGCGTGATCCACGAACTCTACTATGTGCCAACAAGTATCAACATATGAAAGGAGTCCACACTGGACCCGAATAATAAACAACGTACCTCTTTGAAAACTCAGTAATCAACAACAATGCATCTATTTAAAAGTAAGTAACTCACCTGAAGCACGACTACAGTCTCGCTATCAACGACAGTCTCTACAAGTCCCAGGCTTAGCTACGAAATCCTGGCAACAATAAACACAACTACACTGTAACGACTAGCTACGGAACTCATGACGACTATACTACTAGACTCCCTAGCTCAACATGAATCAACAAGCCAAGACACACGAGCGCGGCCAGGAGCGCGGCCGAGATCGTGGTCGCGGGCTCCTCGTCGCGGCCAGTCATCGCGGACGCGATGACCCCGCGCTGCCCCTCTTGTCGCGGCCGGGCTCATCCAAGCACGCTCGTGCTCGTCCGACCCGCGACTAACGTCTCGGTCGCGTTCCACTACCAGCGACCACCTTTAACCGCCTCACCCTGATCGCGGGCGCGACCAAGGGGGCTCGGCCGCGATGCGGCGACGAACAGAGCAGGTTATGCTCTGTTTCTGGTTCAGCCATGGAGTTTTCACCTCCAACTTCGACTCCATACATAGCAGGGGCTATTAATCAGTCCCATGCTCAACTCATACAACTAACTACTGATTATAACAATTCAACTTATTTCTAGAGCAATCACTAACCTTGATTCCTCTTTTCTTTCTTGAATTTGAGCTCCAAGATGAAGTTAGAATCGATTCCTTTGCTTGGCTACTTTTTGATCTTCCCTTGGCTCCCTCTATTCTCTTTTAGCTGAATACACACACATATGAACTCTTATGAACTGATTAATATGGATAAGGAAGCCATCACTCAACCTATATATACGTTTCCGGTCCCGAACCCAATTAAAACGGGTACGGTACTCACTAATCACTGGGTAAGCGTCCGTTAACCCAATTAATCCCAATTTAACGACTTGGGTTTAGAATGTCAATTAACTCATCAAAATAACCCCAAATCCCCAATTACTACTAGACCGGTTATTATCTCAACCGATTAAAATTACACGCAATAACAATCTATTTTACCAACTCACATGCAATTAATCAATTAGAATTTACCAACTCATCGAGACAACTCTTAAAGCCAGTAAATAAATTCCACGTGCCAGCTACTAGATCCCGGATGTTACACAAAGTTATACTAAATTTAAAAAACATGAATGATTTAAACCACAATTAGGACTTTATAGTGTATTTGAATGGATGCATACATGTATGACTGTACGTAAATTTAAGATCTAATGAGAACTACTAAAATCGTGAGACTTATAAGAACTAGTGATTAAGTCACTTAATCAATATTATATTGGTTGTGATTATCATTTGTTATGGTTTCAGGTTGATCAGGCCTTCTTCTATCACACTGTTTTATTTTTGGTAAATAGACTAGAATTTTACACGAATGCTTGAATTTAAAATTCAAACGAAATATGCTGTGCTTATGACCCTAAAAATCATTACACGTAAAAAGATTAAGATTTGCTCATATACCCAATATTTTATTATGGTACTAAGATGTCTAAACATCAAAGATTATAAATATTAATAATTGTATTATGAAAGCAACTATTTTTAAAATTATTCAAATTTTATTATTATTTAAAGTTGATATGAAGTCATTTTGAAGACATAGATTCATGTCTTTTGCAAATAGATTTTGATGATATTTATGGGTGAAAATGACATCAAAACCTTACTTAAAGTACATGCAATTTCTTAGTTTATTTTTTTTTAACTTAAATTTTACTTTTACATTCAATCATTAATGATTCACCCAAAGAAACTTCCTCACTCTATATAATAACTTCAATTTTATTTACAAAATAAAGACTTTGGTGTTCTTAAAACGGTGCAAAACTAAAGGGTATATTACTTCCAAAAAGAATGGTACTTTCTTAGTTAACTTTGATTTTTTTTTTTTAAAATTTAAGAACCTATTTATTAAAATCAATATGTATGAAACATATGGTATCATTTTAGTAGTGTTATATACACCCCACGTCCGGCTAAAGTTTTACTATTATTATACATATTACACGTTGCGGATAAAGTTTTACTGTTATTGTACGTTTTATGTCATAAATTTGTATTTTTGAATTGTATGTTTGATAGTTTTACCATATATATGTCATTAATTATATTAATGTTAATATATATTTATTAGATCATCATTCTCAAATATTAACTACACCAATTATGATTATTCAAATATTGATCGAATATCAAAGATAATAAATAAATCTTTAAATATTAAATAGGTTTGAAGCATTGATTTGTAAGTCTACTCCCAAAATATGTATATAGTAGTATCGTTATCGTTGGTGACCCAATTATCTCATGGAAATTACCCAAAAAAAAAAAAGGCATACAAATTAAGCGTTTAAATTCGGAAAAAAAAAAATAAGGGTTTTAATATGAAAAATACCAACATGTTTTTATGTTTTTTTTTGCGATTTAGTCTTTCCGTATTATTTTTTAGGGTTTATTATGAAAAAAACCAACACGTTTTCACGTTTTCTATGTTTTCGTCCCTCCATGTGTTTAACGTTTTCACGGTTTACTTAAGGATTATATTGGTAAAAAATAACACGGAAGGACGTACTAAACCGCAAAAACGTTAAAAACATATTGGTTTTTTTCATATTAAACCCAAAAAATAATGCATTTATGATTGACTATTTATTCAAGTAATAATTAAACTATGTTTTGTTATATAAAAAGCATTTTTGTTATATAAAAAAGCAACATACTTTGAAAATATGCTAAAACGATAAAGTTGGTTAAATTGTATGATAAATATTTCTAAAATACATTAATTTTTATGATATGAAATATATATAAAATAAATTTTAATCAAATATAAATACTGTAACTATTAAACTATTTAGTTACTTAGGGAGCGTTTGGTTCGCTGGAATCTGACGGAATGGAATGGAATCTGTCAAAGTAATGGAATTCTGGAAGGAATAGAATCTGTCTGAATCCAAATACTATAGTTTGTTTGGTTGGCAGGAAAGGAATGTATTTCAGATACAATTCCTTAATTTTTTTCCGTTTGGTTGATAAATCTGTCAAAATGAATTTTTTTCTTTAACTACAAAAATATTTTAAAACTATGATTTATTTAATCAATTTCTTTATAAAATAAATTTTTTATATTGCAAAGTCACAAAACAAATACCTTAAAATGTTACAACCAAAATAATATGTGATACAGTACAAAAGACAACAGAAAACATGATTGTAATATATTTGGTCATTTATGATAGATAATTTAAGTATTGATTTTATATATATATATATATATATATATATATATATATATATATATATATATATATATATATATATATATATATATATATATATATATATAGAGGGGGGTTCAATGGAAAACCACAATGCATCTGAAAACTTGTGAAAACCGCACTGCACCACCACAAATGCATCAAATTTCCCGCGTGATGCATCAAAATCCCGCGTGATGCATCAAATTTCCCGCGTGGTGCATCAAAATCCTGTGTGATGCATCACCTTATTTACGATCATGCCACCACGTTTTTCATGAAATGCACCAAATCGGACGGTATGCATTGGTTTTCATAGTTTTCACGTGCATAGTGGTTTTCCATTGAACCCACCCCTATATATATATATATATATATATATATATATATATATATATATATATATATATATGTATATATATATATAAGTTATTAAATGATTGTCAACATTTCCAATAAAAATTACCCACGGTCATGGTAGTTTTTAAAAGAAAAAGTGGTAGTGGAACCAAAAACAGGTGGTGAGCTGGAGGAGAGGACGAGCAAAACCCTAGTCACCGCAGATAGAGCCTATCGGCGCCGGAGATGGAGCTGATCGGCGCCGGAGATGGAGGAGGTCGGTGGTAAGACGTTCAGCGGCTAGCAGATTGGCACCGGAGAGGAAGAACAAGTTTTTTTTTGTGGCTGCTAGGGTTGAGAGTGAGCGGATGGTTGTCAAAAGGTAGGGGTGTTCAAAAGCGGATATCCGAAATTTCGGATAGTGAATTTTGCTATCTGAATCGGAAATTTTGGATATCCGAAATTCTGGATATTGGAATATCCGAAAATTCATATTTTTAGTTTTTTTAAAAAATTAAATCAAATTTTTGAATATCTAAAACACAAATTTTATATATCCAAATACATATTAAAGCTAAATATATCACAAACTAAATGTATCCGGAATTATTTTACCCAAAACGACTAAAAAAATATTAAAAAACTAAAAATATAAAATATTAGTTAATAAATCTATAATATTAAGATAAAACTAAAAAATATACATTAGAATAATAATAAACACTCAAATATTATGTAAATAATCAATACCAAAGATATAAAAAAATTTTAAAATAAATAAATTTTTTTTTTTTGATTTCCGGATATCGGATTATCCGAATATCCGAAATTTTGGAATTTTACTATCCGAATCCTAAATTTCGGATAATTTCGGATCGTATTTTTGGATTTTATTTCGGATGCTCGGATTCAGATTTTTATGAACACCCCTATCAAAAGGAATTGAGAATGGAATTTAAATTCTTCTCATTTTGCTATGGAATGATCATTCCTTCAAAAGGGGTTTTTTTTTAAAATGTGGAATGATCATTCCATTTCTTTGGACTACCAAACAACCCATCAGAATGGAAAATCCATTCCTTTTCCGACAGATTCCATCAGAATCCAGCGAACCGAACGCCCCTTAATCTTTAAAACATTCCTCAAATCCATTTGGGGTTACATAACTTTATTCAAAGGTTTTTGTTTCTGACTTGTTGTTGGGTTCTCTCAACCTCTTATTCAACATTTTTCAGTAATTTTTGTAAAAATTGTATTAGATACAAAGTTTTATCTTGGTATTTTTGACTTTCTAAGGACTCGAAAAAAGTCAGCGCCGGTTGGTTCGTCGACTGGGGTCGTTTAGAAAGGTGGTTTGACTTTTTAACCTATAGATCGAATCTCTTATTAACCTATAGAAAATTATGGTTAAATAAATTTGAACGAAATTAGTAAATTTGGTTCTATTTTATTTTTTATAAAGCAAAGAGAATGAAATATTCTAAATATTTGATCCAGTGGGACCCAAGAAAAACAGTAAAAAGGGAATATCAAGATTAAATATCTAATCTTGAATATAAGTAGATGGTACAATGTATTTATAAATTTGATAACATATTTTTAAAAGTTATCCTATAATATTAATGAAATTACTTTTTAAATTTGCACCGATGTTATATATGGGTTTGTAGACTTGTATATAATAAAATAGAACATCAAATACCATGTGAAAATCGAACTAGTTAATATATGTTTTATTTGGAAAATTATAAAAGTGTTTTTTTTTTTTTGTTTACATCACCAAATATAATTTGTTATCCAAAATAAATATGGTGTATATTACGTTAATATTCTTTTTTTTTTTAATTTCCCAAGTTAAATAATAAATCATGACACGCATCAAAAAAAAAAAAAAAAACCCACCTTATTTTCTATGTGGGTTGGTTGGTTTTAATATTGATAGGTTAACCATGCATCCACGTATACGCCATGTTAATCCAAAAGGAGAATTAGGCCCCCTAACTTTTATATTAAGCTTAATTACAACCATTAAATCAAATTTGTAAGTTTAATTTGGTTTAAAACATTGTTATTTAATTACAGTTTGCATAAAATTTAAAATTTGGTAAGGGGGTGTTTGATTGTGGCTTAATGGGCTGACCAAGCCACGTTACTTAATTGGGTCAGTATTTTTCAAATGTTTGTTTGAGACTTAATCTTAATTAAAAAAAACAAGGTCTGCCATATTTTTAAGTCAGTGGAGCTATGTCCTCCCCATTCAGTCCCCTCCCCTTTATTTATTGTCTCCCTTCTTTTTTCTTTTTCCATATTAACCAACAAATATTGCAAATTGTTTATTTGTTCATATTACCTCTAAATAATTTTTGTTGTGAACTTGTGGTTTGGATATTACTGAAACTTTTATATTTATGTTAATTTGAAAATACGGAGTAACATAAATATTTTCATTCAAACGTTATTCAACAATAAAAATAAGTAGTCTTTATTTTAGTAGAATGTTAAAATCATAAGATATATATATATATATCATTCAGACCGTTAATTCAGCAAACAAAACAAATCATTATTATTTTTATCCAGACAGTCAACTTAATCCGAACAGTCACTTAATCTAGACAGTGCTTAATATAAAAATCAAACAAACAACCCCTAAGTTTAGTTTAGTTTGTGTACATATCTTAATGATTCAGGTTACAAAGCTATAAATACTATTAAACGAGTAACAAATTTGTCACGTGTTGTCGTGTTTACCACTCATTTAATTCGTTCGTGTCAAAACTTTAATCTGTCACGTGTCATTACTAAAATTAAATTTGAATTAAAATCATATCCAATTCAATCAATCATAATCTAATCTAATCTAACTAATCTAATATATAATTATCTAAAATCTAATAAACTCGTTTTTTATATAATTAATTAATGTGTTTTTATAAATATTTATTCTTAAATTTTCAAAATTCAATCCATGTAATACATGCGCATATAACCTAGTATATCATATTTTATTATATTTTTAAAAGACTCAATCTTAATAAAGCTATTATTATATATGACTATATTGTGTGCTAAGTTCTATGAAATACATGATTTATATCGATAGGATAATCTACATGATTACATGTAGTGTATTATTGTATCTATTAAGCTTGGATGTCTCTCGAATCTTGTTTATTCACATTTCGTCATTAGTATTTTGACCCTACAAAATCTGACTAGGGTTACTTGAATTCAATTCGAGATAGAGAGTAAAACACTTATGAACATAGCTATATTCAAAAGCAATACTGAGAAAATTATTAAGTGTTCTGTATCTTGAAAATGAAACCAAACATATGCATTTGTAACGTATAATTAACCCTAACCGTTGCAGTTAATGAACCTTTAAAGTTGACATTAAAAGGTGTCATAATCATTTCTAAAACAATATTAGCAATCACTATTCTCAACGACATGTTTAATACTACTATTTACAAATAATCATCTTTGAGGGATCAACTTTGGCGACTATGTATCAAGCTTTGGTTCCAAAACAGATCGACACCAGCATCTGTTGTCAGCTCTTGCTATGAAGCTGGTGCAGTATCAGCATCAACCACCATGCATCAACACAAGAGACATAGCTTCAACATTAGTACATATAGTAATTTCTACACCAAACCATTTCAGAATTTCAAATTTGTTAGCTCCCTCCTTGACCCTTGTGACCCACTGTCAACAGGGGCACAACCTCCTCAACTTCTGGCATGGATACAGATCAGTTTTACACAAATGTGCATTATGCACATCCAATACTTGAGGTTCTTGATACTAAAAATCCCATTAGATTTTAGATCAATCTAATGACACTAAAATAGCATGGTAATACCAAATCACCAACATGTACAACCTTTAGAAAAGGTATAAAAAAAATTAGATAAACATATTAAATTTTAGTTGGTTATACTAGCACATACCTTTAAGGAGGGGTTTATGTACAACAAATGCAATCCGTTAAAGCTATATCCCCTTAAGCAAGTTAGGTCGTTATCTTAGCCTCAAACTACCTAACCTTCCTTAATCTTCAATTTTGTTCCTTTCAACCTTATTAGTGAGTTCATTTGACATGAACAAAACCAACATTAATGTGTGTGAAGGAAACATGGTGAGATAAGGAGACTCCTAATTGAAGACACCAAGATGGATGAATTGATTTTGTACTAACACATACCTTCAAGGAGGGGGTTATGTACAACAAATGCAATTCGGTTAAAACTATATCCCCTTAGGCAGGTTAAGTCGTTATCTTAGCCTCAAACTACCTAACCTTCCTTAATCTTCAAATTTGTCTCTTTCAACCTTATTAGTGGGTTCATTTGACATGAATAAAACCAACATTAATGCGTGTGAAGGAAACATTGTGAGATAAGGAGACTCCTAATTGAAGACACCAAAATGGATGAATTGATTTTAGATCTTACTACCTTGCCACATGTTTGGTTTTGATGGATCACTATGTTATCTAGAATTGACATGGTATAGTTTCTCCTCATCATGGTGGGAGAACACAAGAGCAATGTATAGGATCTTTTAACCAATCTTTAAGAAGTTCTTCCATCACTACTTGCCACCCAAATCCTTCTTCAAGAACTCTCTAACATGTAAGTGATATGAATGAAATTAAAATAAATAATGGGTTGATTGGGAATAAAACAAAGTACATGGAAGATTAGGTCCTACTATTTTATCCCTTAAAAACAATTGATTGAGAGTAGAAAAAGGAGATTCCTAAACCTTTCCATTATTGATAATGATAGTGATCTTTAAATATCTAAGTAACTCTTTCCATGATCTTTTGTAGCTCTTCTAGAAAAGCCTTACCATCAGAAGAAGAAGAAGAAGAAAACGAAGCATCGGTTTACATGCAACATCAAAACAAACTCATCAAGTAATGCCATTGATTACATAAGGAGAGTAATTAAAAAAGGAGAGTAAAAAAAAAAAAAAAAAGACAAGTGTTCAACACGCTTGGTTTTCAAACATAAGATAAATCCTCTTTAGATGAACAATCGATAGTCTAAAGTATCTTATAGTAAAAAAAAAACAATTTGGGGCACATTAACTATGACTAAAATCAAACATATTTTAAAGCAACGACTTATTGATTCTCATAAAGCAAATATAATAAGTTCAACACATAACGAATTTATACCAACAAAATACATCTTACTTATTAAGAGATACAAAATAACTAGTTGTTTAATTTAGACTTAAACCGGCCAAAAGGCCTCAATGGCATGCCATCACTTTTGTCCATGGCCTCTATAACTTCTATACATAAAGTTTTGGAAAGATTTTCTTCCCTTAATCTAGGCATCCAAAAACTCTTATAAAACCTACATTGGGTTACAAAACTTAATAAACGTTGTAATCTTGTAGATAAGCAACGCCATTAACACAAGCAAGCAATGACACAAACATGCATATGGAACGTAAAAACCTGCCCTAATGCGACCTTGTAGATGGCTTCCGAAGAATTACCCTAGCGCCCCATTACCTATACGCATTAATAAGATGATCTAACTTGATTGTCAGAGTACTCAACAATATATGTCCTATTATATGCCTTTAACAATTTGTTTGTTAAATAATATTAACATTGCTCGACGAAGATTCAAACACAACAATACAATCTTCATTTCAAATACCCGAAGGCAAGTTCCCTAATGTCATCATTAAATAGGATCCGAATCTCATATAGATCATCAAATCATCAACAATTATCAATTCAGCTTAAGCTTCATCATGCATTTTTCTTTCTAGATTTCTTTGTATTTCGTTGGAAAGAAATAATGGTTTATTATGGTGTGAAATCTTGTTATTAGTTGTAACAACCGATTTTCTACAAAATACAACTTGTATATAATTAGTTATACAAAGTACTTAATTGATGTGATTTAAACATATGGCTACACAACAAAAATAACTAAGTAATAATAAAAGTATCCAAAACTAGCCATGCATAAACTCCTAAAATCACAACAAACTACCTACAAAACAATATCAAAGAAGTCTCCAAAGTAATATAATTTGTCATTAACTTACAAGTCAATAATTACTTATATAAACTTCAATAAATCATCTACAAAATCATGTATGAAAGATAATATAAACATTAATGATGTACATCTTAAAAAAGAATTGTATCGATCTCATCGATCTATAGTTCTTATAATATCTACTAGACCTGGCAATTTGGTACACGGCACGTGTACGACCCGAGTTTTCTGTATATTAGTTTTACAAATTTCATGTTTCGTGTAAATTCATGTCGACACGAATTTAAAATTCGTGTTTCGTGTCTTATAAAGGTAAAACAAGAATTAACCTGTATAAAACACGTGTAGTACACGTATAAATATCGTGTTACACGATGACAAACATAAAACAGGCATAAGCTTCAAGTATAAACTAGGGTTTCAAAATTTCTAAAAAAATTTGAATCACACTTAATTTGAAATATATGAAAAAGTTCAGGTTTGTCTCTCGCATTGGTTGATAAATGAAGTTGTCTACTTAGATATCAACAAGGAGTCTTGTTCGGTCAAAAGTTCGGATTTGGTTACGGCCATTAATAGTGGCTTTAAATACTTTTGATGTATTGTTGAATACTTGAGTTATCATGTTTTAGATTTATAATCATATATGTTTTGGATTAAATTCGAGTATAAATTCGTGTTGTCGTGTAACACGTGTTTTATGTGTGTCGTGTCACATGTCACACAAATTTTTTACGTGTTGTGTTCGTGTTTCATATCCAGATACGTTTTATAATGTGTGTCGTGTTCGTGTATTACAAATTTGTGTCATATAAAATTCGTGTCTGACACGACACACGACACGATTACACGTATTGTCAAGTCAAATATCCACTATATATAGATAATCTCCTAATACCCCAAGATGGAGAAGCAACCCTGATGAAGAAGAAGGAAGAATTTAGCTCCCAAATCTCCTTCAGTTTGATTTCAACAAGATTTAATTAATGGCTTGATTTCTCAATCTTTTTTCTCAACTTTCTTTTGTTAAAATACAAACACAATTAAATTTGTCGTATTGTCATGTTAAGTAACCAACTTTCATAATTTATCTCATTTCCATCCCCGAGCCATGAATAACACTTTTAACGTGTTGAAGATGACTTAAATAATCAATTAACCTAATTTCTAACTAAATCCTCGAATAATATAATTATTACTCAATTCACTTAAAATAATAACATACTAAGTACAACCAAATGGCCTCCGACCTAGCTGTATCCGCCCCAGCTTAAAACACATTTAGTTTCGGGGAGGGGATACTTGGAAATATACACAACGAGTTTGATCCCCTTTAGGGACGATGTTGATCCTTTAATTAGCGGGCCAACTGCCCATTCATCGGGTGTTGATTCTTGGGGAAGGGTCGTATGAGTCCAAAGGACTCCAGGTTAGGATTGTTTGCTGATTTAAGCTTTTGGAAATTATTATATTTATTACAAGATATTATTAAATGGGTTAATATTAAAAAAAAGTCAATTCATTTTTTCTTATTTTATCATTTAAGTTCCTAGACTTTTTTCCAATTGTTTAACTCTCTAAGCTATATTTGTCTTATTCAAAACTATATATACTTTTGACTGACTATGAGATTAGCTAGTAAAATATAACTGATAAAACAAAAAGTTTAGGATTTAATCGCTAAGATACGAAAAGATGATGAATTTTTTTTTAGATATTAATTAAGTGAGAAAACTAATATTATTTGTTTGATAACCGGTCAAAAATGTTAAATATACACTTTTGAATAATGTAAAAATAGTTTAGGGACTTAAACAATAAGAAGGAAAAAAAATTTAGTACTTAATTGCAAAAATGAAAAGAGTTAATGAAGTTTTCTCAATATTAACCTTTATTAAATTACCAAATTTAACTTTTGATCATTAAAATCTTCAATATGCAAATGCAACACACATGGTTTTGATTTTATAATATTATATTATAGTCTGAAAAACTTATGATACTTTATTAAATAAAAATGAAATTGAATCAACTTAATAGGTTTGGTACGATATGATACGATAAATTGTGTGGTTTAGTTTGTTTCAAAAAAGTTGGAACCTGTTAATGTTGGTACAATACATGGTTTCAAGTACAATTTACATACCTAATTTATTAATATCGATTTTGATGGAAAATCCCTTTGAATAATATAAAATTCAGGTTTACAATTCTCTAAATAAAGTCAATGAGTTCAACTCATTGGGACCAAAGGGATGGTTAACTTGAAAATAAAACCTTCAAAAGGAGAAGTTAGGTATTCAAACTCTACTCTTCATATTCAGGAGGTCATCTACCCTTATCTTTCAATTGTTGGTTCGTCCGATTTCAGTTTAGATGTGTGCAAAATAACCAAAACCGAATAATCCATCTAAACCAAAGTTTAGTTGGTTAAAGGATTCAGGTTATTCGGTTTTCGAGGTTCTTAATTTGTTTATATGGTACCCAATAAATAATTCCATCGGTTTGCGGGTATGATTCCAATTCAGTCGTGTACCCGATTAATCTGTTAATATATATTGTTTTTAATTATGAATTAGAATTATTTATAATGAGACTTAGAAATATTTAGATTTGTTTATATTGGTTTATATATAGTTGATAAAACTAATATAACTGAATTAGAATGGTTTACATATAGAATGTAGAGATCTAAATACCCAATCATTTAACTCGTTTTATCTGAATTACCCAACTTATTCAACCTTTTTAAACTACTTACATGGCTGACATTTTCTATACCCAAACCCAATAATTCATTTAACTCGAATCGAATAACCTGATACACATTTAACTCGAAACCGATTACCACGTCCCCTTATTTGGCTCAAGTTTGACTAACAAACCCACGCCTTTAAAACCGAAAATCATTTAACCCATCCGAATAACACTCTTAGATCTCATAGATTTGAAAGGAATTCATGAAACCCCGGGTTTGTTTGCCAAGTGAACAAAATTGGGTCCGGTTAGATTTTTCTAGTTAAAAAAATGTTTTTTTACAATATAATATGAAGTTAAGAAAACTACTGAAAACAATCAATATTACAGATTTGTTGTAGAGAGTTAAAATCAAATGAGAAACTAAATATATTTTGAAAAGCACTGTAATTCATTTTTTTAGATATCGATTCACTATTTTTTGGATATATAGATAATGAATCATAAATTCCGGATTAAATAAATGAACAATTTATTATTTTCTATATTGATTCATTAGCTTTTGAATTTATAAATAATGAGTCACAAATTTAAAAATAAATGAATCAATATACAAAATTCGTGAATCAATATACACAATCAGTAAATCATAATATTTGTCACATTTCTCAATATATATTTAGCTTTTCATGCTACAGATATTATTATATATGTAATGAAAACGAATCAAGAATCTAAAATTTGGTTACATTTATGAAATTTTTGATTATTTTCTATTTTAATTAATTTTGAAGTTGGATATTTTATTTTTGAGTTTTGACGGAGTACAATATTTTTAGCACATAAAAGACAAATCATTGAATGATTAAGTTTGTATACACACTTGGCTTTTTGGACCATATTCGTAAATATAAATGCAAGTATTTTGTATTTTTTTTTTTTTTTTTTCAGATTGCTTATTCATAGAAAATATTCAATTTTAAATAAATGGAATGAGGTAAAAGGCACAAATAAAGTTGTCCCTGCCGACCCGAATGATTTTTGTGTCAAATTTTCAACACATTAATTCAATAAATCAATAATAATTGATTTTACGGTGTTTTCATGTTATGTACTTACCTTTATTAATAATAATCTATTTTACGGTATTTGAAAAATCAATTCTGATCTCATTGAATAATTCGAATATTATCAAAATATAAAAGTTAGGTGCATTATTGGTGCAACAAAATGTAAAGGGTACGTGATATAAAAATCTCATAATAATCCCCAACTTAATCTATTTACTATATGTAATTACTGATTCATGTTCAAAAAGGTACCTCTCGAAATCAAGTGCACATGAGGGTACCAACTTTAAAAAACTTTTTTTTAATTTTTTTTTTCTCATAACCATGTTTAAATTAATGTTATACACATGATATATGAATTTCACATACATTCACACTTTCTGTGTCCTTAAAATTTATGTGAATGCTCAATGCATATTTATGTGAATGGTCGTCCATGTGAATGGTCATTTCACATCATGTGAATGGTGTGAATGATCATTCACATGATCTTTTTTTACCATTCACAAGATTTATGATGTTGCTCCGTTTGAAAAAAAAGTCTTATAATGTTGTCTTATACATGTCTATTCAAAAAAAATATATGTGAATGATCATTCACATTAGGGTACGCTGGAATCTCATAGGTACGCTGATGAACCTGATTCTGTAATTACTAGTTATTGGTAAAATAATATTTTTTAAAAAAAATACATATAAAATTAATTAGTGTATGACAATTATAAATTTTAAATAATTAAATGCTAATATTAAAACTCAAAATAATTTATCTAAATGATATAAACTATAAAATTAAAATACTTATTATACAGATAAATAAGAATTTTACTGACTGTATTAGAATGTTGATTCATAGATTTTTAACAAATTTAATAAATGTTTTAATTAATATGAAAATAAAATATCATAAATAGTATATAAAAGGTAATTAGAGTTATTAATTAACTTTCCTTAATATTAGAATAGAAATTATGGTAATAAAATAGGCGGGTTAATGAAATTAAAATATAACGAAAGAGCGCGTGACAAAATTATTTTGCTTTATTAATAGATATAGATTTCATTATATTTTTTTTAAAATGCACTGTGAAACACTAGCATATATGTCATTTATGGCTTGTTAGGGGTGCCAGTTTCGGTCTATTCAAGCAAATGAGTCAAACGAGTTGACGACCAAAAGTCATAAATTTCACATAATTTTGAAATTTTTTTCAAAGAACAATTTGTTTAATACACCGTTTTATAAATTTTCATTTTTTAAAAAAATTATAATCTAACTTAGTTTTTTTACAATTAATCAATTTAACTGTATGACATTATAAACAAATTAATAATAATGGGGTTGCAAAAGACCTCACCATTTAAATGTCTAAAACCAACTGATACAATCATCTAAAGTCAAAGGTCATACGAATGGCATCTAGCCTAGCAGTACAAGTGTTAAGAATGTTCTCAAAGTTAGGAGTTCGAGTTTCATTATAAACAATTGAGATGTGTACGTTTTGCTGTAAAAAAAGTTAAGGGTAATACAAGTTGAGTGGCACATTTTCCAAACTGAAAATCACACAATAAAAGGAAAAATAAAAATCAACTAAGTAGCTAGTTTTGTGAATTGTGATCATGAATATCTTTTTTTTACGCAAGTTATTTTTTAAAAATGTTTATTTCTATGGAAGTGTAAAAGTCGTTTTTCAATGATCTAATCATCTTCTTTGAGGAAAAAAAGACATCACCATTTATATATTGGTTTAATTTGTCGTTTTGGGTTTGTTTCCTCCTAGGATTATCATCGTCTTGATGGATTATACATTTACTTTATGTGTTACATAAATGCAAAGACGGTGAGTTTGGTTCATGGGATGAAATTCTAAATGCTTGAAATTTAAATTGTTTTGAACTTTGATAAACAATTAAATTGTAGCTATTTGTTATCAATTTCTTTGTTTATAGGAATTTGACATTCCTACTAACTCATACATGAACTAGTTTATGATCCCACGTATGCCGTGAATATTTATAATAAAAATTATTTTTATAATATGTATATAAGTAAACATAAAAACAAACAACTACAAATTATTTAAAAAAAATATAAGAATACTATTACTATTTGTCATAATTATTATTTTTCTAACTTTAAAATTAATATAAAAAGTAGTTCTTTATGTTTATCACAAATTAATATAAATTGATATATAACATAATAATTCTATATTTTATTACTAGTTAACATTTATAGACTAAAAAATAATAGTGCATTTATCTTTTTATAAATAATAATCGTATTTATCTTTTTTTATTTATAGATTAAAGACTATCAATTTTTTAAAAAATAAATAAATTGTATTTATCTACTTTTTTATAATAATACATTGTATTTGAGGGTGTTTGGTTTTGCGTTATAAGCATGATTACTAGCTTATTACGTTACAATAACACAAATAATTGATTTAAAGTGTTTGGATTGCATACGTTAATAAGTGATTATTTGTGTTTAGCGTTTGTCCTACCACATTTTTTCATAAGTTAAAAATTGTAGCTTATTTGTTTAATAAGTGATTATTTGGTCATTTTACAAGTAAAAACGCAAATCCAAACACTTTAAAAACCGATTATTTGATAATTATGATATCAAACAGCATAAGCTAAACCAAACACTACATTTCCTGCAGCACTTTTTGTTACAGCAATTATCTGATTATTAGTTTCCAAAACGCTACAGCACTTTTTCAAACGCAAATCCAAACACCCTCTTTATCTTTTACAGTAAAACTTGAAGGTGACACATGACATTTGATTTTCTCTTTCATTATATACATAGATATAGATTAGATTTCAAAGTTCAAACTATATATTTAATCAATACTAAAAATTATCTTTTATTCATTACCATCAAACATACTATAACTAATGTTTAAATTTGAATTCATTCGAATTCCATTTCATGAACCAAATATAAAAATCCCCATTTAAGTTCCTTTTATGCATAATTCGAATAACAATATGTTAATAATACATAAACTCACTTTTTTAAAAAATCAATCACTTAGCCACCTAGGTGGAATACTTTAATTCTAAGCTATGGATAAAAAGCTAAATTCCAACAAAAACATGTGAGTGTGAAAAAGAGATGGAAACCATTAAATAAGATATGTTTAATTAGCTTTTTATAATTATAGAGATGATGGCATGTTAATTTGGCATTGGATACTAGAAAATTCAGTGTGTTTTTGGTTGCTTCATTATGTCATGTTGTGGATGATATGTGTTCCTCTTCTCACTGAGGATGCATTCTGTTTGGATCGGTTCGGTTCCCAACAAGGTCAACATCTTTGTATGGAAGCTGTTACATGGCCGGTTGGCTATGTATTGCAATTTGGCTAGGAAAAGTATTCATCTCGACTTGATTCTTTATTCATTATGTGGTGCAGCTCTAGAATGTGAGGATCATTGTCTCTTTCGATATTGTGAAGTAACTAAGGAATGACCATCCTTTGAATTTTGATGGCCCTGTCCAATAATTACGTAGTAGACTCTTAAAATGTGAAAATTTTTAAATTTATATAAAAATTATTAGTTATTACTGTCTAGCAATTGCTATATACATAAAAAAAACATTTAAAACAATGATATTAAAACGTGTTCATATAAGTTGAACAAAATAATTAATTTCAAAACTATATTTATCTGAAAGAGCATTGCTATACACTTGTTTTTAATAATCATACATCCTTACACTCACATATGTATTTGTTAATGACGTGAGACACAGTAATTAAACTTAAAGAGACTTTAGCTTTTCACCATTTTTTCCGATCATCGGTCAATGATGAGGCCCTATCAAACTTGGGGCCCTGAGCGGTCGCACTTACTGCACACCCTCAGGGTCCCTAAGGCCCGACCCTGCTAAGGAGGTGCTAGCGAAATATTAATCGTTGGTAGGGGGTCTATGCAACTTCATTGATTAGTTGGGGAAATGTTTTGGGCCATAAAATAATTGCTTGAAAAGTTTCTCAACCTCGGTTTTTTACTTTGTGTTAGATTTTTTGGAAACTTATGAATTCAATATCTTTTCCAGTCAAGTGCATGAGATCAGTATTCCAATTAGTTTGGTTTAAAATTGGTTGTTTTATTAGATAAACTCTAAACAAAAGTTTAGTAGAAAACTATCTAAGCGTAATGTGAGCCAAATTTTGAGTCATCTTTTTAGTTGGAATTGAATTGGCTTTTGCCTTGACTCTAGCATCTTGTTAAATTTATTAAATTTGTTGTTATTAAAAAAAATAAAATTTCATAATGATGCATATATTCTTATAAATTTTCTCATTATACATATATCCTTCTAAACTTTTTAAAACTCTCATATATATCCAAATATTAAATTTATTATTATCAAATCATTTAAAAAATCAAAAATTTATCTTTGCAATTCTCTCATTAATTAAATTAATATTAAATTGTAGTAATATAATCGGTTTCAAAACCAAACGTAATCCTAACTAAACCTTTTAATAAAAAAATATACATAGAATGAATTCAATCACTTCATTTGTTCTATTTAGATGATTTGATCTTCTTCAACTCGTATTAATAAAAATTTTCTTTAATTGTCAGTTAATTTTTTTATATAAAATTGGATTAACCATTTAATGTGATTTATTCTTTGTATATATGCAAACAATTAATGATGATAAGTTGATATTAAGCGTGTAATTGTAGTCATACAATGTGTATAGCATTAGATGAACATGCCGGATACCAATCGTTTTGACGGTTTTAGAAAATCGCTGAGTTCTTATGTTTGGGTTTAGAAGATATACTTTGGAGATTTAACTAATGAGCGAATTTTAAAAGAAGTTTTGAATTTTTAAATGATTTAATAATAATAACTAGATATTTGGCATATAGGAGAGTTTTAAAAGTTTAGAAAATTACATGCGTAATAAGAAAATTTACAATGATATATGCGTAATCATAAAGTTTTACGAGCACGTGTACGAGTTGAAGTAATTTAAGTTGACTTTTAGTTGTAGCTTAATTACTTATCAAGATGCAAGTACGAGTTTGGTTCACGAAGTCAAATTTGTCTCTAGCTTGCCTAAAATGCTCGTGTGAAACATCTAAAATAATGGATCCTTAGGCCACAGGGAGTGGTGCTCGGCACCCCTCGGTACCGAGCTCGGCAAAGATAGGAACACCGCGCCGTCGCCTCGGCAACGGCATCAAGACCTCGGCAACGGCATTGAAATGCCGAGCTCCTTTTCCTCATTTTCGACCGTTGTATATATATATACACATAATTTTTTAAAATACACCCACATTCAAATCATTCAAAATTTAAAAAAAATTTCTCCCAACTCTCATCAACCTCCATTCTCATCACTCTCAAAAATTCAAATGGCATCCGGTTCCGGTTCGACGATCAATCCGAACACACCAACGTCGACAAATCAAGGTTATCGTCCGATCCCGATGCAAATGGATCAACCAATATTTTCTCCCACGGGTTTTATGAACTTTGCGGGGGTTCCGCAACCCGTTTTCGGTCGAGGGTATGGCATCACGCCTACTCGACTAAATTTCATGCCTCCGGAATATTCGCAATTTAATGCGTTCACGGAGTACCAACCACTCTCTTCCCCAACGTTATCCCCATTTGGCACCCATCCATCTCAACATATTGCCGAACCCGAACCCGAAGTCGTTCCGGAAACACAACCCGAAGTCGAAGTGGATCCCGAACCCGAGTCAGCTACGAAAGGTAAAAAAAAAAAAAATCAACAACGAGGGCTCCTACTCAACATTGGACCCCCCAAGAAGAGAAGACGTTGGCACGAGCTTGGCTCGATGTTTCTGAAGATCCTATTACTGGTACCGACCAAAATAGGAAAGATTTTTGGAATCGAATTCGGTTTAGGTTCCACCAAGAAATGGGGAAAAATGACTACCGTTCGAAAGATCAACTATACACAAAATGGAGGAATGTCAACGCTGTCGGTAAACAATTTTCGGCGATATTTCATTCCATCCAATAGGAAAGTGGTCAAAACGACGCCAACATTCTAAAAAAAGCACTTGGAATGTTTAAAGACGCGAATGGGTATCCGTTTCGACATATCGAATTGTGGTCGGTCGTAAAAGATTCTCCAACTTGGCAACGTGTTGCGACGGCCGACGATTTTATCGAACGTGGGTCTAAACGATCAAAAACAACGGACTCTAACGAGTTCACAATGTCGTCGGATGCGCATATCGGAATCAACCTTAACGACGATGACGACTCGTTTGAGGTTCCCCCACCCACACGGCCGATTGGAAGGAACGCGGCAAAACGTAAGGGTAAAGCGGCAACAAGTTCCGGTACGACGCCAACATCGGCTTCACGAGATATTGATTCCATGACGGCAAATATAGTTGGGTTACAAAATCGTTTAGGCGAATATTTGGATTTAAAAACACAAGATCTTATCGAAAGACAAAAAACTCGTGACTTACGATTTTATGCCAAAGACGTTAGTCATTTGACCGGAAAACAACTCGAGCTCGTGATGAAACGAAAGGAAGAGATAGAAAAAAAAATGGTTAATGTAGTTTAAGTATTTTAATGTTTTTTTAAGTATTTTTAAGTATGTTTTTTTTTTTTAGTTTTAATGTCTTAATTATGTTAAATTTTAATATTATTAATGAAATGTTTTATGTTATGTTCAATTTTAATATTATTAGTTAAATATTATTTTTTATTTCAATAATTTTTTATAAGTTTTAAATGCAAAAAAAAAAATTAAAACGAATGGCATCCAAACCCTCGAAATGGCATCAAAATGGCAAAGAATGGCAAAACTGACGTGGCGCTGACGTGGCGACAATTTTGGGTGGCATCGGTGGCATCCACTCCCTGTGGCCTTACTTTCGCGAAGAATAGTTGAATCAATTTAAAATTTTATTTTTTCGACAACTTTTTTTTATAATTGATTATTTACATCTATATTGATATTTTTAAAAAGACATTTTTTTATTGACCATATACGAAAATTTATGTTTGCATACACGCGATTAGATTTTGTGGAGGAAAGAAAGGAGTTTATGCACAAATATAATCTTGCATTTTATGCATCAACAAAAAATTATTTTTTTATAAAATATTTAAAAATTTTTATTTAACTAGAAATATTTTAAAAAAAAACTTTAAAATGTTTTCTCAGTTTCTCAATTAAGAAATGAGTCAGATTCAAAAAAGTACTACTCGAAATAAAGTGTACCCGAAGGTACCAATCTCAGAAAACTTTTTTTTTAATTTTTTTTTCATAACAATGTTTAAATTAACATTATACACATGATATATGAATTTCATATACATTCACATAACATTCATATTTTCTGTGTTCTCAAAAATTATGTGAATGTTAATGCACATTTTTGTGAATGATCATTCACATGATTTTTTTCACCATTCACATGATTTATGATATTGCTTTTTTTTTTGATAAAAAGTCTTATAATATTGTCTTATACATGTATATACAAAAAAAATATGTGAATGATCATTCACAATAGTATACGTTGGAATCTCATGAGTACACTAATGAACATGATTCTATACATACATACTTATGTACATACGTACGTACGTATGTAGGTATAGTATGTGTATGTGTGCGCGCGCGCGTGTTCAATAAAGTACCCTAAATAATCGAGAATATCGAACGCACCCTTTGTGAAATTTGATTCACAAATCTCTATATATAAATATGTATAAACCAATATTATAATACTTTTTATGAAAAGAATCATACATTTATACATTAAGATTCGAAAAATGAATCTTGTGAATTGTTGAAAAAATTTATGTGAATAAATTTAAGTTCGGTATCTTCGGATGCACTCAATTTTGAGTGATATTTTTGGAGAGGTTATTTTAAGAACCTTAAAGATGGTGAGAACCTAGAAACCTTTTAGAGCCCTTAGATCAAAAGGGTATTTTTAGAATAAAAAATATTATCTTTCTCTCTCCACCTTTTTAATTATATGCATCTCTTTTTCACTTTCTCTCTCTTACGTTTTTTTTTTTTTTCATTTTCATTTTCTCTTTCTTTCATTAGAATTGATTTTAATATTAAAAAAATATTTTTTATAAAAAAAATAATTTTTTTCTATATAAAAAATTATTTAATTGCTAAAAAATTAATGTATTCTATATAGAAATATTATATGTCTATATAGAATGTTATATAATTCTATATCTTTTTATGTAGATTAACATTACTTCTTCATAATCTATGTAGAATGTTATGTTTCTTATATATTTCATATATTTTTATGTTTATTATACAAATCTATATCTTTTTTGTAGATTACCATTATTATTCATTGTGTTTTTTGTATATTTTAAATCAGTTGCATACCAAGTGTTCGATAAAATGTCTAAATGAAATCTTATTTTTTGTTTCAATGTGTTTTTGGTATATTTTATCATTTAATCTATGTAAAATATATGATACTTGACATTCTACACGACATTCTACATAGATTGCATGACATTCTACGTAGATTGCATGACATTCTACGTAGATTGCATGTCATTCTACGTAGATTGAATGTCATTCTACGTAGATTGAATGTCATTCTACGTAGATTGCATGACATTCAAAGTAGATTGTACATAGAATATGTTCGTCAATACTCTACGTAGATTGCATGTCATTCTACGTAGATTGCATGTCATTCTACGTAGATTGAATGTTATTCTACGTAGATTAACAGTTTTATTCTACGTATTTTTGGTATATTTAATATCAGTTGCATACCAAGTGTTTGATAAAATGTCTAAATGAAATCTTCTTTTTTTTTTTGTTTCAATGTGTTTTTCATATATTTTTTCATGTAATCTATGTAGAATATATGATATTTGACATTTTACACGACATTCTACATAGATTGCATGACATTCTACGCAGATTGCATGACATTCGACGTAGATTGAATGTCATTCTATGTAGATTGAATGTCATTCTACGTAGATTGCATGTCATTCTACATAGATTGCATGACATTCTACGTATATTGTACATAAAATTTGTTCGTCGATATTCTACATAGAATATGACAGATTCATTTTCAATGTTTTATAATGAATATTATTTGTAAAATATTAGATATATATGAATGTAATAGTTATTAGATGTTTTACATGATAATCTACGTAGATTACATGATAATCTACGTAGAATATATGATATAAGAGACTACTTGTAAAAAATCACACATAATCTATGTAGAATATTATGTTTCTTATATATTTCATATATTTTTTTGTTTCTTATATCTTTTTATGTAAATGTACATTAACATTCAATGTGTTTTTGGTATATTTTATCATGTAATCTATGTAGAATATATGATACTTGACATTCTACATGACATTCTACGTAAATTGAATGCAATTCTACGTAGATTGCATGTCATTCTACGTAGATTGAATGTCATTCTACGTAGATTGAATGTCATTCTACGTAGATTGCATGTCATTCTGCGTAGATTGTAAATAAAGTATGTTCGTCGATACTCTACGTAGAATGCATGCCATTCTACGTAGATTGCATGTCATTCTACGTTGATTGAATGTCATTCTACGTAGATTGAATGTCATTCTGCATAGATTGCGTGACATTCTATGTAGAGTATCGACGAACATATTCTATGTACAAACTACGTACACTGGACAGATTAATTTTCCATATTTTATAATTAAAATTATTTGTAAGATATTATATTTACAATGAATGTAGTAGTTATTAGATGTTTTACATGATAACCTATGTTGATTACATGACAATCTACGTAGATTACATCATAATCTACATAGAATATTATACAATACTACTTGTAAAAAATCACACATAATCTATGTAAAATGTTATGTTTCTTATATATTTAATATATTTTTATGTTTCTTATTGTGAAGTTGTCACGAGTCACGAGTCAAGGTCCCACATCATGCAACACAATATCAATCATAACTAAGATAGAGTAATTATATTGCGGAATTTCATATTACAGTACAAAAATTTAGGATTAAGTTTAATAAAATTTTACTAAATATTACAGTTTTCAAATTAAACTTATAAAGGGTACTATCTAATCTAATACATGACATCTTATAATCATATCAAATCTACCCAAAACCACCACAATTGTCGTCTTCCCATCAGTATCGAAGGGTTTGTTGAGTAGTGGTTTATGATAGCTTCAAAACTTGGATCTTGAATGACCTAAGTACTAGGTCCAGCAGGTGACTTTCCTTTATCTCTTCCTGTAAAATTGTTAAGTAGCAACTATAAGCAAAGCTTAGTGAGAATATAGATTTTCAAATTAACATGCATTATCAAGCGGATCATAAGTTCTAGCGTGATATATCATGACTGCCGCTACAGCCACTCATGATTGAGACATAGTAGTCATAGAGTTGGATGATGTTCAAGCCACGCTCACACTTAAATCGTGGGTCAGCCACATACTGGGCTAGCTACCAGTAAATCAACATGGTGGAACATCGGAGGGTCATTACCAAGTTCAATAGAACTGGTGAATTAGCAAGGTCTAAAACAATAGACCGACAAGGCTAATTAAGCTGAATCGGTTATGTCAAAGATATATGCAATAATGAAGCATACGTAATCAAAGTCATGATAGCAATAATCTCAAAGCAATATCCGAAATGAACTGTAAATGCAATATCATGTGAAATGATGATCAAATAGCTATCATCATCCACTGGGCAACACCGAACCATGGTGTGCACAGATCACAATCCAGCTGATAATAAGAATGTCAAATCAATCTAACATCAACAATATGTCTCAACCGGAAATTCTAGCATGTTAAATTTGAATATCTATTACTCACTGGTCTGGGATCCTTATCAAGCAGATATTTATATCCACCACCCGAGTTATCTCAGGATTTTATCTTTAATCAGAGCTCTGAATTTTCTTTTCAAGTCTTTGACCCACTGTCAATCTTCTTTAATTCTGTAAATCCATGTTCAGAATTTAACTGAACCTGTCCAAAATTTATCATTTGCAAGAACGTTAGTTTTTAAAACTTTAATTGATCTGATTCTGATAATTCATAAACTTTTATGTCCATTTTCATGGACATGTGTGACTTTTGTCATGTTTATACCATAATATCTCCTTTTAAGATTTAAACTAAAGATTTATTGATTTTAACGTTTATAAATCATAATTTTGTTTTGACATTTATTTTATAAAAATTATCACTATTTATATATATAATCCAAGTTTGGTACCTATATATATATATATATATATATATATATATATATATATATATATATATATATATATATATATATATATATATATATATATATATATATATATATATATATGTGTGTGTGTGTGTGTGTGTGTGTGTGTGTGTGTGTGTGTGTGTGTATACATACATACATATATATATATATATATATATATAGAGGGAGGTTCAATTGAGCACTTTTATGCATCGAGGTACAAAAGTACCTATATCATCCATTAGATCAAAAAATTGTATGGATTAGATTAATGGCAAAAGGGTAAATAGTTGGACAATTTTATGCATCTTGTGCATTATAGAAACAAAGAAAGAAGGACATTTTGGGGAATGTGCATACCTCATTAAATTTAATATTTCAACAAATAATCAAATAATAAATGTTAAATAAATTCAATTGATACATTTCCAAATTTAAAAAAATTACACAAATTCAAAAAAGATGATGGAGACGATGCATTTCATCGTTAATCGTGTTTATCTATGCATTGTGTTAAAAAACGCATTTAACAAAAAAAAATACACAAATTCATTTATGCATCGTGTTCAACTTGTTGATCATTCTTTTATGCATCGTGTTTGTCGTTCATATTCTTCATTCAGTTATGCATCATGTTCAACTTATTCATCATTCATCTATGCATCGTCATTGTTCATCATCCATTTATGCATCATCATTTTCCGTTGTTCATCGTTCATCATCTATCTATGCATTGTCATTGTTCATCATCCATCTATGCATTATCATTATTCATCGTTCATCATCCATCTATGCATCATGTTCTTCATAATTATCATCGGTTACCTCTCTTGTTCATGTTCATCATCAGCGTTGTTCATCGTGAATCTTCGTCTTCAAATCATCATCATCTAAGAAAAATCATGAAAAACACGATTATAGAGAGAGAGAGAGAGAGAGAGAGAGAGAGAGAGAGAGAGAAATGAGGATGAAAATGAGGAATGTAGTTAATATGAGATTTTAATTCAAAATGTAACTCCTAATTATCATTTAATGATTTTTAGAAATAAATTAATTATCATGTCTTTAGTTTTCCCTAAATGCACTTTGTGCACCCTTGGTGGATTATCCGATGCACAAAAGTGCCTTGAGGTGCCCCGATGCATAAAAGTTCTCAATTGAACCTCAATCAATATATATATATATATATATATATATATATATATATATATATATATATATATATATATATATATATATATATATATATATATATATATATAGAATCAGGTTCATCAGCGTGCCTATGAGATTCCAGCGTACCCAGCGTACCTTAATGTGAATGATCATTCACATATATTTTTTTTGAATAGACATGTATAAGACAACATTATAAGACTTTTTTTCAAATAGAGCAACATCATAAATCTTGTGAATGGTAAAAAAAGATCATGTGAATGGTCATTCACACCATTCACATGGTATGAAATGATCATTCACATTGATGACCATTCACATAAATATGCATTGAGCATTCACATAGTTTTTAAGGACACAGGAAGTGTGAATGTATGTGAAATTAATATATCATGTGTATAACATTAATTTAAACATGGTTATGAGAAAAAAATTTTAAAAAAAGTTTTTTAAGGTTGGTACCTTCGGGTGCACTTGATTTCGAGAGGTACCTTTTTGAACCTGAATCTATATATATATATATATATATATATATATATATATATATATATATATATATATATATATATAGGGAGGTTCAATTGAGAACTTTTATGCATCGAGGTACAAAAGAACCCATATCAACCATTAGATCAAAAAATTGTATGGACTAGATTAATGGCAAAAGGGTAAATAGTTGAAAATTTTTATGCAACTTGTGCATTATAGGAACAAACAAGGAAGGACATTTTAGGGAATGTGCATACCTCATTAAATTTAATATTTCAACAAATAATCAAATAATAAATGCCAAATAAATTCAATTGATACATTTCCAAATTTAACAAAAATTACACAAATTCAAAAAAAAGATGATGGATATCGATGCATTTCATCGTTAATCTTGTTTATCTATGCATCATGTTAAAAAAAGACGCATTTAACAAAAAAAATACAAAAAATCATTTATGCATCGTGTTCAACTTGTTCATCATTCTTTTGTGCATCGTGTTTGTCGTTCATATTCTTCATTGAGCTATGCATCATGTTCAACTTGTTCATCATTCATCTATGCATCGTCATTGTTCATCGTCCATTTATGCATCATCATTTTTCGTTGTTCATCGTTCATCATCCATCTATGCATTGTCATTGTTCATCATCCATCTATGCATTATCATTATTCATCGTTCATCATCCATCTATGCATCATGTTATTCATAATTATCATCGGTTACCTCTCTTGTTCATGTTCATCATCATCGTTGTTCATCGTTATTTTTCGTCTTCAAATCATCATCACTGAGAAAATCATGAAGAACATGATTAGAGTTAAAGAGAGAGAGAGAGAGAGATAGAGAGAGAGAGGGAGAGAGAGAGAGAGAGAGAGAGAGAGAGAGAGAGAGAGAGAGAGAGAGAGAGAGAGAGAAATGAGGAGGAAGGAATGTAGTTAATATGAGATTTTAATTTAAAGTGTAACTCCTAATTATCATTTAATGATTTTTAGAAATAAATTAATTATCATGTCTTTAGTTTTCCCTAAATGCCCTTTGTGCACCCTTGGTGGATTATCCGATGCACAAAAGTGCCTCGAGGTGCCCTGATGCATAAAAGTTCTCAATTGAACCTCAATCTATATATATATATATATATATATATATATATATATATATATATATATATATATATATATATATATATATATATATATATATATATACATATACACACACACGCATGGATATGTATACATATATATATATATATATATTAGACATACACACATAACAAAAAGCAGGAGCACATCATAATCTGTAGACATCTTGTTATACTTGAGGATAACCCACTCACACATGCATGCATGCGTGCGACCGAGAGGAACAAAAAGAGCCGAAACCAAAAATGGGTTTCGGTATTACTTGATGGGTTTCGGTAACCATATGGGTTTCGGTATAAAGATTATACCGAAACCTTCAATGGTTTCGGTAACATAAATGGTTTCGGTAGTTTTCATAGTTTCGGTATATACCGAAACCTTTTATAGGTTTCGGTATTCCTTAGATATGGTTTCGGTAGTATAGATAAAGTTTCAGTAACCATATATGGTCTCGGTAGTGTGGTTTTTACCGAAACCTTATGGTTTCGGTAACCCACCTTTTGGGTTTCGGTATTATGAAAACACACACACAACACACACTGCTTCGTTTCCTTTTCATTCTGTTTTCTTTTTAAACAACAATTTCAACAATTTATACACTTAATCCTTACATGTGTATTATTTCAAATTTTTGATCACCAAACTTGCTTAAATTTTGAAAATTTGAAGTTGATTTTGGGTTCATAAACCCACATAAGCCGTGAGTTTCAACATGCATCAAGAACAAATTTGTGATGAATGTATACCTTAATCTTTGTAGAATCTTGTTGTCTGATGTATGATTGTTGATATTCTTGGCTTTAATCTGAATTTGTTGTAATTTTTCTTGATGAATTGTTGATAGAGATGAAGATGAAACCGTAAGTTAGAAGGAGAGAAAAGAGATTGTTTGGTAGGTGATGAAATAATCAGATACTTATGTTTGGGTATATTTATTTTGTTAAGTTTTTCCAAATTATCATTTTGAGCACTCAACTTTTGTTTATCTCTTTCTTTTAATATTTAAACTTCATAATAATACATATTATATATTTTAACTTTAAATTATATATTTCTCATTACTTTTAAATAAATTACATAAACGGTTAAATTTCTAATCTTTTATTCGTGTCAAGTATGTTGCTATAATTTATAATATTTAACTTAATTAAATAACTTCAATATTTAATTAAATTACAATAAAAATAATGTAATTAAAATTACATTATTCAAGTCAAACACATAAATTAACAGTTCGGTTAAAAGCTAGGTTGTTACACTGATACATTTCTATATCTTTTTATGTAGATTAACATCACTATTCAATGTGTTTTTGGTATATTTTATCATGTAATAATCTACGTAGAATATATGATAATTGACATTGTACACGACATTCTACGTAGATTGCATGCCATTCTACGTAGATTGCATGCCATTCTACGTATATTGCATACCATTCTACGTAGATTGCATGTCATTCTACGTAGATTGCATGTCATTCTACGTAGATTGAATGTCATTCTACGTTGATTGAATGTCATTCTACGTAGAATGCATGACATTCTACGTAGATTGTACATTTAATATGTTCGTCGATACTCTACATAGAATATGACAGCTTCATTTTTCATGTTTTATAATGAAGATTATTTGTAAGATATCAGATTTATAATGATTGTAATAGTTATTGGATGTTTTACATGATAATCTACGTGGATTAAATGATAATCTAAATAAAATATAATACAAGACTACTTGTAAAAAATCACACAAAATCTATGTAAATGTTATATTTCTTATATATTTCATCTATTTTTATGTTTTTTTATACATTTCTATATCTTTTTATGTAGATTAACATTACTATTCAATGTCTTTTTTGTATATTTTTATATATCAGTTGCATACCAAGTGTTTGATAAAATGACTAAATGAAATCTTTTTTTTGTTTCAATGTGTTTTTGATATATTTTATCAGGTAATCTACGTAGAATATATGATACTTGACATTTTACATGACATTCTACGTAGATTGCATGACATTCTACGTAGAATGCATGACATTCTACGTAGATTGTACATAGAATATGTTCGTTAACATATTCAGTATAGAAAAAAGATATTTTATATAGACATATAATATTTCAATATAAAATATGTTATTTTTTTTAGCAATTAAATAATTTTCTATATAGAAAAAATAAATTTTTTTAATAAAAAACGTTTTTTTACTTTAAAAATCAATTATAATGAAAGAAAAATAAAATGAAAATGAAAAAAAGTAAGAGAGAGAAAGAGAAAAAACAGTTTTTTTTCTTCCAAAAATACCATTTTCACACATTTTCAAGATTCACCACTATCAAAGTTCAAAATAATTACAAAATTGTCATCCAATATATCAACCATTGATTATCATTAATCCAAAGGCCATAAAAGGTTCTCAGGTTCCCACATTTTTTTATGGTTTTTAGAAGAACTCTCCCCTGTATATATATATATATATATATATATATATATATATATATATATATATATATATATATATATATATATATAGAGGGAGAGAGGTTCAATTGAGAATTTTTATGCATCTTGGAACCTCTAGGAACTTTTGTGCATCTTATATCCTTCAAGGGTGCATTAAGGGCATTTAGGGAATAATTTAATTAATTTTTTGAAATTGTTAAAACATAACTAAAGGATTTAAATTAGGTAACTAAATCTATCTATTCTATTATAGTAGTAACTAAATGACACATGTCACTATAATAGAATGTCAATTGGCTTAACGAGGATTTGCCAAGTGTACATTACTATTTTTAGTATTAATGAATCTATATCTATAATTATTAAAATCTCAACAAACTACATTTAAAAGATATTTTAATAATAATAAATTTAAAAGTTATTAATGATCATATTAGTTTTTTTTTTCAATTTTAAGTTTATATAGTTTTAAGGAAATGATAACTATTAAAATTTCCGTGTAATACATGGGTTAATAAACTAGTTATCACATTAAACAGATTGCATATTTATGTCATCATTTCTCTCTCTCTCTCTCTCTCCCATCTCTCCCTTTCTCTAGGTCTAATGGAGACCACCACCATCATTTCTCTCTCTATCTCCTCACATTAAACCGGTGATGAACACAAAAATTAACATGGTGATGTATTGTTTCAAACCCGGATGAAGATTCATGTTTTGAATTAAAGTTGATGCATGGTTAGGAATGTTCAAATTCGAATGAACATGATGATTTTTAGTTCTAAATCCGGATGGACACAAAGATGAACGATGATGCATGTCAAACAATGATGAACATGATGAACGATGCATAATAGCGACAACTCGATGCATAGAATGATGATGAACAACGATAAATGATGAACATAGTTGATGAACGATGAACATGATGATGATGATGCATAACAGCAGCAACATGATGCATAGATGAACGATGAATACGATGGTGATTAACATCGATGCATAACAAATTTGCATAGATTTTGTATAGATAAATTCGAGATGCATCACGAATTGAACGATGAACATGAAATGCATCCACATCTCTATCATCTTTTTGAATTTGTATAGATTTTGTTAAACTTGGAAGTGTATTAATTGAATTTATTTAGCATTTATTATATAATTAGTTGTTAGAATATTAAATTTAATGCAAATTTAAAATTAATTTGAATAAATATATTTTTTCCCAAAATACCCTTCCTCATTTGATCTTGAATGCACTGGATGCATAAAGTTTTCCAACTATTTACCTTTTTGTCATTTAGTTTAAACCATATAATCTTTTAATCTAATGGATGACATGAGTTGAAAAAAAGGTTATGCCGGACATGAGTTGGCTAAAGAGGTTGAAAAAAATTCAATTTATAACAAAAAGACGTATCAGCTAGCTGTCAAGCCGGTGGCCGGTCAAAAATTTCATGACGTGTCAAATCGCAAATTTTATATGTGTGTGTCTGTATGTATGTATATATATATATATATATATATATATATATATATATATATATATATATATATATATATATATATATATATATATATATAGGGGTGGGTTCAATGGAAAACCACTATGCACCGGAAAACCGTGGAAACCTACACATACCGTCCGATTTGATGCATTTCATGAAAAACACGGTGACATGATCGTAAATAAAGTGATGCATCACGCAAGATTTTGATGCATCACGCGGGAAATTAGATGCATCACGCAGGATTTTGATGCATCATGCGGGAAATTTGATGCATTTGTGGTGGTGCAGTGCGGTTTTCACAAGTTTTCAGGTGCATTATGCAGAAAGACGGTGCATCACACGGGATTTCGATGTATCACGCGGGAATTGTGATGCATTTGTGGTGGTGCATGGAGGTTTTTCAAGGTTTTCCGATGCATGTTGGTTTTCCATTGAACCCCCCTCTATATATATATATATATATATATATATATATATATATATATATATATATATATATATATATATATATATATATATATATATATATATATATATATATATATATATATATATATATATATAGTTTTAATGAAATACATAATTTTTTAAACCAAAAATTTTATATGTTATGAACTGCATATGTTAAAAGGTAGTTAAACTTAAGAGTAAATTACATAAATCGTCCCTGTGGTTTATAGCAAATTACAGGTTTCGTCTCTAATATTTAAAAATTACACTGATAGTCCATATTTTAAAACTTTGTCACGCTTTTAGTCCCTAAACAATTTAATTTTTTAAAAATACCAATTTTGCCCTTACAATAAATTTCACATATGGTCCCTAATTCATTAATTTAGTTTTTGATTTATAAATTACTATTTGTATTTTTATAATATCATTTTTTTGATGGAAATATTTATTTCGTTTATCAATTTTTTTTATCTATCTATATATTTAATTAATTTATCCTTCTTATTTTCATATACTAATTTTTAAATCTTATTCATATTGTTTTTAAAATTTTATATGTAGAATATGTACGTCTATCAATAAATTTAAAAAAATTTCCCTTCTTATTTCATAAATATTTATTTCTAAACATTATAAATTCTACATAAGAAATGATGTTAGTATAAATATATTATTTTCAATAATCTTTAAAAAGCTTGTAATTTGTTAGCATTCTAATTTTTTTATGAGCATATCGTATCATTTTTTTTCTAATGTTTCAATAGAATATAATATATGATCATTAATAAATATAAATTCTACTTTACTTTTTTTTCTCTTTCTTTTTTTATTTTTATTTCATAAACAAAAAAATATGAGAAACCTTTTAAATTATTTATATGATATGCACTATTTTTTGCAATTTAAAAATACTTTTGGATAATATCTTGCTATTTTGAGCAAATTTAAAAATAATTAAGCAATATTAAAAATTAAAAAAAAACTAATTACTAGATAAAGAAACTGTCATGTTAGTAATTATTACCTTTCAATCCGATATAGTTACATTGATTGACTTGATTTGGAAAGTATATTACATCAAGTAGAAAAAATTAGTATATTACCCAAATTGAAAAAACAGTGACAATAGATTAACTTTTAACGTAATTAACTCTTGTATTTTTATAAATTTTTAATATTTATATGTTATAATTTTAATTTTACATAAATATATTATAACCAATTATTATTTAAAATTTATCCACGTAATGTGTGGGTTCATAAACTAGTATAAAGGGAAGACAAAAGATAAATAATTAAATGTATAAATAGTTAAAAAATTTATAAATGAAAAGTAATAAAATAAATAAATACATTTTTTAAAAAATAAATATATAAATAGTTCAATATATATTTAAAATTTTTATGTAAGAACGATAATAATAGTATTAACAACAATAATTAACGACAATACAATAAATTAAATTTAGTCCTATACAAATTATTTTCAATTAATACTACTTAGTCATGTAAATAATTAAACTATAACAAAATAGTAATAATAATAATAATGTAAAAAAAATGAAAATAAAATATATTAAAGAATTTAATGCTTCGGTTAAATTTTAATAGTAATAATAAGATAATATATTAAGAAAATGAAATATAAAAAAAATATTTTGATTAGGGACCAAGAATAAAACATGGAAGGGTAAAATTGTCATTTTTAAAAATTTATTGGAAAAAATGACCAAAAGCATAACAAAACTCCAACTATAAGTACTGTAATTGTAATTTTACCGTGAAAAGGACGGTAACTATAATTCTGATATAACAGCAGGGACGAAAATTGTAATTTACCCTAATAATTATTAAACAAATAAGGGTAAAATGGTCATTTAAATGGCGAAAATACCATATCCATAACAAAACTTCAACCACAAGGACTTTCAGTGTAATTTTTAAAGTCAAAAGATCCAATACATAAATTCTAATAAACCACAGGGATGAAATTCGTAATTTACCCTAAATAAATATTGATATACAAAGGAAGGAACATTCTCTTTTACATGTTTTTGATTCTCTCTTTGTTAATAAAAAAAACTACGGAATTGAACTTTATATTCTATCTGACCCAAATTAAATGTTCACGTTTCCTTTTTAATATGTCTCAAAATAAATGTCCACATTCATAGATAGATTTGTTTAGGGGAAATTGTGCAAAAAACCTCTAAGTTGGATCATTTTTGCGATTAAAACCCCCAACAATTATTCATTGCACAAAAAACCTCCAACCGGTTAAAACTTTGTAAATTTAGGTTTTTTTCAAAAAATTTGACTTGCAACCGGTTTAGCCGGTCGCAACTTGATGACGTGTAAAATTTTTAAATAGATTTTAGCGTAAGAAAACCTCCAACTTGTTTAGTTATTTCAGTTAAAACCCCAAATCATTTTTAATTTGATAAAAAACCTCTAACCAACAAATATAATTAAAATTGAGTCTTCACTAATTGCATTTTGATGACATGGATATTTATTAAAGTGTTAATTATTAAACAAAGAATTCGTTTCCCAATGAAACCTCCATATTCTAGGCTCTAGCGAACCTCACTGCTCTGGGTGGTCATATTCAGAAGCTAAAATGGAACATAAATAAACGAAACTGTACATAAAGCTGAACCTAAAAGTGCAACTCGTGAACACAAAACGAAATCGATTCCATCGGCACAATTAAGTTAAAATTAAGATTAAGCGGCAAAAGTTAATCGAACATACATACATAAAATAAACAACATTGAACATAAAGAGGGGATATAGTAATCGTAGTTGCCGAAGGTAAAGGAGAAGAGGTGAATATAATTGTTGGTTAGAGGTGAGAAAAAAAATAGTTAAGGGTTTTAATCGAAAAAGTCACCAATTTCGAGGTTTTTTATGCAAAAATCCAGTTTAAGAATTATATATGTAGTGCCACGTAGGTGCCACATAAGTAGGGTTTGCCATGTGGACGCCACATGTGTGCCATGTAAGCTTAGCAACCTATTAAAACCCGTAACGTCCTAATTTCAAAAGACTTTACCGGTTAGAGGTTTTTTGTGCAATGAAAAATGGTTAGGGGTTTTAATCACAAAAATGGTCCAACTTTAGGGTTTTTTGCGAAAATTTCCCTTTTGTTTATTATTTATGATTCCAAATTTCCAATTATTGCCTTGATTATGTGGTTTAAAAATTGGCTTTTTAAAAGTAATTAATAATTAACGGCAAAACTCTAATTTTGTTAATAAAATGTTTTTATCATTATATTTTGAGTAAATTACATAAATGGTCCCTGTGGTTTGCACCAAATTTTGGATCTGGTCCCTGAACTTTCATTTTTGCAAATTTGGTCATTATTTGCAAGGTTTGATTTCAATTTCAACCCTCCACCAAACGTCCGTTTGTAGCCAGCCGTTAAATGCTTTATGGATGAGGGTATTTTGGTCAACTTATCCTTTCCCTCTCTCCTACTTTAATATCTCATTCTTCCTCATTGATTTTTTGTTTTTTCACCCTCCTAAGGCCTGATACAGATGAATGCTCCCATGGTGATTTGTGAATGTGGCTCAATTGCTGTGGTAAAAACTTCATGGACGGCGAGAAATCCGGGAAGGAGGTTTTATTCGTGTTCGAGAAATGTAAGTGGTTTTATAAAATCTTAGTGATTTTTAGGGTTTTGTTAAATTTTCATCTTTTTTCTTTGTAGGGATCAAGTTGCAGATTTATTGGTTGGATTGATCCACCAATGTGTAACAGGTCTATGGAGATTATTCCTGGGCTATTAAGAGCAAGAAATGAACTCGAAGCTTCCCTAAAAGCCAACGTCAATGAAACCCGTAGATTGAAGCTAATATTGTTTGTTAGTTGGGTTGTGTTTGCAATCATCCTACTATGGGTTTAAAGGGATATTTCTACTGTATGGGTTTAAAGGGGTATTTCTACTGTATCAGCAGTTTTTGGTTATTTAAGGCTTTAAATGTTATCTTTGCCACTTTTGTAATGATATTTTGGCAATGAATGAAAGTAGTGCAAGATGACTTTGGCTCCAACTTGCACCTGCTTTTATTGTAATGATATTTTGTAATGATATTAGTTTATCTAATAAGAAGCAATCAATATAAAAAATAATCAAGCAATCAATAAAGAAGTTAAAGGAAACTGGGAAGATGATTTAACATTAAACAAAAGATGATGCAACCACATAGTGGTAAGTTACATACCCAGCATATTGTTTTTCAACCACATAATAAACAAAAGATAAGTAATTTAAGTTACAGACCCAATATTGTTTTTAGACAAAAAAAAAAAAAAAAAAAAAAAAAAAACCAGATCTGCACTTGATCAGCATTGCAACTTCAAACTTCTTTATTGTCCTTGTCCATCTACAGTCTTCTCCTTGCCTTTCCCTGCATCAGCCTTGCAACTTCTTGCATTGTGACCTATAGCCTTGCACTTTGAACACTTCCTGCCCCCTACTTCACTTCCAGAAGGCATCTGTTGGCCCTTGCAACTCCTTGAGTTATGCCCAACGTTGTGACATTTAGCACATGTGACTGATTTTCCAGATCTTGACAATTTACCATCCCTTACAATCGGCTGAGTCGTCTCATCGGCAGCTTTCCTTCTCTTCTTCTTTGGCCTACCTACTTGTGTATGATGATTTGGTGATTTAAGTGTAGTAGGACAAGATGATTTTGGCCACAATTGGCTTCCGTTAATTGGATCAATTTTGTAGCTATACACTTTCTTCCAAGTATCAAGCAAATAACAATGGTGAACCCAACTTTCTGGTAAGCCAACTTCTTCCCCGTTTACTGCCATATCCCATATAGTGGCAACAACATGTTTACAGGGCATTCCTGTTAACTCCCATCTCCTACATGAGCATGTCTTTGCAATCATATCCACCACAAATTGGTCTTGCCATTGACCATTAACTTGAAACTTATTACTACCATTCCATTGCACCTTGTAACTAGAAGCTTCATGTTTGATGGCTGCTAACATTTTACTAGCATTTGGGGTCAAAGGTCCATCAGCTTTATCAATCACTTTTTGCACATTGACAATTCTTTTCATTAAATAAGTCCTGATGTACTCTAAGCATGTTATTATTGGCTTGTCTCTACCATCTACTAGTTGCCTATTAAATACTTCACACATATTGTTCAATAATACATCAGAAACACACCTGCCTGTAAAGGATTTTTTTAATTTAAGTTAGACAATATTATTAATTAAACAAAGCATAGTAATGATATTTATTCAAGTAAAACAATACCTATGAAATGTGACCTACTCCAATGTTGTGGAGGTATTGCCTTCAACCACTCATAAGCTCCATTATTAAAACCTTTGAGTTCCTCCATAGCAACTTGAAAATGTAGAACTGTTGTAGCAGTTGCATCCTTCCACAACCTATCTTTAAAAGCCTTACCTTTCCAATGACCCTTCATGTTTTCATGTACATGTCATAGACAGAACCTATGCTCAGCAGAGGGGAACAACTTTGCAAGGGCATGTATAATTCCCTGTAAATCAATTCTTTAACATATGAGATACAATTAAAAATCATTTGTAAGAATAATTTATAAACAATAAATGAATTACCTTTTGTCTGTCACTAATGAAAGTGAAGTTAGAGTTCCTATATAAGTCTAGATCATCTCCAAGATTTCCCAAGAACCATTCCCAAGACTCTCTAGTTTCAGCCTCCACAATAGCATATGCTAAAGGGTAAATACCATTATTAGGGTCAATACCAACAGCAGTTAAGATCTGTCCAGGAAAAGGACCTTTCATGAAACAACCATCCAATCCCAGAATTTCCCTCATACAACATTTGAATCCTTCCTTTAAAGCTCCCAAACATATATAAATCCTCTTGAACTTTCTGGTAGGGGTGTGCAAAATAACCGAACCCGAATAACTCACCCGAACCGAACCTTATTCGGGTTAAATGGGTCGGGTTATTCGGTTTTCGGGTTAGTTAATCGGGTTAAATGGTACCCGTATAATGTATTCGGTTCGGGTATCGGGTAGAGAAAAAAAATTTCGGGTGCCCCGATTAACCCGAATAACCCATGCTATTGATTAAAAAATGTAATTTATATGGGTTTCTTTTTTCAACAGAAAACCACGTAACCCTTCATCTTCCAACTCTAGAGTTTCACACTATGCAAGCAGTGCATTGAATGCACAGTAACCCTTCAACCCTTCATCTTCAAAGTTGCAGGTAGCTTTTTTTCCACAAAACTCTTCTCTTTCCACAAAAAAACTTTTCTCATTCACGTTTGACTTTGATGTTTCCCATCGCCGACAAGCATAGAGCAGCAACCGACGAGCACCCCCCACCCCCACTTGCACCGACTAGCGACCAGCACCGACCACCACTCTTCGCCGTTGATCTCTTCCAAGTTCGTAATGTTTTTCTTCATACTTTCAAACGTGTGTGTATTCCGTAATGTTTTTCTTCATATATATATATATATATATATATATATATATATATATATATATATATATATCTGTGTGTGTATTCCCCCAACTCCTGTTCTCTGATTGATATATGAACTCTTGTATGTGTGTGTGTGTGTATATATATATATATACACATATACAATGAGTCATATAGAACCGCATTGTTAGAAAGAAAGATGGAGCTAAATGTATTATACTTAAATCAGGGGACCTAAAGAGAGGATTTCATTTTTTATGCTAAAACCAATTAACCCGTTTAACCCAAACCGTGAAACCCGATACCCATTTAACCCGAAACCGATTAACCCAATCCCTTATTTGGTTCGGGTTCGGGTAAATACCACATACCCTCAAACCCGATTAACCCGAACCGTTTAACCCGCCCAAATAACACCCCTACTTTCTGGTGGGTTCAGCTGCATTTGGTTCACTAAAAACATCTAACTTCACTGTGGTTCCTGGATTTGTTCTTTGAAGCTCACATACGTAATCCCTCAGCAAAGTGTATTGGTGAATATAATCACCCCTAACCTTGTTAATTGCCATGACTTTAGCTCTGAAAACTTTCATAGTAGAAACACCTATCTCATACTTCTTTTGCAACTGTTCTTGCAGTGCTCAATATGCACATTGAAGTCCCTCATATCCTCTGAAAACCTTCATAGTAGAAACCCTGTATCAAAGTCTTCAAGGTCCATATCCTCTATGTCTTCATCCTCACTTTCTTGTAAATCCCCCATCTCAACATCCTCAATATACAGATTGAAGTCCCTCATATCTACATTAACCTCGTGAAACATGTTGTCCTCATCTACTAAATTGTCATCATCCACATTCAACTGTGCTTCATCCCTAACTTCTTCATGAGTATTCATCTGTGATTCATCCCTAACCTCTTCTTGAGTATTCTCCTGTGCTATGGAACTAAATGGTTCATCACCAAAAAATGGATCAAAATCAAAATCCATAAATCCAAACTCAGGCACACTACCTTGCACATAATCAAACCCTTCATCGAACCCTTCATCATGCATCACATGCACACTACCTTGCCCTTCATCATGCATCACAGGCATATTACCTTGCCCTTCATCATGCATCACAGGCACAATACCTTGCCCTTCATCCAATCCTTCATCATGCATCACAGGCACACTACCTTGTATATTCTCATTTCCTTCACTCTGTATTTCTGTCCTACTAGCTTGCACGTCCTCATTGCTTTCACACTGCATTACTGACCCAGTATCATGCCCACTAGTATTGGCTTCATTTGTTTCAACCCACTCCAACATTAGTCTTCTCTTACTAACAGGCTTCTGTTTTCTAGTTGTTGTTACACATGGTTCAGAAGGTAACTCTTCTATTCTGACCTTACTTGTTTGGGGAGACATGAAATAAGTCTTCAAAGAAGTTGTACCATGTTCAGTGTATAACTCGATTACCTTATGCTCACCAACATATCTTCCTAACACCAACACATCCATATCACTAGCCAAGGCATGCAACCCATAGTCTAAGTTAAGCTCTGGTTTTTTGAAGTTGTAGTAAATTCTATCCTTTTTAGAAGTTACTACATAACCTAACTCCTCCATTATGTAAACCAACTCGTGTACAGAAAACAAATCACAATCAATTTTATCTATGTAATTCACTCTTCCATTAAGATATTTCCTACCAGGGTATTTCGAAAATACTACACAATGAAAAATCTTCAACGTAAACATAGTAGGTTCATTCTCTGCAAATAAAGAAATGAACTTTAACCACTAACATTGCCATTAACAGAAAATGAAGAATAATAACCTAGAAATTAATGTTATTGATGAACAATAAAACATGGTAAACTTACGATAAGCCACATTCGGATCAAAAGCATCAAATCGACCTCGAATCTTCCATTCAACAGCCATTTTAGAGAGAACAACAATAAAAGCTTGAGATTTCAAAGGATACACTTACAGAGAGGAGATGAAGAAGGCATTGATATGTGACTGAAAGTGATAAGTGATAATAATTATCACTTCAGTTATCGAACACATACAAGGAGGGAGGGAAAGGGGAAAGGGTAAGATGACCAAAATACCCTCATCCATAAAGCATTTAACGGAAGGAACAAACGGACGTTTGGTGGAGGGTTGAAATTGAAATCAAACCTTGCAAATAATGACCAAATTTGCAAAAATGAAAGTTCAGGGACCAGATCTAAAATTTGGTGCAAACCACAGGGACCATTTATGTAATTTACTCTTATATTTTTCTAAAACTATGTGTTTTCATTCTATGGACATTTATTTTGGGATGGTTGAGTATAAACTTTATTTACTCTTTGTCATTAAGAATCAATACTCTATTACTTTCGTCACATGGTTAAAAAAATCTTGTAAATCTTACATGATTTCATTATTTAGATTCCATTGTACAAAACACACATAACTATTTAAATTATAGGAAAATTTACGCAAAAAACCCTAAATTTGGATCATTTTTGTGATCAAAACTCCCAACAATTTTTCATTGCACAAAAAACCCCAACTGATTAAAACTTATCAAAATGATGTTTTTTTTGCCTGATGAACTGGTTGCAATCTGCTGATCAACCCTTCGTATTCGATGAACCTTCTCTCCAGCAAACTCACTTGTCTGTGTTTTATTATTCAATCTACATTTATTGTTGATTTCCTTGTTCAAATCTGTGTTTTTTTGTTGGAATGTACTATTTCGGCAAAATTTCGGTGGTTACTGATTACTTGTAGACTATGGTATGTGACTTTCAATCGGTTACAAACCGGTAATATCTCAATTCCGTGAGTTTTTTTCCGGTTAGAGGTTTTTTTTACAATAAAATGATTGAGAGTTTTAATCGCAAAAATAGTCCAACTTAAGAGTTTTTTGCACAAACTTTCCTAAATTATATTCACACCTTAGAAGTTAGAAAAGTAATACAATGTTGCTATTGGTACCCTCCACCTAAGGGGGTGTGAGTGCTAAGAGAAAATAAAAATAAGGTGTCGTTTGGTTACTGGAACTGAATTTGATAGAATCACAATTAAATTTAGCAGCTTGCTTAGCATATTTGATAACTAAGGTAAATGGTTAAATTTATGTAGTTTCCACACAAATTTTCTTGTTTGTAGGAATTTGACATTCCTTTTAACTCATAAATGAATTAAATTCCAACCCAAAAACCAATACTAAAAACTATTTTCTACTTTCATCATCATCCATATTAATAATTATAATTTGAATTCTAATTTTTTCGAATTATATTCCGTGAACCAAACGTCACTAGTTAGATGAGATAAAAGAGAGAAATATAAAAATTAAGTATCAAATACAGAAGGATGCAAATCATATCAATGATGATAGAGTGACATGCCAATGGGATTTTTCTTTTTAGAAATTGAATGAATATATTTTAATTGAATGGATAAATTAGTGATAAATGTTGACTTTAAGAAGAAGTACCACATAACACTGAATGTTGTACCCTAAAGCTAAAGGCCTAAAGAGAGTATAGGTTGCCTAAAGGGGTTGTACTTTGTGCAATAAATGAGGGAGGCAATGCAGATTGTACAACTAATAACTGCGTACCCAGTTGAAATGGTTACATGCTTACTTTGTTTTAACTGGAAAAAAGTGGATCTCTATAATTGAATATGTGCACAAAAGTATGTATGGGTGGGTGTCGGTATTATGTTTTGGACCAATTGGTGAAATAAATGTGATATAAGTAACTTTTTGTTTTCAACCCGAGTAAAAAAAAAAAATATTTATGTTTTGTTTGTTTTTTAAGAGGTTAAGGATGGTGCGTTTAGCAAACGAAAATATTCGGTATGGAGTTTTTTGATAAGACTGAAGGCATGATGGTTTTTAAGAAACCACGGTTTAGAGATGAGAATGTGTTTGGATGTGTTATGAATAGTTTTTTCCGTTTTCATTTTTCGCTTTTCTTTATAACATAAATTTAGGTGACTAGATTGAAAACAAAAGTTGAAAACCTCAAAAAACATGCTTTTGAGTTTACTTGTAAATTTGAAAATTAAAAGCTGAAAACATAAAAAAAAATGGATCTAAACACGTTTTCATAAAACCATTGTTTTCGACGAATTTTTTTTTTTACAAAAACAGGGCTAAACGGGGCACTAAATATCTGAAGTCTGAATTTAAAAGGATGTCTTAACATTTGAAATTAAGAATATTTTAATTTCAATTCAGATTACTCTATTCCTTTTTAAAGTTCAAAGGATAGAACATCTTTAGTCTGAATTTAGACAAACAGTACAAATTAAGTTAAGATTTTAAATTCAGAATTCAGACCATTTCAAGAGCATCTTAATTGCAAACACACACCCTTAATCAGAGAAATTAAACTTGTGATTATTTGATTCAGTTAAATTTAGTATTTTTTTGGGAAATTAAATTAATTTTTATAAATAATAAAATTGATAAAAGTCGGTTAGAGGATAACGAAATTTTCATGAAAATAAACTTTTAATTTCATAATTCATCCAAAGAAATTAATCTTTTACCTTGTGAGTTGTCATGCATAATGTTTTTAGTATATATTTTAGATTAAATTGTATTAAAGCCATATGCATATTTAATTATTTTTCATTCATTGCGTTTGGTAGAAATCTGATAAAATGATATTGAATTTTAAAATGTATTTGGTTTATGTTATTTTAGATTGCAAATTCAGTAATTGATAACATGATCATTGGATTTTAAATGCATTTAATTTTGACATTTCGTTGGTTACGCCACCTAATTAATGACCTAAACTCGTATCATACGTTCATTTTTGCACGCAATTAAGTTAAAAAGAAAATCTGACACAAAATATGTGCATACTTTTAGTTTTGTTTCGATATAAGGTTGTGTATTTTTTTTGTAGACAGTTTTATCAGTTTTCAAAACGAAACATTTTCAAAGTACACATCCTAAGTATGTATAAAAATATACAACTTAAATCAGAAAACATGAAACTACACATCTATTTCATGTCATTTTTTTAAATTTAATTTCATGTCATTAGTCATGACGTCAGGCATTAGGTTTCTAGATAACCCTAACCAAAACCAAACACTTAAATTACACAATTGTAATTAAAAAAAAAGGTATACAATTTATATCTGAACAAAATTGAAAGTACGAGTTCCCTTGAGTTAAACATATCACTAGTTTATGTTATCCACGTATATCTTTATACGTTGCTTGAAAAACTCATTAAATATTCAAACTAATTTTTGTGTGCACCACAAAATGTTCGACTCCCAATCAAGTTTGTGATAAGCTCAAATTACTCGATAAAATTTCAACTTATATTACTACTTTAAGGGTCTGTTTGTTTGATGCTTGATGGATCCATTCAGAGCCTATTTGCTGATTCGGTCAGCATTATGTATGTTTGATAAAACTCAAAATGCTTAACTGAACGGGTTATAGCTAGGACTTAGACCAAGTGTAGACACCCAATCAAGTAAATCAACTTTAGGCATCAAGTATGGTTAAAAACTGGAAAACCAAACCAAAAAAGGGAAAATGAAAAACCCAAAACTCAAAACTAACGGTTCAGGTTCGGATATTGTCTAAAAACTAAACCATAAAAACCGTAATCGAACCGTTTGCTTTAAGGTGTTCAATTTTTTTTATACTTCAAATATATTAAACTAAATTTAATTTGCTCACAAGTATTCATTTCTTAACTTGATAACTTCATATGGACTTGTTAAGTAAATAACTTAACATAGACAAACTTATTAGTTATTATAAACTTATGATATTATTACACATGAGTATATGACATCGGTTATGTTTGATTTTTAGATGCTAGATTGCTAATTAATTGATATTACATGATTATTAGATTATTGATTATTATATTTTTACTTGATAATTGATATGCATTATTGGATTTGCTAAGTTGTTAATGGTAATTAATTATTGTATAGTCTAAATGAGTAAACGACTAACTTAAGTATTTTAAATTATTGAATAAATTAGTAGTTAACAAAAATAACTTAATTTTTACAAAAAAAAAAAGTCCCAAGATTTTTTGGATTTAAACCCAAAAACCAAACCGAAAATCAAAAAAACTCATAGGTTGAAACTAAAACCCGATAATCCAAACCGGAAAACCGAAAACCCAAACCCGGAAAACCCAAAAACCAAACGGTTCCTCAATCCATAAATCAAAATTTTCAGTTTGGGTTCGCTTTGGGACTAAACCGAACCAAATCGACACATGCTCGTCCTAAGTTCATAAGCAGGTATACGAGGCTTGCTTGGCTTTATAATGTCAAAACCACAAAATGTATTTAACTTATTCTTCTAATGTCATTCATTACCAACCATCTTCATTTCTTTATCTTCAAATATGAAATAAATAAAGGACCTTTTAAAATAATTACTACCTCAAATTATTATCACTAACCATCTTCATTTCTTCATCTTCAAATATGAAGGATATAAAACATCTTTTAAAAAATTCCTACTTCAAATTAGTATTGACTTCAACCACATACTCAAATGTGGGGTTGGTTCATGTAATAAAATTCGATGGAAATAGAACTTAAATTAGCCAGTTTAGTTTGTTTAGAATTTTTAATAATTACTGTAAAGGGTTAAATTTATGTATATTCCATCAAAATTTCTTTGTTTATAGAAATTTGACATTCATCCAACTCAAACATGAATTAATTTCAACCTGTACTTGAATTAAATTTCAATCTGTATTTCTAACAAATACTAAAAATCATCTTCTACTTTCACCATCAACCATATTAATAACTAAAATTTAAATTCCATTTCTTTCAAATTCAATTCTGCGAACCAAACGTCACATAAGTGAAGAAATAAATAGCATTCAATTGAAAAAATCTTCGTTTATGAAGAAATAAAAAATACAGTTGGAGAAATTCAAACTTCAAATTTAAAATTTTGAAGGAAACATTGGAGAAGGCCAAATAATCTTTTTTAATACAAAACTGATCCCACAAAGATGAACAATTAGCATATAGCATGATACAAGATTACAAGTATTAGCATCAATCATAACCACTCCACAAACAAATCCTGCATTCACTCTTCTATTTTTGTTTCTGTCTCTTTGTATCATGCTCCTCTTCCTCCATAGCCTTCAGTTTGTTCTTTATTGCAACTATTTTCGCACTTCGGCTCATTTGACCAGACCCATTACCCGACACCCCTGACTTATTTGACTCGATGCCGCTTGATTTACCAGATTTGGCAGCCATTTCCATCATGTATTTCTCTTTAGCAAGACGAACTACTAAAGGCCGTCCACATGCCAATTTTCCATGCATCTTCTCCTTAGCCAGTTTAGCTTCCTGCATACTCACTTTAAAAGAAGAAAATCAGAAATTAGTCAAGGATATGCGAGTAAACATCGACACAAACTTACCTCCTTGGTGCTGAACTGCACAAAGGCATAGCCACGTGGTTCCCCACGTTTTGGGCCACGAGTATGCCAAAGGAAGTCCTCAAACACGATCTTTCCAAATGGAGAGAACATCTTTATCAGAGCGGCTCTGTGAAGCAAAACCAATTTATTATCATGCACATACAACGGGTTATGTGATAAAAACCAGGAAAAAGGGTACGACTTTGCATACTCTGTTATTCTCATATCAAGATTGCCAACGTATAGCCTGCTTTCACTTTTTTCATCAAAAATAACATTATTATCTTTGTCCTGAAATTTGTAAAAACACAACCCAGTTATGTAGATCCAATATGACATGCCAGAATCCATACGAGCATTAAAATATGATTTCTTGAAGATATTATTGGATTTTGTATTTTTACCATCTACAGGATATGATCTTGATGAAAGTTCCACTAAAAGTAAATTGTTAAATTAGTGTCACTGGACCTCCACTTGAGAAAGATTTTCCTGTGAATCCGTTTAGCAACAATCAGACACACTTAAGAGTACAAAATGACAATAAGATGAATTACATATTAAAAACAAGAAGTTCACTACCAAGTGTGCCTTTTAAGTTTTAATCTGCAGAGGATACAAAACTAGAACCTGTTTACAGCACAGGAAAGGAAGAGATCGATCATACTAGGCTGTCATGTTGGCTACTTGGTTTAGCTTATCAAACTTAATATTACATCATTAACCATGGAGCTTTGTTCTAAACGGTAAACTTTTATAGGATATGTGTGTTTACACTACCATGTAATGTTTCAAATTTAGCCTAAATATAATGAAGAAGACAACATGGAATGATCACAACGTTGCAACCAATACTTTAAAAGGATCTGCATCTAATGGTATAAGAAGTTTTAGTATTCATTTGATAATATGAATGTCTTCTGTTTTGTGTTTACATTCTTTTGTAATGCAATCAGAGTTGTCGTTTCAACTACAAATCAACACCAAATGTGTTGTCCAAAAAATAAACTGATATTTTAAGATCAATATGAAAATTGTGTTTGCTAGGTGCCTAGGTCTAAAAATCTTAATTTCACATCAGATCGCCTATGCCTTTGCTTTTGTAAACCATCAAAATGAAGTAAAGTTTCTTCCTTTGGTGAAAACATGAGTGCCTCAGTGGCAAGAAGTCCCAAAATCCTAGTAGCATGCAAAACTTAAAAATTAAAAATTGGTCACCTTATAACCACTGTTTCTCCATTTTTTATATATTTACAATTAACTTATGATTTGAAACAACAGGAGACGATGACATTGACATCCTTTCATCACATGAACATTTAGTCATTAAATTAACCCAAATTGTCAAAGGATATCTAATACAAATCAATAAGAAGTAAAGGTAATTTGGGTAATTATTTAATTGTTTAGGGATAGGACATAGGAGTAGCTTTATTAATTTAGATAATGATAATATTAGTTATTATAGATATAGATAGTGTAGAATTGTTAGGAGATAAAGATAACACTCTCCTAGTTAGAGTCGATTTCCTATTTCTTTGTAGTTAGGCAGATTGTAGCTATAATAAATAGGAATAAGAGCGGTTCTTTGGGGGTATGCAGAAATTTAGTAAAGTCTTAGGACTTTTGGGAGAGCCTACATCTCGAATCGTAGGAACCTTTTGTACTCGTTTTTATTCGTAATTAATTAATATATCAGTTTGGTTTGTATCAACATCTAGCATCAATCAGAAAACTGTAAGTGACAAACAATCTTGTGATTCATTGAACACACGAATATGTCTGTATGTCATCAACCCAATGATTTAGTTGTCTAATTTCAAAAGGTCAGAAGCATTCATAGCCTGATTCTCAAGGCTAGTAACACAAAATCAATAGGCTCGGTAGCATGATATAAGACCCAAAATTCTTTCGGGCTCAATTGAATGATAACGCATACAACCTTGGCTAGTTGGCTCCATGCTAAATTTGGCCGTGCATGCGATTCACAAAGCTTAGCCAGTGGAGCTAGCCACTTGCAAAGCATCAGGGATATTAGGGTTGTGCAAAAGTTAGGCCGTGACCTTGAAACCAACAAATCGTATTGGAATTAGCACCTGTAGCATTATCCTATTATTATTTGGTGCATTTTAAAAAAACTCAGTATCCATTCGAAACTGTTTTGTATCTTTTAAAGTTTGGACAAAACCATGAAACTAACGAAGTGAATCAAACGAAATTGGTCCCATGCGGTCCTGTTCTCAATTCTAATATTCTTAAATTTTCGGTTCTTATTCAGTCCGGTTTGTAAAATTGTCACAATTTAAACAGAAACTGTCATAGAAGTCACACCACACCCACCAAAATTTCTATGAACACCCTAACAAATAACAAACTCCTAAATCCCAAAAACACATAAACGAACAAAAATCACATTAAAGGATACATGTTCGAATAAGCAATTAACATCCTACTGACCAATCACTATGTCAGCTAAATGAAGTGGTCATGAAATGACCAGATGAAGAACAGATGCTCAATCATCATTATCAGTGAAAAGATGGAGACCATAAACGGCCAAGTACATGTAAGTATTCCTCAGTAAGTTTCACTCAATATTCATTATTGATTCGCTTAAAAAGAATCCATCCAATAGCACCTTTCAGAAAGTAACATAGATTGATTTTGTAGAAACTTGACAGAATTACTGTTCTCCAAATAAATTTGCAATATGTATAATCTTATTTAACGATAAGTTTCCACAAAACGATTACCTTACAAACTAAGAACAGCGGAAAGTACACGGAATCCTAGCAATTTTTTGTACACCAGCTCCATATATATGAAATAGGAATCTAATAGAAATGATTAACATATGTGTGTGGAATCTAATAGAAATTACCTTAATCTTGAACCATTAAAAGACGATTCACGAGCTCAATTGCGTAAGCTAGGGTTCCAAATCCTCTCAGCGGATGAAGGCGAAACCACGGGTCTTATTATTTGCTATATCTGGTAAATCGAATCATGACAAAACGGGTCGGATCTGTAAATGGGTTAAACATGGGTCTCGTGTTTTGAATGTCAAGTACTGGGCTGGGTTAAAGATTAATGTCAAATGGTTCGTTATGCACTTCTAAAAATCTACAACACATCATATTTGAATACCCAAAAGTTATTGGAATTTGACGTAAACTTTGGAGTTGATGGGCTATTTCCAATGTACAAGTAATGTCGTTTAAAGATCTAATATCTGAATGCGTTTGGTTCGTATGATAGAATTCGATTGATTTTAAATTTAAATTTAGCTTGTTTACAATTCTTGTAAACTAATGGAATAGGTTAAATTTTACGTATTTTCCATCAGATTTCCTTGTTTGTAGGAATTTCCTCGTTTGTATTAAGTTAAATACCCAAATGAAACAGTTAGGTGACGTTTGGTTCGCAGAATGTTTTAAAAGGAATTGGAATTGGAATCCAAATCATGTTTGGTTGGCTAAAAATGAAATTGGAATCTAATTTCATAATTCGTTAGTAGGGTAGGATGAGATGGGTTGGTAGAGGTGGATAAGTTTCTACTGTATGAAATGGACGAGGTGGATGAGGAATGGGTGGGCGGGTGGGATGGGGTTAGTAGGGTGGATGAGGGATGGTTGGGTGGGTTAGGGGTAGGTATGGTAGGTAGTAGGTAAGAGTAGGTTGGATAACATAGGTAGGATTGGGGTAGGTGGGTTAGAGGTGGATAAGATGGGGTAGGGAGGGAGGGTGGGTGGGGTAAGACAGGACATGGTGTAGTGTAGTGTGTTAAACGTAAATGGTATTTTTGTAATCAACCACTTTCTGTTTTCAAAAGGAATTGAATTCCATCCATAGTGTGAGGATATGTTATTTTCCTTCATTCATTGAAAAATTTCAATTTTGATGGAATCCAATTCCTTTTATAGTTGAACCAAACACATGAATTGACTGAAATTAGATTCATTTCCCCTCCAATATTCCAGTGAACCAAACGTCACCTTAGTTGTTTGTTTTATGTGTTGAATAAACCGTCTAAATAAAAAAAAAAAAAGACATATTTATCCATTAATCATTATCATATCAAATAAAAAAAAATTACGAAACGAAATTTTCTAATCCACAAGTTATCTATACAAATTCATGATCCTAAATTAAAGAACTCATCTACCACATGAATAGCAAATTAAAGACATTCATAAAGCAACAACAGGATCTGATGTTTTGTGCTTGTTGTTTATAGTTTATACAAAACCCATGAATGCTACATGATCAAAATTAATAACCTTAAACTAAGAACCCATTTACTACATGAATTACTCCCTGTTCATACGCATCGCCCCTTGTCCATCTGCATAAGATAAGACCAACAATCTAATGTTTATGTGTTGACGTGTTGTGCAATTATGGATTTATGGTGGGTCATCCCACCACCTGAGTCATTCAACAAAATCACAACCATCAATACATAATGAATTAGACATGTGCACGGTTTGGTTTTGCCGATTTGAAGGTAAAGTCTCGGCCAAAAAGATACCTTCAGTTTGAGATTTTTTCAAATCAAGGCGACCAAAATGTTGTCGCAAACCAAACCGGTCAAACCAACAAAACTGGCTAGGTTCAGTTCGGGACATTTTTCATTTTTCTCTAGCATTGTATTTATTTATAATTAACTCATGTATTACTAATAGCAATGTTTATAACTTAGAATAAATAGGTTTAGCAAAAATTTTCTTATAAATTGATTCATGTTTTGTATTCTTAAAGATAAATATTGAAACTTGATGGACAAAAGAATATGTATTCATATTTTTAAGGCTATAGCTATTTCATTAATAATCAATTTAAGGGTATGTGTGTGTGTATATATACACATATATATATATATATATATAGGGTTGAGATCATTGCAGAACTTAAATTTGGTGCAGAATTGTAGAACCATATATTCGATGTTGAATGTTCAAATTTATAACGTTTATTCGATGTTGAATATATAAAATTTAGACGATTCAATGTTGAATATTCAATGTCGAATATTCAGTGGTGAATATTCAACAAAAAAGTTTTGAAAAATATATAAAATCGTCAGTCACGTTTTAAAGATGATAAAATTCTTGTTTTTATTGTATAATTCTTTTGTTCTAAAAATTAATACTTCTTATGTTATTTAATTTTAAAATTGGTTCTGCAATTCTGCACCAAAGCTGGATGATTGAAAAGAGGAAGTTAGGAAAAACACGATTTGAAGGCTTTCGTTCACAAGATGAAGTTGTGAAAGAAAGCCTTCCCATCGCGTTTTCCTTATTTCCTACGAAAGGATCTCGGAGACCCACCAAAGCACGAAAGCCAGAATCTTTCATAAAATGGATTCCTATTCGAAGAATGCATAACTGCATGGATAAGCTCACACTAACCCGTCAATTAAGGATCCAATTCGAGATTTTCCTTGAGAAGTATCGGGAAGGAATTGGAATGAAATAATATCGATTCTGACAGAAGAAAAGCGTTGCTTGTGTGTTTTTTTCCTCTTTCCTTTCTCTCCAATATCCCTCCTCGAAAACACAACTTAAAAGTCTGACTGAGTATCAGTCAGTTACAAACAAACAAATCCTAACTTTTCATTAAAAAAGTATTTTGATTTATGTTTTTTAAAAACTTTCTAAATCTATATATATAATAGAGGAGAACACAAAATGTCACCTGCCGTGACCACGTTGCACCTAAAAAGATAAACACAATTTATAGTTTTTAAAATAAAATAAAATAAAAGATAAATACAATTTATTATTACTAATATCTATAAACATTAATAAATAGTTAATTTTATCAACTATTACATTATCTAATTATGTTATTTATCATCATTATCTTTTTGACATTTGATAATTTTTAGCTAATTTATATCCAAACTTAAAAAAAGCTATAAATTATATAATTTATCTATAAACTTCAAATAAAATATTAAAATAAATAAGATTTATAAATGAAAAAATACAATATTATTAAATAGCATCTAGAAAAGATAAATACACTTTATTTATGACTAATTAAAAAACCTATTATGTGTTATAAATTATTTAAAATACATATCAAACATAAATAAAGATCACAAACAATATTAGATATAATTAAAATGTAAACATAATACAATATAAATAAAATTTATATTATAACATTTTATTTATTGTAATAAAATATATATATATAAAAACATTAAGTTTTATGTAAAACTGAAACTTTAAATTATATCGATAATACATATAAAATTAAAAATAATGTATATCTTAAAAATTGTTCAAAAAGTAACTACTATTAAATATTAATTATGACAAATATGAAACACAATACTATTATTGTATTTTTTTTAATAACATTTAATATTTATATGTTTTAAATTTATATTTACATAAACTTTATATAATAAATTATTTATTAAAATTTATCCACGTAATACGTAGGTACATAAACTATTATCAGATAAAGGAACTTCAAAATTCAAACTTTTATATAAATTATATTTCAAATACAAGAAAAGAATTTAAAGAAAAAAAAAATGAATTTTATAACCAAACACTTGCTGAAACAAAATCTTAAAAACAATTTTGCCCATTTTAAAATAATAAATTGTACAAAAGCACTTCCATTGCAACAGCCGTACTTTTGGTTCGCATGGCTAAAGGGAAAAAAACCTCTTGGATCGAAGCAGATGATGATGAATTGATGACGACTGTTGTTTGAGTTCAAAATCAAAACTCATTTTCTTATTCAATCGATGTTCAATTATGTTCCTCATCCTCTAATTTTGAATACGAGACACTAGTTCTCAAATCTTGATAGTGGCAGGAAGGGAGAGGTGAGGGTTAGGGTTAGGGTTTGGGGATCTAATTCAGATTGAAGAAATCAAGGAAATGATGGAGGTGATGCTCCACATATATGATGTGACAAACAGTGATTCAGACAAGACAAACAACACCATTGTTCAAATCAATAAGTTTTTCAAAGATGGAATTGGTCTCGGTGGAATCTTCCACAGTGCGGTTCAGGTTCTTCCCTTTCTTTCAGTTCCACCGATAGGTTCTCAATTCTTGTGCGCTTTTGTATGTTTCTTTTGATATCTTTATTGTATTGGAGTGGATTTACTAATTATAGAGTAGATCGATGTGTTATAATATAATTGCATTATTATATTGGATGGTAATAAAATTGCATGAAGGACTGTTGGATGTGGACCTCATAATTTCTTATAAGATGAACTTTTACTATAAAAATCATTCAAAAGCATTTGATTTGGTCATTCGGTTGTCCGATTATAGTATACTTTCTTCCAATCTATAGCGGTTGTCCTCTTCTCCAAAATTCAGAAATGTTTAAGGATAAATGTAGTTGATGCATCATTTCATACTAAATGGTACTTTATGTTAGCAATAGAATAGTTGAGTGTGCCACTGAAGGAGTATATGTTAGTAGTCTAGTAATTCAGGCTCGAATAAACTCATCACTGTCAGGTGATGACTAATATTTCACCTTTAAGTTCTTCTACCTAATGAGGGATGCTGTATTGCTGTTGTCTATTGGTGCTAAAAGTTTAATTGTCAAAATTGTGTTAGAAGGAATGAATGAATATAGGATGCCCTTAGTAAAATACTACACAGGAGTGCAAGACTAGAGATGAATACTACACAGGAGTGCAACACAAAATCAAAATTGTGTTTGATTTTGGAAAATATCATTGGCACAGGTTTATGTTTTTATGGTTGTAAGATTATAATTTGATAGTAAGATAGTTCATCTGGATAACTAAATGCACAAACAGTAGTAATTGTGGTGTTACATCATATAACCATGCCAGGAAACGCTACACCGTTTTTTAACAATAGTGAGAGGTTGAGCTTTTTGTTCTTGCCTCTTGGAGTCTTGGGTCACTATATTATCATGCTTTCAGGTTCTCCATTTTGGGATGTTGGCATGTGTGTGTGGTATATGGATTGATGAGGTGTTCTGTTTGGTATCGTATTGAAGAGATTTCCCCTACCATGCCACTAGACCATATAATGGTGTCCCAGACCCATCTATCTGATCATCGCTCATCATCGTCATCAATGGATCTTGTGTTACGGATTAAAATTGTTCACGGTATACATTGATTGAAATTTTTGTTTGGGAGCACATGTTACTAGTGGTGTCGTTCCATGAACTGAAGTTTAGTTGTCAACGTCAGTTTTCTTATATACTATGGCATTTTATACCCTTTCGATGTACAGCATATGCAAAATTTTTCTTAAATTTTTTGGAAGAGCTCCCTGCCCCTGTGACATATAGTTCTATTTGGGTTTGTGTATGATTTATGTCTGTTATGTGTGGCAGGTTTATGGAGAAGATGAATGGTCATTTGGGTTTTGTGAACAGGGAAGTGGAGTTTTTAATTGCCCATCTGCGAAAAACCCCATGTACACATATCGAGAGTGCATCATTCTTGGAAAAACAAACCTTTCTAGTTCCAAAGTAAATCAGATCCTCAGGGAGCTTAGTCGAGAATGGCCTGGAGACTGTTATGACTTGCTGTCAAAAAACTGCAATCACTTTTGCGATGAGTTTTGTGAGAGACTTGGTGTGCCTAAACTTCCAGGTAACTCCATCCTCTTCTTGATAAAGTTTATTGATATCTTGTTTTCAAACTCTATTTGCATATCTCTATAGCATATATTCCTTGATTCTTTAGGAAAAAACAATGAGGTTGCCTGAGCTTATGTAGTTGTGTCCTAAAAAATTCATCAAATGTTGACCATAAATATATTGTTTTCATGGGCTACGCTTGACCATTAGTGCCCTTTGAAATTGTCGTCCAAATTATTGTGTGTTCATAATTGTGTTTCCGTCTCATGCAACAGTTGGTGTAGTAAAGACTTCTTGTAATCATATATTCTTTTTGTGGGTCTCAATTCTGTTTGTTAATTTAAAACAAGACCCACAAAACGTAAACGAAGAATGTATAGAACCAACTAAACATGAATGTTTTATGCAACAATATGTTACAGGTTGGGTGAACAGGTTTGCTAATGCTGGTGACACTGCTGTAGAAATAGCTGGAAACGCCGCTTACCGGGTGAGCATCTTCTCATTCTTCTCTTTTCTCTGACCCGTTCACTGTCACAACATGGACAACTACGTCGTTTCTTTTAGTGCTATATAAAGAAGTGGCAATTTCGGCTCAACCATGCTAACAGGCCTAACGGGCCGATGCTAGTATATATATACAAAGATTCTTTTTAGAAAACTCTTTCAATACATCATTTTTGAATATTCTTCTAAAGGGAGAACTCCTCTCTCCTCTTGCTGTAATTTTCCTAGTTTGACTTGAGCTGTTCTTTTCTTGATTAACGAATGTAGTTCAGACAAGCAAAAACAGAAATTGTTTCGGCTAGCAAAGTGGCATATCAATTTTTTGCCAGCATCACTTCAAACCCCACGACGGTGCCTACAGATCCTGGCAGTTCAAGTAAAGGCGGCATCCCTAAGTTCCAGCAACCTGTTTGGTTTAAAAACTTTGTGACGCCTGGTGCAAAACCATCGAGTAGTACTACGTTCGATTATGGGGATGACAATATTATGCATTCATTGTCACCCGAAATACCACGATGAGGATGTGTTGAAGCAACTACCTTGGGAGGCGAAGCCAGCGGTAGAGTATTTGTTGTTTCGTATGTGTAGTTGCTTAGTGACTTCTATTAGAACCTTAAGAAATCCACAAAAAAGGTCTTTTTCATGTAAACTTTGTAAAACTGCACCTGCTGAATCGAGCATATGGAGTCATTTTGTTTTCTGGGCTGATGCATCTCTTGGTCCATCATTTGGTTTGTTCGATTTTAATTGATTACTCCGGATTTTAATTTATGGGATAATTGTACAAAAACCTCTCAAGTTGAACTATTTTTGTGGTTAAAACCTCTAACCAGGTTTTATTGCACAAAAAACTACAACCGGTTTGAAAGTCGTAGGCTGCTATCGACAAATCATCGGTAGTCACTAATGGTGTTTCGCCGAAAAAGTGAATACTAACAAAAAACACAGATTTGAGCAAATAAATCAACAAAAAAGGTGAATTTTAATAACAAAATACAGACACATAAGTTTGCTAGAAATAAGATTCTTCGGAGACGAATGGTTGGTTAGCAGATTGCAATCGGTTTGTCAAATTGCAAGCCATTCTTTTTAAAAAAAACCTTATTTTGATAAGTTTTAGTCGGTTGGGGTTTTAATCACAAAAAATGATTTTATGGGTAAATTATTTTACAGTTTAACAAATAATATTTTGATTTGATGTTTTGCGGCGGTATTTGATTTATTTGGATGAAGTTTTATTGCTCATTTCGTTTGAAAATGAATGTATTACAATCTTTTAATCAACAAAATTATAATTTTATTTTTAATTATTAATTACTTTCAAAAAATAAATTTTTTATAACCATATAATTAAAAGTACAACTGAAATCATATAAATTATAACTATCTATTTATAAAAGTGAACATTTAGTTTGAGACATTAAAAACGAAATGTGTGGAGTTTTGAGATGATTCAAAAACTTATGAAATGTTCCATACTAAATAGATACGGACTTCACTCTTCTGAAGAAGTGAAGAACATGTACTGTAACAAAGTTAATCAGCTAGTTTCATTCGATATAGCAAAGTCAAGATAAAATATATTATACACATACGAACACAGGATCTCCGAACGACATCTGGCAATTGCCCGAGTTTCACTGCCGCTAACATTTTACCCTGTCACGGCTCTATTGAAAACAAAAGCATATCGTCTACAATCTTAAGTAAAGAAACGGCATGTGTAACCATGAGCTCTGTTGGTGGCATATCGATCCGTTCTTCCCAGCATCCATCGTTAAAATATGGTGCCTGAACTTCACTGGAAGACCCATATCCGTTCCAACGACACCTTGATCCTCCAGCAGCATTAAAAACCCAACTTGATTCTACATTAGGATTCCTGGAAAGTTGATGATCAGGACCAGGAGGAATAGCCGTTGTTGTTCTAGAACAAGGATCGGTCATATATAGGTCTAAGTTTCTTGGACAGCCCCAAGAACCGGGCTCGTCAGGGTCTTCATCAATTAGGACTTGTAATGCAACTGCCTCGGCTATTGCTGCACCCTCTTCGTCTAGTCTCTGTTGCTCTTCTTTCTTCTTCTCTTTCTTCCTCTCAAGCTCCGAAATAATGGCTGCAGACGTAGCGAGTGCTTTCTCCAGTCGCCTTTTTTTCTTCTTTGCTTGTTTGTTACGATCAAACTCGTCTTTGACTTTCTTTTTCTTCACTTTTGTAACATCACATGATGATTTACCACCCTCCATTTCCCAAAATATGAAAAACTCTTAAAAACTTTATTAAACCAATCTTGCCTGCTAAACTTTTCTCTTGTTCTGTACCAGCTTAACCATCTACTCTTCTTCTCTAGGCTCTCACCCACTAGGGTTTCAAGGAATATATCTTACTACGAACAATACAAACATAAACATGCGAATCTAAGGATGACGAAACAAGAATGCTGACAAACACTTACTAATTACTAAACTGTCATTTGACATCTTCTCATTCCCATGCATTTGCTCATACCCAGTAAACATACATAACTAGACAACCGAAAAATCTTTACCGCTTAAATTAGAGTCGCATGGAGTTCTCTCCTGAATTGAAATCAAAGAACACCCAAATGTAAGGAACGTAGTAGCATAACTACATCGTAGAAACACATAATAGAAAACCGATCATTTTACACCAACAATGTGGACTAATTGAACCATCATTGTGATCTAAGAATAGCCACACACATAATTTGTTTTAGTAATTATAGAACATTGAATTAAGTACAGAAGGTAAAAAGATCAATAGCACACAAAATGTACTTGCAATTATACTTCATAGTTCAACAAAGTTCCAATTTCAATTAAAAAAAAACAACTAAAAATCACATTTTCACCTTTAATATATACTATGACCACAACAGGTTTGATAACAGTTTTCACAGCAACAAACATAAATTTGAAATCATCAAAAACTCTTGTTGATAGCATAGCTATCCAGATCTAATTAATATAAACCCTAGAATTACGATTCAAAACACAAAAACAAGCAAAACTGCTTCAGAAATGTACCCAGGACTTAATTTACTCATCCATTAGCCATAAATAGTTTCTGAGATTCATGCCAAGTGATATGGATAGATTACTAAGCAGATGAAGCAAATCAGGGTTCTAAATCAGAACAGAATTACACATATACACAAACACAGAACCAATCAATCATAAGATTAATACATGAAGCGTTGTTTTCCAATATCAATGATTATTACCGAAACCGACAATTGATAACTAAAATTGAAATCAGCTTAGAAGATTAACTCAGAATTGACAAAGACAAATCAATTACACAAATCAACGAACTAAGACTACTGAAATCTAAACTGAAAGCAACCAAATTGACTAAAAATTCAAACCTTGTGAGTTGTGCGCAAGCATAAGAGTGTTAGAAACCTTGATAATTTGAAGAATCTGGATCTGAAGATGAAAACCTAATACGCAGCAGACCGAGAGAGGAGGTTTGTTGACACGATCACATGATAATAGCCATAGGATTGTACGGAAGGGCAAGGTAGTAATTATAAACTTATAATTGTGCGAGAATGGACACTTGGCAACAGGTTGGGGTGCTTAGCTGGAATCTCCTGACTTTTGTTATTATGACACGTGTAAACAAGTCTAGGTTCGTTGGCTTAACGAACGGTGCAGATTTTTTCGAGGCCTTAGATTTCTTTTGTTAACGGCAAACGATTCTACTTCTACTCCTAAATTACTTCTTAACCCCAAGACTGTGCGTTTGCTTACGGAAAATTTTTAAAATTTTCATCTCTCTTAAAAAAAATGAAAACTTATTTACTTCATAAATTTTTATTTCACTTTTTATAATCTATTTCTCTCTCTTACTTTTCTATCACATATCCTATCTTTTTTATTTTACAAGCACACATCTTTTTTCTTTTATAAACTAAAATTTTATCATCTAAACAAGTTTTCATTTTTTTATAGAAACCCTTGTTTTTTCTAAAAACTATAACTTGAAAACTGAAATTAAAAAATGACTAGTTTTCGTTAACTAAACGCAACCTAAAAATCTGAATTACCATGATTTTTTTTTACATTAAGTTGCTCGCCCAATAAATTTTGCGACGGACTAACTAGACGTAGTAGACATATTGGATAATTACATTAAAAAAGGTTATTAGGAAAAAAAACCAATATTTTTTCATTTTTCTTATTCACTTTTTTTTTTCTGTAAAGTTCTCAAAATAATTTTTTTATTTTTGGTTTAATGAAACTTGATTATTGGAACATTGTTTTTCAATTTTTAAAAGGGAAAATTTCACAAAAAACATCAAACTACATGGTTTTTTTCGATTAAGTCCCTCAATCAATTTTTTTGTCTGATAAGTCCCTTAACTAAATAAAAATCACGAGTTTGGTGTTTTTTTCAAGAAAAGTTACCGGTAACCTGTTAAGCGGGTTGCAATTGCTGACGTGGATTTTATAAATCTATGATTTTTTTCTATTAAGTCCCCCAACTAAATTATTTTGTCTTATAAATCCCTGAACTAAATTATTTTGACTTATAAATCTCTCAACTAATCTTTTAGTCACATAAATCTCTTATCTTGATGAAACTCATGTTATTTGGTGTTTTTCAATTTAAGTGATTGTTCAATTGACACTCACGTAACACATATGTGGATGCAAAAAAAAAAAAAAAAAAAAGATAAATCAAAACGATCATTTATATTGTTTAAAGTTTAGTTGGGATGAACTAGTTAAATATATTTAAAAATTATGGTCTAGACAAACATAGGATCGAAATAATCATCATATATGTTATTATATCAAACCAACTTATGTTATCCGGAATAACGTACTTTTAAAAAAATTTATTATTTTCAAACAACCATCGTTGTTTTGAAAAAATATTGTTTTCAAACAAACTTATTTTGGTCTACACAAACATGGCATGCTCTGTCATCGTAATAAACATCGTCGTTTATAAAAGTTTAAAAAAATTTATTTTATTTTATCGAAAAGTTGAAAGGTTTAATTAGTTCGGGGACTTATAAGGGAAAAAAAATGAAATGGGGATTTAATCGAAAAAATTTTATACTTTGATGGTTTTTGCATAAATAGGTTTAAGCATGTTAACCTGTTATAACAGGTTAACAGACTAATTTAAAAGGTTTAAGCAGTTTGGGGACTTATCAGATATAAAAAATGAAATGGGGACTTAATCGAAAAAAATTTGTACTTTGATGGTTTTTTGCATAATTTTCCCTTTTTAAAAACATGGTTTACCAATTATAACCAGATTTTAATAGTCAAATTTCTCAAAACCAAGAAAAAAAATTAACTTAAGAACTTTTCTAGAGAAAAATAATATGAAGGGACGAAAACGTAAAAACAGAGAAAACATGTTGGTTTTTTCATAATAAACCTTAAAAAGGGTGTAACACCTTCGAAATTCGACTAATGTCACGTCATATTAATATCATAAGTGACAATATCGCATATAACTCGTAACAATTCATGTCAGGGGATTTATGTGGATCACTGCTAATTAAAACTTTGTACAAACATATTACTGATAATAAAATGTTGTCTAATACACACAGCTGAAACTGTACAAGAATATAATAAACTGACCGTGAGCGTCTAGCATGATTAACAATATTAATTAACATGAGTTTGATACATGTACTGAACCAACAGATTGCTGATGCACCAAGATCTTAAAGATGATGCCAATGTACGGTAATAATGAAGCAATGATCCCCAAGGCAAACTTAGCTCCTACTTCGGTTGCGACTGCTGCTGGTCTATCTTTTGACTCCCGAAACGTTAGTCTCGAAAACGTAAGCCGAAAAGCTCGTGAGTACATAATAGTTAGACTCCGCACAATAACATAACACATGGTAGATTGGTAGGTATTGCCGCTCAATTTCTGTATCTCTGATGCGCCTCACTAGGAGTGTAAACGAGCCGAGCCCGAACCCGTTTAAGCTCAAACTCGGCTCGTTTCAAGCTTTAAAAGCAAAGTTCGAGCTTGAGTCGTGTATAATTTTTAAAGCACGAGCCCGGCTCGGGCTTGACTCGTTTATTATATATTTTTAATATTTTAATTATTTTTTATATAATCTTTTTGTATAATATATATAACTTTTTGTTTTTATATATTTTATTTATTTAATCTATATATTATATATTTATTAATTTAAATATATATTTATATATACACTCGTCTAGGCTCGCGAGCTCGAGCTGTTTATTAAATGAGCTCGAATTTAGGCTTGAGCTCGTTTAACTCAAGCATTTTCCGAGCTTTAACGAGTCGAGCTCAAATAGCTCACGAGTAGCTCGGCTCACTTACATTCCTACACCTTACAAATCTCTGATGTAACTACAATGAAACATGAGATCTAGAAACTCTGAAAAAGTCACAACTCTTCGTCTTTCCCCGGCTAACAGACAGCACACAGCAGTGGTTAGCCACTCAATGATGCACATGAATGACCTGGCAATAAACTCTTTCGTATGCGTGTGTATATATATACAAGCTCTAAACTCTAGACTGGTTAGAGACAATCAGCATGCGTGATCGCCTATCGCGGATAGCTCTGGAGTGGATCTCATCTGATGTGTGTGTGTGTGTGTGTGTGTGTGTGTGTGTGTGTAATAAGAAATAGAATCATACCTTAGGTACCGTTCTCTTTCTCATTTATGATCACATACAAGTGGATTACAAGACAAGACTCATAAATTGAATCGTGCGTTTGAAAGAACTTGTGTACTCACGTGGACGATGACAGTCAACTAAACTAACCTCCCACAACCCTTACTCGGCTCGGTCTACTGTCAGCTCGTCCGTGTTTACACAACGGATCTCAGAATGTTAATTCAAACCCAACGAGTAGACATAAATGGATTCATACACTGACTCTATAACTGAACCACGCCCCAGAGGTAATCCAATTGGGCCTCAAGGCCCAAACCAACGTCTTGACCCAACTACGCGGATCGCGGTCGAGCTTAACCCATTGTATATTGCGCTTCTACCTCAATCAACCATTTTATAATATACATGAATTGTAAACATTTTTAAAAAAGAAAATTTATAAAATAGTAACATACTTTATTATTGTTTGATTAAATCCTTTTATTGTAGGAGTTTCGTTTATAAAATTTTGTTGAGTTAAAAAACTTTTATGAAAATGTTTTTTTACAATAATTTATAAGGAAACGTTTTTAAGTTGATACTTTTATAAAAATGTTTTCGTACAAGGATTTAATCAAAAGATACTAAAAGTATGATGGTTTTTTACATAATTTTTTAAATAAATGTTCCACTCCATCCAAGTTTTATACTTTTTACAATCATCTCATCATATGTTGTTAACTTTTACGGACGTGTTGCCACACATTCTAATTACCGTATAAAATGACGTGCGCAACTCGAAAAGCAGCCTCTACCTCACGCTCCCATGCCATAGCCATCCCTGGCTCACCCCCGCCTCTAAACTCTGGCAGATTCCCAGTCATGAAATCCTTAAACGAACCTCCTCGCCGCGACGTAGATGAAGAAGCACTCGTACCCGTATCCGGACCACCCCCAGCACGTGGTCCCATACCCTGATCCTGTTCCCGCTCCTGCTCTCTCTGCTGCCTGTAAAACTCTGTCAATACCCCCAGAAGCTCTGACTTGCGAATGAACTCGTCCCCTGGCGGCTTACCCGCGCCGGATCCCTCGCCTTGATCTGCCATAACTATCTGCACAAACCAACACAATTGAGAACCATAGATAGATCACCCAGCGTTATACACTAAGCCAGGTTAATTAATTCCACTAAAATCAATCACAATAGATCCCCCATGGATCGAAACAAGGTTTAAGTTAAGCATCCACTAATGATACTCAGACTTCAAACCACAAGCTCTGATACCATGCTGTAACACCCTGCCCGAACCCGGAAATGCCACGTCAATACAATTCACAGGTGGCACATCTCAATAGCTCAATTATGCACATGTCACAGGATAACCGAAATCTCTGACAATTTAAAACTTTTATTAAACATCATTAACACACGATCCGATAATTTACATAACTCAAAAGGTGCTAACATAATCAGTACTGAACAGATCACTACACAAAACTAGCACAAGCCTTCCCGGTAACTCTCGATCCCGGATCAACAAACACGGCTACTGATCTCGTCGCTGATATCCTGAACATGAAAGACTCGAATACGTAAGCTCGAAAGCTCGTGAGTACTCGAGGGTTAGACTCTGCACAGGAAACACGTAACACACATACACATAGCACATACACGCAAGGCAATCTCTAACTCGGTCCCTGGCAATCATCATCATAATACAGGTATGAACACATACATGAGATCCCAAGCCCCGCACACAGAATCACTAAGGGGGACCCTTCCCCAGCTAACGACCGTGCGCACCGGTGGTTAGCTCACACCCTGTAGCACGGGCGCGAACCGGCTACAGGCCCTGCCGTGTATACACGCCCCAAGGACTGTTAGGGACAGTCAACAGGCGCGATCACCCATCGCGAATCACCGTCCGTATGGAACTCATCACGGACCCCCGGACTGGATCTCATCTCATGCACATATATCACATATGTAGGAATAGAATCATACCTGTGGCTCACGTCCCTGTCTCTTTCACAAATACACAATATACACACACGAAGCTAGCTACTCAGTTATGACTCATAAACGATCCCGCGGTTTAAAAAGGACTCGGGTACTCACCTGGTTGTCAACCAACCCGTCTCAACCCCCGAACCCTACGGCCTCTGATTTGTCTCGCCCTGCTGTTGACTCGTCCCTGTAAACATACACAATCCCCACAATTATTTCTCATTTCAACAACATATATATATGAATCACAATAAGCCAATTAACTCAGACTCGAAACATTCTCAACCGACTCAATATCTCAAACAGAACCCGACCCCCAAAAGTCCCCAAAACCGACCCCAATAGCCCCAAAGCCTGCAAAACCGACCTCCCCTCCCTGCCCACCGAACGCGCCGCGGCCCCCTCTCGAGCGCGCCGCGCTTTCCAGCATCGCGACCACGCTCGCTCGAGCGCGGCCGCGCTCCCTGCGCCTGGCCATCGTCCCTGTTCGCGTTTCAACTTCTGTCCAGGAGTGCAAAACTCCATTTTTACCCGATTTTTAGCCACAATAGCACCCCCAATTGATATATAACTTCACTACACTACTTACACAACCAAACCCACAAACCCCTAACATATATCATGAATTAACCCATGAGATTTCAAGCTTTCTTACCTCAAAACTCAAGAACTCAAAGGATGGAGAAGAAGACCAAGATTCAGCAACTAATTTCTTGAATTGAAATTGGCTTCTTGCTGGATTCACACACCACACACATGCATACACTTAACACACACTTCACACACTTGCACACTTTCTTACTATGGAAGGAAAGCAAAAGAGAAGTACGTACTTATCCCTTTCTATTTTCAGCGGGTTCCAACCCATTAACCCAAACCCGATACCCCATTTTCATAATTAAAATCCACTTAACCCATTTAAATCCACGAACCCAAATATATAATTAATCCACTATATTAATTATTCAACGCCACGTAACTCGCAAACCCGACACGTATAATCCACTACTCGGGTTCTCATTGGTCCGACACAAATATAATTATTTAAACATCCACTAAAATAATTCCACGTAATTATCACGAAAATGGGATGTTACAATTTGCCACGTAACGTTTCCACATTTCATTAAAAAAAAAAATAAATACAAAATTTTTATTTTTAAAATAAAATAAAATAAAAGATATATACAATTAGTTTTTCAAATATCTATAAACATAAACAAATGCAACATTATTATTTTTAATATAAATACAATTATTTTTTCTAATATCTATAAATTTCATCAAAAAAATAAATATAACATTATTATTTTTAATATAAAATAAAATAAAAGATAAATAAAATTAATTTTTTCTAATATCTATACACATAAATAGATAAATACAGCATTATTATGTTTAAATATAAAATAAATATAAAAGATAAATACAATTAATCTTTTTTAATATATATATATATATATATATATATATATATATATATATATATATATATATATATATATAAACAATTAACCAGAAAAAATAAACAAACATTGTAAATTTTAAAATAAATATAAATACAATTAATTATTTTAGTTTATATATATAATAAATGAATATAATTAAATTTTATTCACGTAATAAGCGAAATGTAAATTTTAGTCCATTATAAACATGTCACGGATATTATTTGTGTTAAAACTAAATGGTCAATACAAAATTATTAGTTTAAAAATAACAATTATTTTAGTAATATCGTCATTACCATTTTATGTGTGTTATTAATTATTATAATTGAATTTTTAAGTTTTATTACTATCATAACATGTACCATACCTTTGTATGTAACTACGTATGTCAGAAACAAAATAGATAACGTTAATAAAAAATAAAAGGAAAAAAAAGTTAAAAATCGTTTCAACCTTTTCTATTTTTACGATTAAATCCTTGAATGTTTTTTTTTTTATTGTTTAATTTTTTAAACTATTTTTGTCTTATTCAAAAATGTATATTTGACTTATTTTTTACCGATTACCAAACAAGTAACTTAAGTTTTTTTACTTGATTAATGTTTAAAAAACCCACAAAATTTTTATATTTTAGCGATTAAACACTAAATTTTTTTATTTTATCAGTTGTATTTTACCAGCTAATCCAGTAGCTGGTCAAATATATATACTTTTGAATAAAACAATCATAGTTACAGACTTAAACAATTGGAAAAAATGTTTAGAAACTTAATTATAAAAATGAAAAAGTTCATTGACTTTTTGAATATTAACTCTATTAATTAACAAATATCAAAGCAAAAATAGAAATCCATAAAAGCACAAACAAAGAAAAAGCAAAGAAAAGAAAAGAATAAAAAAGGCAACGAGGTTGATTGAACCCTTTGCAATCCATAAAAACATATTATTTTGAGGTGAAATGACACCAGATAATCGTGTATTTTTAACTTTATTTCAGTTTAGGTTTTGTATATATATATATATATATATATATATATATATATATATATATATATATATATATATATATATATATATATATATATATATATATATATATATATATATATATATATATATATATTGAACATTTAGGTTGTGTATTTTTAAAAAATATTTTGATTTGATAGTTCGTCAATCTGGATACTGGTACTACCGGTTATCATGTTTACGTGTATCTTGTTATTAATTTGATTTAAGTTGTATACTTTAATTTTTTTTATTTGATTTAAGATGTGTACTTTTAAAAATGTTTCGATTTAGACTATTTACTTTTAAAGTGTTCGAATTTGGTAGTTGAGTAGCCCCGATAAATGTTATCAACTTGTTTGTCTAGATTAGATTTTATGTCTCTTACATCATTTTTTCATAAAGATTGATAATTGAGCAATGTTGTAACATGTAACAATATTTCTTTCATTTTTATCTTCATTTTCGCTTAATTTTATACCATTTTTCAATTAATAAGTAGCTCGATTGAATAAAATACATGCAAGCAGAAAGGAACTCAATAGAAAGGAAGGCGACGATATAAAAGATATTGTTATAGATTACGAGGTTGCTCACCTATCAATCTTTTTGAAAAACGATCAAAAAATGTTGTAAGAGCGATCAAGAAATAATAATACAAATAGCTATCATTATCATTTTGCTCAACTACCAAATCGAAATACTTTGAAAGTACACAACATAAATCTAATCACCTTTAAAAGAACACAACCAAAAGTTTATTTCAGAAGAGTTCAAAGTCTTTTTATATACAATAAAAGGAAACACATAAATATTACATGTCAGTTTCACGTTTCATTATAAAAAATAAATACAATTATTTTCAACATCTAATATTAGTTAAAATTTATCTCTATCCATTATCTAAGATTTATCTTATCTATATACCACCAATCCATATATCTAATTAAAAGTATTTCTCAATATATAAATTTATTCGACCATATTTGTAAAAAAAAAAAAAATATTAACATATATAAATTGAAAGTACATAAAATTATAAAATAAAAAAAATATATTACATAAATAATTTATATTATATTTAAAAAAACCAATACAACATTAGTAATAAAATATTTCATAACATTTTGATTATAAAAAAATATATAAATATTATGTTTAAATTTAAATCAATTAAACATATAATAATTTCAAAATAAAATTTTGATAAATAATATATAAAGTTATTATTATTCATGGGGAAAATGCGCAAAAAACCTCTAAGTTAGATCATTTTTGCGATTAAAACCCCCAACCATTTTTCATTGCACAAAAAACCTCCAACTGATTAAAAGTTTGTAAATTTGGGTTTTTTACAAAAAATCTGACTTGCAACCGGTTTAGCCAGTTGCAACTTGATGACGTGTACAATAGTTATAAACAACACTGAACATAAATTTGGGATGAAGTAATCGGAGTTGCCGGAGGTAGAGAAGAAGAGAAAATGTAAATATTATTATTGGTTAGAGATGAAAAAAATAGTTAAGGGTTTTAATCGAACAAGTCACCAACTTCGAGATTTTTTATGCAAAAAAATGAGTTTAAGAATTATACATGTAGTGCCACGTAGGCGCCACGTAAGTCGGGTTTGCCATGTGGACGCCATGTGTGTGCCATGTAAGCATATTAACCTATTATAACCGGTAATGTCCTAGTTTCAAAAGATTTTACCGGTTAGAGGTTTTTTGTGCAACAGAAAATGGTTAGGTGTTTTTATCACAAAAATGGTCCAACTTTAGGGTTTTTACGCAATTATCCCTTATTCTTGTGTTACAAAACTAGATGAAACACTCATACAACTAATACGAGTATTTCGATACCATTATACGTTAATTTATACAGAGTACTTGCGGAAATACGATCAAATTAAAATTTTTGCAATTAATAATCATCAACGTGATTCCAAACACTTTGCATGAGACACAACAGAGTGTCGGAAATCACGGAGCAATGTAACTGGGGTTACAAGATTAAGTTACCAATTTAGTTACAAACGAATTAATAAACAGCAACTAATTCGCGTAAGTCCAAAAATGGAAGTCTGCTACTCCCGCCCCAATCATCTACAAAATGTTGAGCTCCTATCCGAGCTCCAAACGATATCTAACAACTTGGGCCAGCCGGGCCTTTGCCCTTAACATATCCTGAAAGAAATAACAACTAACGGGTAAACAACAAAGTTGTTTAGTGAGATTCTAGATTAAAGTACCATGCGATATATGAATGATGTCATGCAATGCCATGAATTCGACTAACAATTTTGGAGGCCAACTAATGGCTATAAGCTACCACATTGCGGTTACCATACACAAGCTTACCGTACAATGGGTTTACAATCTACTGCTCAATTACCACACCACAGGCTTATCGATATGCAGTTTACAATGATGTCATACGATTACCACCACAGGCTTATCGTTTTACAGGCAATAATGGTTACCACACTCAGGCTTACCATTATGATTCCGCTGGGTTACCACACTCAGGCTTACCGTCTCGGCGGAGAGGTCAAACGAACGATCAACAACTTATCAACCGAGTGATAAACAATAATTATGATGTATGTGATGGCAAAGCATGAAAATGACAATAATGATACGAAAGCAGTAACATACAATTCATGATATGCATGCAAATACGTTAATACTAGAACTCACAGTGATACACAATACGCTCTCGGCCTCAAAACCGAGTTATAATTGTCAAGGTAGGAGTGATAGTCTCCACGTGACTTAACCCGTCAAAACCCCTACAAGTTGGTTCATAATATAATATTATAAGTATCACCGTTTATAATTTCTCAACTTTGATTCGGACATATTAGTCGTAAGATCTAATTAATTTCGGCCTCAATCTACATAATTATTTTGGGCTAATTTTTCTTCACAATTGGTGACAAAAGTTATTATGACAAACGATCCCAAGGACTAATTAAAATTACAATTTCTGGCCGGAACTGGGCTCAGCTTGCCGAGTTCACCAGGGAACTCGTCGAGTTCCCATCCGAATTCGGATCAGCACCAGCCGGACTTCGGATCATCCGAGTTCGGTTCAGGGACCATCCGAACTTCGGTCCAATTCGTCTGAGGTACGGCCCGAACTTGGTCCTAGGCACATCCGAATTTCGGACCTACACATCCGAATTTCAAGCCATCCGGATTCGGATCAGGGACCATCCGAATTTCGGATCCCTTCCAACCGAAGCACGATCCGAACTCCGAATTTCGGACCACCCCATCCGAATTCGGATCCTTTAACTTAGAAATTTTTCTTTCAAAATCAAGGGTAACTCGGGTGCAGGTCTGCACTTTTTGCCCCTTCGGATTTAATGCTCAAAACTACCAACATTCCTTACATTTATTATAAACGGTTTGGGGTCATCCCCAAACATATATATACCCTTTTTAAACTTATTTAAAACTATCACAACACCATTTCATTCTTTTAAATCATCAAGAGTTCATAGAACTCCATTTTCGGGTTTTTGAGCTAAAACCCAACAAAATTTATAAAACTTGCATATTATGTTTAAAATGATGATTCTTACTATGTTTCACTATCATACTTCAAGATCTAACGATTTCTCCATAATATTCATAAAAACCCATTTGGGTTTCTCATCTTCTTCAAACGAAGATGGAGAGGAGAAGAACAAGCAAGAGATTTATATAAATAAATGAGGTTACCTCTTGGATCTTTCAAAATAACCAAAAAGCTTCCACAAATCTGATTTCTTCTTCTTCTTCTTCTCTTTTTCTCTCTATTTTGGAGTTTTGGTAAAAAGGTGAACACACACTTATGTGTGTGTGTTCCCTGCGTATGTATAAAGCAAGAAAAAGGAGGTTTCTCCTTCTTTTTCCTTTCCAACCCACATCTTTCATATATTTACCATTTCTACCTTGGAATTATTTGCATTTCTTTTAAAGTCCTTTCTACATATTTAAGACTTATATCGTAAAAATTCGTACACCAACATTCATTCATATGTTTTGGACTTAATTAATATTCCGTATCGTATTTTAATACAATAACATTAATTACCCATTATATTAAATAATTGGGTTGTTACAATTCCTCCCCTCTTAAAAGGATTCCACCCACGGAATCAAGTTCTTTCAAATAGAGCAGGGTATTTGGCCATCATTTTAGCCTTTGTCTCCCAAGTCATCAGAGATCCACGGTGGTGCTTCCAACAAACGAGCACCATCTCGACCTCCTTATTCCTTAGGTTAATTACTTTGTCGCCGATAATCTTTTCTGGTTCTTCGACATAACGTAGTCGCTCATCGATTTGTACATCGTCCAGAGGAACGGTCACAGCAGGATTTATCGGACTTCGCTTCAGATAGCTAACGTGAAAGGTATTATGAATTCCTGCCAGCTCAGCGGGCAGCTCTAATTTATAAGCTTGGGCACCGACCCGCTCGGTAATAGGAAACGGTCCAACATATCGAGGACTTAACTTTCCTCGCTTCCCGAATCTCATAATTCCCTTCCACGGAGATACTTTCAGCATCACTGAATCTCCCACTGCAAACTCAATATCTTTATGACGTTTTTCCGAATATGCTTTCTGTCGATCTTGGGCAGCTTTGATCCGCTCACGAATAATCTGGATCTTATCATGCGTCTCTTGAAGCAATTCGGGGCCCGCTAACGGTTTCTCGCCTGCTTCACGCCAACACGTCGGGGTTCGACACTTTCGGCCATACAACGACTCATACGGAGCCATCTTTATCGAAGAATGATAACTATTATTGTAGGCAAATTCCACAAGTGGTAGGTGCGTATCCCAATTTCCGCCAAGCTCGATCACGCACGCACGTAACATATCTTCCATCGTTTGGTTAGTGCGCTCGGTCAGGCCGTCGGTCTGGGGACGAAATGCCGTACTCAAATTAACACGCGTCCCCAACTGATCTTGCATACTTTGCCAAAATCTCGAAGTAAACCTCGAGTCACGATCCGAACAATAGACTTTGGAATCCCATGGCGCACAATAATCTCGTCGATATACATTCGCGCCAATCTTTCCAAAGGAAAGTTTTCTCGTATCGGCAAGAAGTGTGCGGATTTTGTCAGTCGATCCACAATAACCCATATAGCATCATGTTGTCTTTGGGTCTTCGGAAGCTTTACCACAAAATCCATCGTGATGTGGTCCCACTTCCATTCGGGTATCTCAAGGGGTTGTAAATTTCCAGATGGTTTTTGATGTTCGGCCTTGACTCGCAAGCAAGTCAGACACCGTTCGACATGATTACCAACGTCTCGCTTCATTCCGGGCCACCAATATTCGGATTTCAAATCCTGATACATTTTTGAACTCCCGGGGTGAATTGAGAACTTCGAATTATGACCATCTTCTAAAATTATTTTGCGCACCTCCTCAATCTTCGGCACCCAAATACGATCCCTAAACATTTTCAACCCGTTGCTACCTTCGGTTAGCAACACGCTTTGACCAACCATTCTCTCAGACTTAATATTTTCCTCTTTAAGACCCTCGATTTGCCATTTCCGTATGTCGTCAAGGATAGAGGAACTCACAACCACATGCGTTAGCGCATAGCAAGTCGCTTCCGGGTATCTCTTTCGGCTTAAAGCATCAGCCACTACGTTGGCTTTCCCAGGGTGATAAAGGATTTCACAGTCATAATCCTTAATCAACTCCACAGTGCGCCTCTGTCGCATATTTAATTCTTTCTGATCAAAGATATGCCTCAGGCTCTTATGATCAGTAAACAACTGGCATTTAGTGCCGTACAAATAATGTCGCCAGATTTTTAACGCAAACGTGACAGCATCTAATTCCAAATCATGAGTCAGACGACTCTTTTCATAATCCTTTAACTGTCTCGATGCATACGCTATCACCTTTCCTCGTTGCATAAGCACGCAACCCAACCCATTTATTGATGCATCGCTATAAACGGCAAAATCTTCGTTTCCTTCCGGCAACGCAAGCACAGGAGCGTCAGTCAACCGACTCTTCAAAATTTGAAACGCCTCAATCTGTGGCTTTTCCCACACAAACTTCGCATTCTTACGAGTCAATGAAGTGAGTGGGACGGCTATTTTAGAGAAATCTTGGATGAATCGTCGATAATAGCCGGCCAATCCAAGGAAGCTACGAATTTCAGCAACATTTCTCGGCGCTTCCCAACTTTTAAGGGCCTCGATCTTGGAGGGATCCACAGAAACACCCTCACAAGATATAACATGCCCTAAAAATTGCACTTGTCGTAGCCAAAACTCGCACTTGGAGAATTTGGCATACAACTGTTCACTTCGAAGAAGTTCGAGCAATTGTCTCAGATGAACCGCATGATCCTCCTCCGTCTTTGAATACACCAAGATGTCGTCGATAAACACTATGACCGACTTGTCAAGCATTGGACGGCACACCCGATTCATTAAGTCCATAAAAGCTGCAGGAGCATTAGTGAGCCCAAAAGGCATCACTAAGAATTCATAGTGTCCATATCGGGTTCGAAAAGCCGTTTTTGGCACATCTTCTTCACGTACCTTAAGTTGATGATAACCCGATCGAAGGTCTATTTTCGAGAAATAAGCAGCTCCTTGTAGTTGATCGAACAAATCATCAATACGAGGCAAAGGATACTTATTCTTTATAGTCACCTTATTCAGTTCTCTATAATCTATGCACATTCGCAAGGTTCCGTCTTTCTTACGCACGAATAAAACCGGAGCACCCCAAGGCGAGGTACTCGGCTGAATGAATCCTTTCTCTAATAACTCTTCCAATTGTGCCATCATTTCCTTCATTTCCGAAGGTGCTAAACGATACGGGGCACGCGCAATTGGTGCATCTCCCGGCACCAATTCAATCCGAAACTCTACGGATCGATCCGGTGGTAATCCCGGTAAGTCATCAGGGAACACGTCGGGATATTCATTAACTACTGGTACATCCTTGAGGTTTTTCCCTTCTTTCTTAGTATTTAACACACAAGCCAAGAAGCATTGACAACCCTTACCTAAACTTTTCCGAGCCTTAGCCACCGAAATCACTGCGGCTTCCCTTTTACGTCTATCCCCATACACAAATATTTCTTCGCCTTCCGGCGTGAACAAACGAACGATTCTATTAGCACAAGCAATAGTGGCAAGGTTATTGGCCAACCAATCCATGCCAGCTATTACATCAAATTCTTTGGTGTCTATGGGGACAAGGTCAATATCAAAATTATGCCTGTCTAGGGTCAGCACACAATCATAGTATATTTGGGTGGCACTGACCGATTTTCCACTTGCCACATCAACAGATAAGGGAAAAGGCATTAAAGAAGGTATAATGTCTAACTTTCGTGCAAATGCTTTGGAAATAAAAGACACACTTGCACCAGAATCGAACAATACTACAGCAGGTAAAGAATTTAGGAGAAAAGTACCGGTTACGACATCCGGCACATCCTGCGCCTCAGCAGCTGTAATCTGATAGACTCTGGCTTGAGGCTTGGGTGGATTCCCCTTTGATTGGGAGGAACCACCAATAAAACTAGGCTTTGCAACTGAGCCTTTACTTTCCGATGCCGTCAATCTCTTCTTCGGGCAATTCCGAGCGAGGTGGCCCACCTGGCCACATTCGTAGCACGAATCAGTTCGCTTAGGGCACGCAGGACGTATGTGTCCCTCTTCTCCACAGCCATGGCACACAATAGGGGACAAACACTCCCCACGATGAAGTTTCCCGCAACGGTTACACGTAGGCACCGAATTGGAAAACTGAGATTTGGACTGAGAGTTGTTGGAGCTAGTAGACTTCTTTGAGTGCCTTGACGATTGGGAACGTGAACGGGAGTCCACGTTCTTCGAAAATGATTGCTGGGGTTGCTTAAACGTCCCCGACGAAGACTCAACCTTCGCTTTCTTTGATCCAGCCGCCTCTTGTTCCCTACGGAACAATTCATACTCTCGGAGTCGCGCATACTCCACAGCTTTTTCGAACGATTCCACTGCGCGAACAGTCACCATTTCGCGAATCTCACTTCGCAGACCCTCAACAAAATAGTCGGTCTTTTGCTTTTCATCAGCAATCACTGACCCTACAAACATCGCCTTCGAGTTAAACTCGATCAGATAATCATCCACTGATAGCTCTCCTTGCTGAAATGTCAGGAAGTCTCTTTTAATCTTCTGCACCGCAACAGCCGGACAGAAATGTTTGTCAAACCTGGTTTTGAATTCTTCCCAGGTCATTTTAGCCACGGCATCCAAGCCCAAAATCTCCGCTTCGGAATCCCACCACGTTAAAGCAGAACCAACAAATTGTGCAGCCGCGTACTGCACCTTTTTCTCATCATTTACATCAGTGACTCTGAATAACTTCTCAATTGCCTTGATCCAGTCCAAGGCCTCCACGGTAGTTGCCCGTCCATTGAACGCTGGAGGACGACAACCAATGAAATTCTTGTACGACATTCCCCTTTTTGACTTAGAGGAGCCGTGCTTCCGTTCTTTATCTTTCTTAGGCCTCTCGGCCCTACTTCCACTCCCAGCGCCTTCCGTATTATCGTTACTTGTTTGCTCCCCTTCAACATTATTTTTCTTTCCCTGAACATTCTGGGAAGCAAGTAGTTGAGTCATTAGCTCATTCTGCTGGCGATTTTGCTCCAGCATTTGAGCCATCATCTGCATCATTTGGTCCTCTCTGGACCCTCCACCAGTACGGAAACTGGATTCATTTTCATAATCTGGAGACTGCTCCCTGCCTCCCCCATCATTTGAATGTTCTACCTCCTGGTGTAGAACGCGATTCGACTGGTTATCCGACATTGTCTGCAACCAACAGTTACCACGGTTCAACACTTCTTTCACACCAAAGTGTGCACATGAAATTTATTTGTATGTATATGTATATATATAATTATGCTTACGTCAAGTCATAATCTTAAAAGTCTACCCAATATTATCCCATCCTAGGCCAAAGGTCAATTGTAATTGTTATAATATTGCCGCCTAGGTGGGTCAATAACAGCATCTGAAACCGTGCTCAGAGTAGAGTATCGTCGACTATACTCTGTCTATGAGCTCCATCTCTGATACCAAATTGAAACACCCATACAACTAATACGAGTATTTCGATACCATTATACGTTAATTTATACAGAGTACTTGCGGAAATACGATCAAATTAAAACTTTTGCAATTAATAATCATCAACGTGATTCCAAACACTTTGCATGAGACACAACAGAGTGTCGGAAATCACGGAGCAATGTAACTGGAGTTACAAGATTAAGTTACCAATTTAGTTACAAACGAATTAATAAACAGCAACTAATTCGCGTAAGTCCAAAAATGGAAGTCTGCTACTCCCGCCCCAATCATCTACAAAATGTTGAGCTCCTATCCGAGCTCCAAACGATATCTAACAACTTGGGCCAGCCGGGCCTTTGCCCTTAACAGATCCTGAAAGAAATAACAACTAACGGGTAAACAACAAAGTTGTTTAGTGAGATTCTAGATTAAAGTACCATGCGATATATGAATGATGCCATGCAATGCCATGAATTCGACTAACAATTTTGGAGGCCAACTAATGGCTATAAGCTACCACATTGCGGTTACCATACACAAGCTTACCGTACAATGGGTTTACAATCTACTGCTCGATTACCACACCACAGGCTTATTGATATGCAGTTTACAATGATGCCATACGATTACCACCACAGGCTTATCGTTTTACAGGCAATAATGGTTACCACACTCAGGCTTACCATTATGATTCCGCTGGGTTACCACACTCAGGCTTACCGTCTCGGCGGAGAGGTCAAACGAACGATCAACAACTTATCAACCGAGTGATAAACAATAATTATGATGTATGTGATGGCAAAGCATGAAAATGACAATAATGATACGAAAGCAGTAACATACAATTCATGATATGCATGCAAATACGTTAATACTAGAACTCACAGTGATACACAATACGCTCTCGGCCCCAAAACCGAGTTATAATTGTCAAGGTAGGAGTGATAGTCTCCACGTGACTTAACCCGTCAAAACCCCTACAAGTTGGTTCATAATATAATATTATAAGTATCACCGTTTATAATTTCTCAACTTTGATTCGGACATATTAGTCGTAAGATCTAATTAATTTCGGCCTCAATCTACATAATTATTTTGGGCTAATTTTTCTTCACAATTGGTGACAAAAGTTATTATGACAAACGATCCCAAGGACTAATTAAAATTACAATTTCTGGCCGGAACTGGGCTCAGCTTGCCGAGTTCACCAGGGAACTCGTCGAGTTCCCATCTGAATTCGGATCAGCACCAGCCGGACTTCGGATCATCCGAACTTCGGTCCAATTCGTCTGAGGTACGGCCCGAACTTGGTCCTAGGCACATCCGAATTTCGGACCTACACATCCGAATTTCAAGCCATCCGGATTCGGATCAGGGACCATCCGAATTTCGGATCCCTTCCAACCGAAGCACGGTCCGAACTCCGAATTTCGGACCACCCCATCCGAATTCGGATCCTTTAACTTAGAAATTTTTCTTTCAAAATCAAGGGTAACTCGGGTGCAGGTCTGCACTTTTTGCCCCTTCGGATTTAATGCTCAAAACTACCAACATTCCTTACATTTATTATAAACGGTTTGGGGTCATCCCCAAACATATATATACCCTTTTTAAACTTATTTAAAACTATCACAACACCATTTCATTCTTTTAAATCATCAAGAGTTCATAGAACTCCATTTTCGGGTTTTTGAGCTAAAACCCAACAAAATTTATAAAACTTGCATATTATGTTTAAAATGATGATTCTTACTATGTTTCACTATCATACTTCAAGATCTAACGATTTCTCCATAATATTCATAAAAACCCATTTGGGTTTCTCATCTTCTTCAAACGAAGATGGAGAGGAGAAGAACAAGCAATAGATTTATATAAATAAATGAGGTTACCTCTTGGATCTTTCAAAATAACCAAAAAGCTTCCACAAATCTGATTTCTTCTTCTTCTTCTTCTCTTTTTCTCTCTATTTTGGAGTTTTGGTAAAAAGGTGAACACACACTTATGTGTGTGTGTTCCCTGCGTATGTATAAAGCAAGAAAAAGGAGGTTTCTCCTTTTTTTTCCTTTCCAACCCACATCTTTCATACATTTACCATTTCTACCTTGGAATTATTTGCATTTCTTTTAAAGTCCTTTCTACATATTTAAGACATATATCGTAAAAATTCGTACACCAACATTCATTCATATGTTTTGGACTTAATTAATATTCCGTATCGTATTTTAATACAATAACATTAATTACCCATTATATTAAATAATTGGGTTGTTACACTAGATGAACAATAATCACGACAAATAACTATATTGCTTATATATAAATAAATTTTATTAAAAAATATCCACGTAAAAATATTTATATGTCACATTCACTTTAGTGTTTTAACATAAAGATAAATATAATTTCTATGTCTTTACTAAAATATAAAATAAATACAATTTATTATTTTAAGAATCTATAAATATTAATAAATAACTGGCATTGTTTGTTTTTTCTTATAAGATTTTCGAACCTCTTATGTCTGCAAACTCAAAGACACGGGAAGACGTTTTATATGTAAGTTGCGTTTGTTTTTTTTTTTGTCTGCCCGGGTCTGCAGACGACTTCCCGCGTCTGCGGACGTCTTCCCGCGTCTGTGGACGTCTGCAGACGTTTAGACCATCTCTTCTGACAGCAGATTTCTACAACTAAGTCCGCAGACCGCATACATCAACCTGTTAAAAGACAAACAACAACTAAATCTATCTACCATTTATCATAATCGATAGATGCCATTTGTAATCATTATCTTCTTGACATTTATCAAATTGTTAGCTAATTTTAAATTCAAATCAAATCTTAATATTATATATAAGTTTTAGTAAAATCAAATTTGATTTCTAAAATTTTTAATCTATGAAATTTTAAAATTTATATATGTATATTATTGTTATTGGTACAATAATATATAATATAATAATTATTTATTATTATTATAAATATAATACAAAATTAATAACAAAATATATCAATTTAAGATATATAAATTTAAAAAAATAAAAATGTATATAAATGATAAAGAAAACAATTACTATTCAAATATATTTACAAAACTAAAAAAATAACAGTTATAACAAATAACTATATTATTTTTGTATTTTTTTTAAATAAAATTACTATTTAAATATTTTAATTTTGAGTTTATACATTTATGTAAATAATCTTTATTAAAAATATCTACACAATACGTGTGTTAAAAACTGGTATAGGGAATAAATGAAGCTAGTGACACACACCGATCCTTTATAAAATAAGAGTAGAAATTTATATTTTTATTCACAAGAACTTTACAATACAAATCTTCATTGTTAACGTTGCTCTTTTCTTCATTCCAACATTTTCATATGCTAATACATTTCTAAAAATAAGAATGATAATGATATTATTAAAGTTTAGAGACTGAATCCAAGTAAACTATCAAATCACAAGGATGAGAATTGTCCTTTTGTCTTTAATAAATTTCTTTTAAGGATGAAAATTAAAACTTTATATAAACCACATGGACCATTTATATACTTTTACTCTATAAAATGCAATTAAGTGCTACTTTTCGTCGTTTTCAACATTATTATTATATGTATGACTTTTAGCTTATAAATATTATTAAATTTATAAACATTAAAAGTTTCGGGAGAGTTCAAAAAAATATTTAGAATAAATGAAGATAGTGAATCATACCAATCCTCTATAAAATAAGAACAAAATTTTATATTTTATTCACGAAAACTTCATGATACTACCAATACCAATGCCAATCCACATTGTTATCATTGCTCTTTTTTTCATTCCAACATTTTCATCCGCTCAAGCAACCGATCCTAATTGCACTCCTCTAATCAAACCAGGATGGCAAATCTTCATTATCAGTAACCTTCCTAGTGATGTTGTAGTTGAAATCAATGGGCGTGACCTACATAATACAGTTACTATTTCAACTGGAGGTACTTTCAATTGGTACTTTTGTAAGAAGAATACTAACCCATATATAGGCAAATTCTCTTGGGAGTCAAAGACCAAAAATTTGTCGTTATTTGATAGTCATGTCGAAGACGTTTGCTATAACCTTTTTGAAAAAACTCATCATTGTTATTGGTTAGTAAGGCCAAGTGCATTTTACTTGTCTAAAAAGAATGTAGAATATCCAGATCCAGCTTGGTTGCTACAAACTACTTGGGATTCATAAATGTTGTATCATTACTTTGTCATATAACATATAATATATTAAATAAATAATAAAGTTTCTTGTATATAATGAATACAGTGACCAAGCATTATAGTAAATTTTGTGATTTACTTCATGGTTCAACATAAATTTTAGAGTTACATTTCACAAGTAGTCTTGTGTACCTAATATTTTTTTAGAGATATGAGGTTCATAAATAATTTTTATGAACCCCACGTCTTTTAAAAAGAATGTTTTATAGAAACATTTTGATAGATGACATTTATCAACGAACATACATATGCGTGCACACACACATATATAACACACATGTTAGCTTTCTTTTTTATTAATAAAGTTGTTGATGTTCCTTTCGGAAGTGATGTCATTGCCGAAACTACTAGTTGGTTCTACCTTTTGATGTTTAAAAAAAAACATATAACACACATGTTTACACACACATCGGTGGGATCATTTAACAAGCTTTATATTTCCGAGAAGTAAAGAATCATTCCAGGACACACATTTCAATTAATTGGTATTTAATATTCAAGATGACATCAATGTAATATTGATTATTTAGAGGATTATGATAGTAATTTAAAAAATCAAAAGAAGGGTAACAAGGGTAACCAAAATATACATTTCTCTCTCCTCCATTAATTTCAAATTTAAACCTAATCACTGGCACTCTCTCTTTCTAATCGATGGAAGTTTCATCACGTAGCTAGTTTTTTTTTTTTAACGACAAACTATCTTACTCCTTCTCTTAAACTACTCATTTACCTCCAGAACTTACTTTCTCCACTTAAATTTCAACTTGCCTCCGACGGGAGTCGAACCCGTGACCTCTCACTTACATATCCACCTTCTTATCAAATAGGCTAAACCCCTACCTAGTGTTATGTCTAGTTGGCTGAGAGATCTGCCATGAACATCGATAGTAACACGAATCTTCTTCTGTTAATTTGATTATGTAATCTTACATATTTGACTGCTTCTTGGCTGAATTTCACGATTGAAGTTTCAAATTATTAAAGGGTGAGAAGAGAAGTGACAGTAGAACAAAGACGGTCGGATTTACAGTTTTATAACACTCTCTCTATTATTTGGAGTACTATCCAAGAAACGACGTTTATATTTCTCATTTCATATGGGTTTGTATCTATCACTGCAGATGTCTTCATATATGTTTGTATTCATCTCCATTGATATCTACTATTAGGACTGGCAATGGATTGGTTTCGGTCCAAATCCGATCCAATCCAAATCCATTTATTCACTTCATGGATCAATAAAATCAATCCAACGATCTAATAAAATGATCCATTCTGATGGATCAATAAACAGATCAATCCATGATCCTGCGTCAATCCATTTAATATAAAAAAATAAAAATAACAAATTTACATAATTTTTTTCACGATTATATTATTATTATTATTACCTACTTACCTACCTACCTCTCCATATATATATATATATATATATATATATATATATATATATATAACAGTACGGTTCTACCCTATCTACCCATCGCTACCCCCACCTACCCCTACCTCCTACCACCCTACCCTACCTTACCCTAACCACCTACCTACCCTAACCCCTAACACTACACTTTCCTCCTACCTACCTACCCACTACCTACCCTACCCACCACTTACCCTGTACACCCACCTACCTCCTACCTAGCCTACCCCCTACCCTATCCACCAAACCGCTACCCCACCTACCTTACCTCCTACCTACCCTACCCCCTGCCTACCCTGCCCTACCTTACCCCCTACCTACCTTACCTTACCTCACTGCTTACCCTCACCTCCTACCCTAACCCATACCCTACCCTAACCCCCTACCCCTACCTTTACCCTATTCACCCCCTCCGCTACCCCTCCTACCTTTACCTCCTACCCCTACCCTACCCCCTACCCATAACCTACATACCCCATATTATATATTACTAGGTAGGGGGTAGGGGCGGGGTAGCGTAGGGTAAGGGTAGAGGTAGGTTATAGGTAGGGGTAGGCAGGAGCGGACCTAGTATGTTGGAACGGGTGTCACTCGGCACCTATAAATTTTCAAAATACTGAGTTGCATATGCATTAAAAATCTGAGTGACACCTAAGAATTTTTTTGGGTGACACCTACAAATAAGATTTATACAATTATATCTTATTTATATTTGTTATTTTTATTACTTAAATTTATTGAAATAACACTGAATATTGATTTAAAAAAATTAGAAAACCCAACATCACATAAAAATAAGAAGTAATTTAGTTAGCCCAAAATTTTTAAGAAACCCAACAATTAACGAAGCCCAAACCTAACCTCATGGTGAAAACCCTAGATATTTTGGCTTTCATTCTTTAGCCACAACCATCATCACCTCCAAAAAAAATGCAGACCCCCTCACCGAAGTCACCGTCACCTGACCGTTCCGCCGCTCGCCCGCTCGTCGGCTCATCCGCTCGCCTGCCCGCTGCTTCGCGCCTCCGCCGCTCGCCTGCTCGCTGCTCTGCCAACTGCCGCTCACCGCACGTCCGCACGGTATCTCTCTCTCTCTCTCTCTCTCTCCCTCCCTCTCTCTCTCTCTCTATATATATATATGACTGCGTTTTTACTTTTGTTTGATTTTGTGTAGTTTATAACTTTATATTCTAGAAAATTCTCTAACTATCTTGAGTAGGTGACTAATTGACTAAAGCAGTAAACGATTTATGTCTTTTTTTTAATAGTTTTTGAGTTTTTTTATTAATCTTTTTAATATGTTAAATAATTAATTTACTGAAAAATAATTATAAAATAAAGTACAAATATTTATTTTTTGAGTTTTTATATCAATTATTAAACTTATTGTTAATTCTTAAAAAAAATTTAGGTTAATGACAAATTTTTGAAAAGAAAGTTTTAATCATAATTTCAATGAATTGTCATGCTTAAATCAACCTTCAATTATTGAATGTCCAAATTTCACTAAATTAAAAATAAAATAATAACTTAAGATTTTATGAAAAAAAATAACATGGAAGAACGAAAACGCACAAAACGTGAAAACATGTTGGTTTTTTTCATAATAAACCCAAATATAATTATATAAAGTATAATGTTAAGTGTTTGTTTTTTTTTTATGTTCTTATGATAAATATAATTATATAAAGTATAAATGATTTTATGAACTCTTGTTGCATTTGTTGTATTGAGAAGAAATTACTTGTCAATATTTCGAACGAATATGTCATGACATGACAAGATTTCAAAAAATGAAGACTCGAAGGCAACAATTGTAAAATTTTAATGCTTACTGTACTTATTGATTTTAGGTTTAAATGTATTGTACTATGTACCTTTTCAATTTGAAAAATCTTGTTATTTGTTAATTTTGTGTTGGCAGTTCGTTTCGGTGACCCGATCCATCTTAGAAAATATTTCAAAAATCTAAGTATTAAATTTACTCTAAAAAAGTGATGCCGATAATAAAAATTTCTGGATCCGCCCCTGGGGGTAGGGTAAGGTAGGGCAGGTAGTGTGTAGGGTAAGTAGGAGGTAAGGTAGGTGGGGTAGCGGTGGGTGGATAGGGTGTGGGGTAGGGAGGTAAGGTAGGCGGGGTAGCGATGGGTAAAGTTAGTTATGGGTAGGGTAGGGTGGGTAGGTTGAGGGTGGGATGGACAGTTGAGCGGTAGGTTAACGTGGGGTAGGATAGGGATGGATCATAGCTGAAAATTGAAAAATTAAATGGGTCAATCTAGATCATGATCCATCTGTCAAAATAATTTGATCATAGATCACATCATGATCCATTGGCTAATGGACCAAACCCATGATCCACTTAATTGGATCAGTGATCTGTCAAATCTAATCCATCCATTGCCAGCCCTATCTACTATGTATGTTTTTGTTCGAATTCCGAAAGATTTGGGTTAGAATTTTACAAATAATATTTTGAAGGTTTGATAAAAAAATTATGGAAGTTTGACTTAATTTGCAGATTCAATTTGTGTGTTTATGAAAGTTTCGATTGCGAAGATTTGTTACCGGACATTGCTCGGAGCAGGGGTTGGGGAAAGATTAATTGACTACAAAAGTATTCATATATGAATATTGTTTTAAAGTTTGATTTTTATTGTATTTATAAATTACTCATATGTGAATATTTTTATTAGATCAGAACTAAGAATTTGTTATATTTGTAAAATATTCATACATGAATTGTTTTTAAAACAATTGCTTATTTAGCTCAAAATATTCATCGTTGCATAATTTTATAATTTTAGGTTACATGTTTTTCTAAAAAAGTTATTCATTTATGAATTTTTTTTATTTGTATTTTTATGTGTGAAAACAAAAATACTCATTTACAAAAATTTTTGATAGGTAATTAGGTATACACCCTTTCTTTGAACCTTGTCAATGATCGAAATTAAATTAAAGATATGAACTGAGTAGGGGTGAGCTCGGTACCGTACCGAACCGAACCGGTACCGATCCCGAAAATACCGAAACCGAATTATTAGTTTTGGAAGAACCGAATACCGAACCGTATAATTTTATATGGTGCCGGTTCGGTACCGAATACCGAATTTTAGCTAATTTAGGAACCGAATACCGAACCGAAAGTACCGAATACCGAATTTTAGCAAATTTAAAAACCGAATACCGAACCGAATATATTAATTCGGTACCGGTCGGTACCGGTACCGGTTCGGTACCGGTTCGGGTTCGGGAAATGGTACCCGTTGCTCACCCCTAGAACTGAGTGCCATTCGGTGAGGATTAATATTCATATACGAAATGTTTTCTAATAATTGTATTTTGGTTGTTTTTATAAGGGCAAATGACCAAAAATAGTAACAAGTTTTGACATTTTTATCATTAATAGTAACATTATTTATTTTTTATCATTTATAGTAACAACTTTTTATTTTTTTATCAATAATAGTAATGTGTGACCTGTAAACTTGTTTAGCAGGTCACCAACAACTTTTCAGTTATAAAAAATAGTAACAACTTTTCATATTTTTAACAATAACAGTAACATATCAAATTAAACCAAATTTTTTTTATTTTTAAGTTTTTCTAAGATTTCATAAACATAAAAATAAACTCAATTTATGTTTCAATTTATTTAATTACATTACTACTATCTTTAGTGACTATTTTTTTAATTTAATTAAATTCAGGGTAAATTACAAGTTTCGTCCCAGTGGTTTATTCGAAATTATGGATTGAGTCCTTTAACTTTAAAAATTACACTGACGGTCCTTGTGGTTGAAGTTTTGTTACGAATATGGTCTTTTGGCCATTTAAAATGACCATTTTACCCTTACTTGTATAATAATTATTATTAATGTTGTTTTTATTGATATTTCTATATTATTAATTAATAGACTAATCTAAAAAATTAAAAATACCAGTAAAATTAATTTAATATAGAAGACATAAATTTGAATAATAAAATATTAATAAAGACAAATGAATGATAATTATCATTAATTAAAAACTCAAAAATAACGTTTTGAGTTTATATTTTTTACTTTTAAATGTAAACATTATCAAAAAGTATTAAAAACTAAAAAAATAAATGTAAACATTGTCAAAAACTATTAAAAACTTTTTTGACGTTTTTAAAATTTTTACATAAACAAGTTTTTAACACCTTCAATAAACGTTTAAACTTTTTTTTTATAGTGTAACATCCGTCTTTTGGACCTGGTACGTGTAATTATTTTGGTGGATAAATATTTAATTAATATTGGGTTGGTCCAATTGTATCCCGTTTCGTGGATACGTGTCGGGATTGGGATTGCATGTCTCCGAATTATAATTATAGCGGATGGATTATATTTTTGGGATCACGGAATTAAATGGGTTAAAATGGTATTAATATTGAAAAAGTGATATCGGGTTCGGGTTATTGGGTTCGAGACCGGCTAAAATAGAAACGTATATGTTTGTGCCTTCCCTTTTCTTCCTTATCCATTTGAAAGAACCCTAAAAGAGTGTATGTGTGTGATTGTGTGAGCTCCATCAGGGAAGAACCATCTTCAAGCTCCAGGTTTAGTGTGAGGTCCTGAATTCAGCTTAAGCATCTTCATCTCTTGGTGTTCTTGAGCTTCAAAAGGGTAAGCATCCATGAATTTAGCCTCTAATTTCTTGTTGTGTGCTATGAAATAGTGAGGTGTGGTTATGAGGGCTGTACAGGGTTAATATGTATTGATTTTGGGGTGTATTATGGCTGAAATCGAAAGGAAAATGGAGTACACCTCATGGACAGAGCTGGAAATCGCAGAACAGGGATAAAGGTTTTCGCGGTGTCGCGGCGTGACTTACCGGGGGCCCGCGGCGCGACCAAGGGCCTGCGTGGGAATTCCGATTTGGCTCTCATCGAGAGGGTTTTGAGTCGAATTCGAGTCGGGTTCCTTGGGGATTGTTTTGGGCCAGAGTTGTCTGAGTTTCGGGGTTCGGTTGGGATTTTGAGTCGGGTCTCGGTTGGGTTTCGGGTTCCGTGGGGTTGTCGGGTTTGGGTCGGTTACGGGTTGTTATGATTCTGTGATATGTGTTAACTGGGATTGTAATTAACGGTTAGACTCTGTGTGTTACAGGGACGAGTAGACAGCGGACCGAATTTGATCAGGGAGGCCAAAGTTCCGGGAACCAGTCAGGTGAGTACTCGAGTTCTTTTCTAGACGTGCGTCGTCTTTTATGATTTTAGTCGTGTTGCTATCATTGTGCGTGTTACATATATATATGAGACAGGGACGTGAACCTCAGGTGTATTTCTATCCTTTTATGTGCTATGTATATGAGATATGAGATCTATTCCAGGGTCCGTGATGAGTCCCATACGGACAGTGATTCGCGATACGGGATCGCGCGGATTGACTGTCCCTAATAGTCCTTGGGGCATATATATATACGGCAGGGCCTGTAGCCGGGTCGGTCCTGTGCTACAGGGTTATTGCTAATCACTGCTGCGTGCGGTGTGTTGGACAGGGGAGTGGTCCCCACAGGGATTGTGTTACGGTGCAGATCTCATATTTGTGTAATTATACCTGAGATGCGTGTTGGGCAACAGGGACAGGGACAGGGACTGTGTGTGCTATGTGCTATGTGTTGCGTGCATTGTCTAACCCTCGCGTGCTCACGGGCTTTATAGCTCATGTCTTCGAGTCTAACATGTTCAGGGAATCAGAAGGGGTCTCAGCAACAGCCGCCGAGATAGGATCGAGGATTGACTTTAAGATTTGATACCTGTTTCCATGAACTGTTAGAACTGCATGTGATAGTTATTTTGGGATGATGTATCAGTATGCGTATCTGATAGTCTGGGATGTTTTATTAGTTTTATCTGGGTTTGCGAATGTACTAAATTATGTTTAACCTTTGTGTTTAAAGTTTTAAATTATCCATGATCTGCATTATCCTATGACACGTGTGTTATAGATTTTCTGCGTTATTGTCACTGATGATATTGTGTTGACGTGACATTTATGGGATCGGGAAGGGTGTTACATATAGTTTAAACATTTGAAAAACATAAACATTTTGAAAAACATAAAATTTATGTATTGTTTATCAAAATGTTTAATTTTTTTGTTTCATTATTCATGAAAACGCTTAATTTTTTCAACAGAAAATAAAAAAGGAAACCTAAAGTTAAAAGACTATTTTACTTTTAGTTTTTAATTATCAAAATGGTGAAATAACAATTTATATGTTTTTATTTTAATCATTATAAAAATCATTTAACGTAAGAAGGATAAAAAATAATACTTAATAAACATAATTTATTTTATGATTTTCAAAATGTTTACATTTTATTTTAAAAAATCTAAACTCAAAACGTTGATATTTAGTTTTTAATTGATAATAATAATTATTCGTATGTCTTTAAAAATAATTTATTATTTATTTCATGGGTTCTACACAAATTTTACTGGTTTTTAAAATTATTTTGAATTATTTTATTATTTTATAAAAATAAAAATAATTATAATAACAACATTAATAATAATTATAAAACTAGTAAGGGTAAAATGGTCATTTGAAATGACCAAAAGACCATATTCGTAACAAAACTTCAACCACAAGTAATTTTTAAAGTTAAAGGACTCAATCCATAATTAATAATAAACCACAGGGACGAAATTTGTAATTTACCCTTAAATTTATTTAGAGTAAATTACAGAAATGGTTCCTGTGGTTTGTTCAAAATTATGAAAACGATCTTTCAACTTCCAAAGTTGCAATGGTGGTCCCTCAAACCAATTTTTAGTTGCAGAATCGGTCCTTCTATTTCTAAAATTTTTAAAAATGCCGATTTTTCCCTTCTCACAATTACAAGTTTTGTAATTTCAATTTTGGTCCTTTTGTAATATTTTATTTTTGGTTTTAAATTTGAAATATTAATTTAATAAATTATGATTTGATTCATTATTAAATATAATTATTCTCATTATTATTATTAATTATATCTATTTATTTTGTAAATTAAATCTATATTTATTTACTAAAATTATTTTTGTTTATATACTTAATTAGTTAATTTATGCATCTTTTTATGTATTCAATTTATTTGTTAAAATTTTATTTATATATATTTAATTGGTTAAACTATTTGTATAATTTTATTATTTATACTTTTCCATCAAACTATTTTAATTCATAAATAAAATTTGGATTTATGTAAATTTACTAATTCATTACGTTTTGATTTAAGTTTACCAACATTTTATTTTTGATTTAAATATTTTGTTACGCTAATATGTTTTTATTTAAATTTATTATTTTTATTTGTTTGGATATATATATTTTGTTATGCTAGTACGTTTTGATTTCAATTTATTATTTTATTTGTTTTTATTTACAATTTTGCTACGTTAATACTCAAGTGAAAATTAGCAAATATTTAAGTGAAAATTAACAAAATATTTATATATTATTTGTTTATTTATAAAGTTATTAATATATATTAAAAATAAATACAAATCATATAAAATTATTAAATATTTAACTGGTGAATGTCATACAATATTAATAAAATTATATTACATAGCATTTATTTATTATAAAATATTTATAAACATTATGGTTAAGTAAAATTAACATTTCAAATTATTATCAATAAAAATATATAAGTTTAGAGATAAAAAATTTAAAAAAAATTGTTTAAAAAATTAAATTACATGATAAATATAATTCAATTTCTAATATCAATAAAGATTAATAAGCATAAAAGATTAAATTGTTGAGGGACTAAATTTGTAATTAATAAAAGAACAAAATTGTCATTTTTAAAAAGTTCAGAAATAGATGGACCGTTTCTGCGAGTAAAAAGTGGTTTGAGGGACCACCATTGCAACTTTGAAAGTTGAGGGACCATTTTCATAATTTTACACAAACGACAGGGACCATTTATGTAATTTACTCATTTATTTATTTACAATTTTTATTTTTTCATAACCTTATAAAATTTTAATATATATTCTGAATATTTATTTACGATTTGATAATATTTGATTATTTATTCACAATTATATATAATATGAACGGAAAAAAAATACTACGAATAATTTCAATTTCACTTTTTCCAAACGAAAAAACTATGAATCATTCTTTTTTTTTAGTTTTTTCCAATAAAATAATATTAATTATTTTTGATTTTTTAGTTTTTTCGATCTAAATGGGTTGTAGTTTTTTCATATAAAAAATTAAAAATAAAAATTGGTTGCAATATTTTTCAAGCAGAAAAACTATAAACCACAGTTATTAATAATTGTGTTAACTTGGAAAGGTAAGAAACCTCTAATTTAAATGAGTTGATTGTGTTATAAGCTGCTAAATTATGGAAATTGGTTTAGCAAGTATTCGCACGTGGTTATGTATCGTTTTCATGGGTTGCAATATTTTTCATTCGGCAAAACTATAAACTGGAATACTTCATATTTTTTTCGTTGTTAAAAACATAAAGATAAATGAGTTGCAATTATTTTGTACGAAAAATCAAAATGATTTATAGTTATTTGTAAAAAAAATCTAAAACATGATTGGGTCATAGTTTTTCATTGGGAAAGTTAAAAGTTGAATGGTTTGTAATCAATTTCGTTCGGAATTTATTAAAAAGCCGAACAATTTGTAATTTTTTTATTTCAAATGAAAAGTACTACGAATGAAAAAGTATTGCAATCCATTCATTTTTTTAGTTTTTCTATGAATGGAATTATGGAAAAACATGACTCATTATGGGTTATAGTTTTATGAATGAAAAATATTGAGACTTATTTTGATTTTTTTGTTTTTTAAATAAGAAAACTATGACCCATTTAGATTGGAAAAAAATAAAAAATGGAACGATTATATTATTTTGTTCGGAAAAACTAAGAAAAAGATGGTTCATAGTTTTTAGTTGGAAAAAGCGAAATTTGAAATGATTTATAGTATTTTTTTTCATTCATATTATATATAATTGTGAATAAATAATCGAATATTATCTATCCGTAAGTATTCAGAATATAAATTTGGTTTATTTTGGTGTTTATGGAATATTAGAAAACTTGAAAAAATAAAAAAAAATTATGTTTTAATTTGATATGTTACTATTATTGATAAAAATCTGAAAAGATGTTACTATATTTGATAACTGAAAAGTTGGTGGCCTCTTAAACAGGTTTCCAGGTCACCAATTACTATTATTGATTGGAAAAATAAAAAGTTAATACTATAAATGATAAAAAATAAATAATGTTACTATTAATGATAAAAATGGTAAAACTTGTTACTATTTTTTGCCATTTTCCATTTTTATAAAAACACTCATATATGAATATTTTATATTAGTAGCTCGTAATAATATGAAGTGATATTTGTATTGAAAAAAAATTACATATAAAAAAGTGTGTCTAAAAATTTTTAAATACAAAACAATGATAATCTTTTTAAAAATTTAGATATTAATTTTTTAAAAGAAAGAAGAAAAGTTGACGGGTTTTACTTTTTGGACACAATTTATATAATAATTATGTTTTTAATTATCAAATGATTGGTTCTTAATAATTCTTTACTTCTCTAGTATATTTAGTTTCTCAAGACTCAAATGATCACTCCCCTATGCGTGTTGTGTGTGTGTTTGTATATACGTACGTATGTATGTATGTATGTGTGAGTGTATGTACATACATACATATATGTGTGTATACATCTATACACACACAGACACACACACAAACACATGTCACGAATATTGTTTGTGTTTCAAAATTAAATGGGTTAACATGAAATTAATATTTTAGTAATATTGTCACTACTACTTTATATATTTTACTAATTATTATAATTGAATTTTTTTAGTTTTATTACCATCATAACATGTACCATACTTTGTATGTGACTACGTATGTCAGAAACAAAATAGATAACGTGAATGGCGTAGCCAATATGGGAAATAGGTGGGCCATGGCCCACCCTAATTTTTTTGATAATTTTATAATTTTATTATATTTACATCAATTCTTCATATAAAGACCTATAACTTGTGCATATAATATGACATGTGCTTAATCTAACCTAATATGTCAAAATCCAGTTCAAATGCTTTTATTAATGTAAGAAAAATCACCCCTTAATAATATATGATAAATATATAATTTTTTTTACAATATTATATACTAACATGTAGTGATGGTAATCTCGGCCTAATAAGTCAAATGGATGAGAGGATCAAAATGACACCTAGTAAAAAACAAGTTTAAACAAATTTAAAAAAATAATTAGAAAATGAGGTATTAAAAAAGTTATTTTTTGAAAAAAAAATCAATATTATGTAAACCTTTTGTCTTTTGGCCGTCAACTCATTCGACCAGTTTGCTTGAATGGGTCGAAATTGCCACCCAGTGATACATTATTATGTTTCTAAATTTTATTTTTTATTAGTTTGCATATTTGGCCACCCCGAAACTAAGATCTTGCCTACGCCACTGGATAACGTTAATAAAACATAAAAGGAAAAAAAGAAAGTTAAAAACCGTGATAAAAAACTCCATCAACTTTTTTTATTTTTGTGATTAAGTTCTTAAATATTTTTTTCTTATTGTTTAAGTCCCTAAAATATTTTTGTCTTATTCAAAAGTATATATTTGACTTATTTTACGGATTACCAAACAAGTAGCTTAAATTTTTTCCCTTGATTAATGTTAAAAAAACTTTCCATATTTTAGCGATTAAGTTTCTAAACTTTTTTTATTTTATCAGTTGTATTTTACCAGCTAATCCGGTAGCTGATCAAACATATATATTTTTGAATAAGACAAACATGGTTAGGGACTTGTACAATTGGAAAAGGAAGTTTAACAACTTAATTAAGAAAATGATAAAATTAATTGAGTTTTTTCAATATTAATTAACAAATATCAATGCAAAAATAATAGAAAACCATAAAAATACAAACAAAGAAAAAGCAAAGAAAAGAAAAGAATAAAAAAGGCAAAGAGGTTGATTGAACCCTTTGAATTCTACTGAGATGTGCTGGAACAACCAAGCCATGAAAAGATTTTATTTTTAGGAGAAACGGCATTTAACTTTATTTTAATTTAGGCTTTGTATTTTTTTCTTTGTGAACATTTTGGTTGTATATTTTAAAAATATTCTGATTTGATAGTTCCTCAATCTATATACTGGTATTACCGGTTACCATGCTGATGGGTACCTTGTTCTTATTTTGATTTAGATTGCATATTTTAAAAAGTTTTTGATTTAAGATGTGTATTTTAAAAAGTGTTTCGATACAGGGGGCCAACAAATTCTAAAGTAATGTGTTTTGGTACGGTCTTCTTGGTGAGGATGTCTCATGTGCTTCAGTGGGCCAGCAGCCTGGCGCAAATGTTACTCAACTTGTTATTGCCCGTGGCTTTGGTACCGTCATTATACATAGATATTTCAAGGAAAGATACAACCATTACCAGAATCTTCTTGTTGGAGATTAGAAAGTCGTCTCCATTCAGCAACACTTGCTTCTTTAAGCCTCAAAGAAGCTCAATCCAAAGAAGAAGAAGGGTGATTTTGTCCTTGCTCAATTTAGTGCAGATAAATCGTGGAACCGGTAAACATATGATGAAATTGTTTGTTACTTTGTTACTTGATACTTTTTTGATACATTTGTTTTGCTTTGAATTAAATTGTAATACGTTGTTTTAATATTAAATGGGTAAATTATGTTGGTAAATTTTTTTGTTTGAACAATGAAATGTTTAATTATTAATATTTTTGAGTTTGAATAAGAACTTTTTACAAAATAATAATGATTACAAATAATAAATTTTTATAGAATTTTCTATTGAATTCTCTGTTATACCAAATAATAGACATGATTCTCTACTACATTTCTCTGCTGAATCATCTGTTTTACCAAACAAATAAATCAATTCTATTTCTCCAGACCAATTCTCTTTCTCTAAAATTCCATTCTCTATTGTCATTTCTCTACAATTCCGTTCTCTGTACCAAACGCACCCTTAAAGTGTTCTAATTTGGTAGTTAAGCAGCCTGATAAATGTTATCACTTGTGTGCCTAGATTAAATATTATCTCTCTTACATCATTTTTTCATAAAGATTGATAATTGAGCAATGTTGTAACATGTAACAATATTTCTTTCATTTTTATCTTCACTTTCACTTACTTTTATACCACTTTTTGATTAATAAGTAGCTAGATTGAATAGAATAGATGTGAGGAGAGAGGAACTTGATTAAGTAACATAATGAAGTTATTTATTTATTAAAAAGTGGTATAAAAGTGAGCAGAAAGGCACGTGACGATATAAGACACGTTGTTATAGATTACAAGCAGTGGTGCCTCCGGATCCAGACATTTTATTAAAGGGGTCGGAACTTATCATACTACGACAATATGAACGTTTGTGGTTCTATAAAAAAATTTACACCTCAAAAGTTCGTGACCGTTCATCTATAATAGGATAAATGCGTAAATGCTACAACTCAATAATTTTTACAAACTAAAACAACTAGATTTTACAGTTACCCCTGCGAGTTTTCAACTTTTAAAAACAGTTTACATCATTGTCTGAGACGATGAGTAAATATTTCTTTACGGTGCAAATGCAACAATCATCAACCATTCATCACCAATTGAATTGAACAATTAGTTGTGGAATATGTGAAGGAGTATTAGAAGGTCTTCTACTTAATAAAAATTTAGATTTTGGTAAAAAAAATTTAAAAATCGATTCATATTGTTTAATGAACTAAAATAATTAAGCAAATGTAACTTAATGTTAATTGTTAAATACTTAAAGTTTCAAACAAATAATAATCTAAATATATAAAAGACTAAAATAACCAAGAACATTCTTATAAACATCAAACAAATAATTATAACAATATTCTTAGTCCAAATCCAAATGTGAAGTGTTTAACAATGAATTAGCCCAATAAATTAAGGTTCAATACACATGTATTTTAAAATTATTTGTGGATAACAAACTATTAGGTTTTGATAATTTTTTTTTGATTTTGTAACAAATTTTTTATGTGTAACATTTATTAACACCAACAATGATATTGGGGTACTGAATTACCATAGTTCATAACATTTTTAAAAGTACATAACGTAAATGTGTTTAAAAATTACACAACTTAACTTAAAACAAACTTAAACATACATAATAATCTGGTGACATTTATCTTTGTTAGGGACCATGAGAGCTATTTGAAAAAGGATAAAACGTAAACTGTTAATTTTAATGGTACAAGAGATCGTTCATGACTTAACTTTATTCTAAGAACCAATCATGTTATTTAAATTTTTCTAAAGATGAAAACTAAAATTTTATAAAAAACCATTGGTTTACTACTTTACTCTATATAAAATGTAATTGAATGTTGTCATTTACATCATTATTATATGTGTAACTTTTAGTTTATAAATATTATTAAATTTAATAACATAAAAAGTTTATTTCAGAAGAGTTCAAAGTTTTATAAAAAGTCTCTCTCTCTCTCTATACATACATACATATATATATACATACATACATACATATATACATATATATATATATATATATATATATATATATATATATGTATATATATATATATATATATATATATATATATATATATATATATATATATATATATATATATAATTATATATATATATATGTATATATTAGTATTATAGAGGTTAAAGAGTCCTTTGAAAAATTCCGGTGTACCAAGGGTACTCATCCAAAGTCACAAGATTAAATAATCATGGTTGTATCAAAAAATGGAACTCCATTGCGCGTCTCCCCCCCCAAAACCCCCCCCCACCCTTTTTTTAGCTGGAAGAGTATTTTTGTAATTACAGCGACCATTCACATTGCTTAATTCACCATTCACATTGATTGATCATTCACATTAGTTAATTGATCATTCACATTACTTAAATATTCATTTACAACACTTATTTAATCATTCACAAGAATTATTTGACTATTTACAATCATTTTACACTTATTTGATCATTCACAATAATTATTTGACTAATTGATCATTCACATTACTTAATTGACTATTCACATTACTTAAATGATCATTCACATTACTTAATTAACCATTCACATTACTTAAATGATCATTCACATTACTTAATTGACCATTCACATTACTTAAATGATCATTCAGATTACTTATTTGATCATTCACATTACTTAATTGTTCATTCACAACACTTATTTGATCATTCACAAGAATTATTTGACTATTTACAATTTTTTTACACTTATTTGATCATTCACGACATTTATTTGATCATTCACAATAATTATTTAACAATTCACACTTCTTTTATAATTATTTGATCATTCATATTACTTAATTGAGCATTCACATTACTTAATTGATCATTCAAATTACTTAATTGACCATTCACATTACTTAATTGATCATTCACAACACTTATTTGATCGTCACATAATTTATTTGACCATTCACAATAATTATTTGACTATTTACAGTTCTTCTACACTTATATACCATTCACAATAATTATTTGACCATTCACACTTCTTCTAAAATTATTTGATCATTCACAACACTTTTATGATCATTCACAACACTTATTTGATCATTCACAATTATTCTACACTTATTTGATCATTCACAACACTTATTTGATCATTCACAAGAAGTATTTGACCATTCATACTATTTATTTGATCATTCACATTAATTATTTGACCATTTATAATAAGTTTAGAAAAAGTGTGAATGATCAAATAATTATTGTGAATGATCAAATAAGTGTTGTGAATGATCAAATAAGTGTAGAAAAAGTGTAAAAGTCCAATAATTATTGTGAATGATGAAATAAATACGGTAAATGGTCAAATAATTAATGTGAATGATCAAATAAGTGTTGTGAATGATCAATTAAGTAATGTGAATGACCAAATTAAGTAATGTGAATGGTCATTTAAGTAATGTGAACGATCAATTAACTAATGTGAATGTTTAATTAAGTAATGTGAATGATCAATTAAATAATGTGAATGATCATTTAAGTAATGTGAATGGTCAATTAAGTAATGTGAATGGTCATTTAAGTAATGTGAATAATCAAATAATTATAAAAGAAGTGTAAATAGTTAAATAATTATTGTGAATGATCAAATAAGTGTACAAGAAGTATAAATAGTTAAATAAGTGTTGTGAATGATCAATTAAGTAGTGTGAATGGTTAATTAAGTAATATGAATGATCAATTAAATAATGTGAATGATCAATTAAGTATTGTGAATGGTTAATTAAGTAATGTGAATGATCATTTAAGTAATATGAATGGTCAATTAAGTAATGTGAATTGTTAATTAAGTAATGTGAATGATCAATTAAATAATGTGAATGATCATTTAAGTAATGTGAATGGTCAATTAAGTAATGTGAATGGTTAATTAAGTAATGTGAATGATCATTTAAGTAATGTGAATGGTTAATTAAGTAATGTGAATGATCATTTAAGTAATGTGAATGGTCAATTAAGTAATGTGAATGATCATTTAAGTAATGTGAATGGTCAATTAAGTAATGTGAATGGTCAATTAAGTAATGTGAATGATCATTTAAGTAACGTGAATGATCAATTAAGTAACGTGAATAGTTAATTTAGTAATATGAATGATAAAATAAGTGTACAAGAAGTATAAATAGTTAAAAGAGTGTTGTGAATGATCAATTAAGTAATGTGAATGATCAATTAACTAATGTGAATGGTGAATTAAGCAATGTGAATGGTCGCTGTAATTTTGAAAATACCATTGCCTCTGTGGGGTACGCTGGATACGCATGATTTTGAAGGGGACACTGTAGAACCAAATTCTATATATATATATATATATATATATATATATATATATATATATATATATATATATATATATATATATATATATATATATATATATATATATATATATATATATATATATATATATATAGAATCAGGTTCATCAGCGTACCTATGAGATTCCAGCGTACCCAGCGTACCCTAATGTGAATGATCATTCACATATTTTTTTTTTGAATAAACATGTATAATACAACATTATAAGACTTTTTTTCAAAAGGAGCAACATCATAAATCTTGTGAATGATAAAAAAAGATCATGTGAATGGTCATTCACACCATTCACATTGTGTGAAATGACCATTCACATTAGGGGTGTTCAAAAGAAACCGGAAAACCGAAAAACCGAGCCGTACCGGTCAATCCGAAACCGAAAAAACCGAAATCCGAAAAAACCGACATATAACGGACCGGTTACGGTTTTCATTTTTAATAAACCGCGGGTAACCGAACCGAACCGAACATAAACATATCACAAATATTTACATATAAATAGATAAATTACAAGCTAAAATATTATATTTATAGTTTCATTTTAATTAAATATTTGTTTGTTTAAGTAGTTATATGAAAATTTTAATGTAATTGATATATTTATTACGAATAAACTTAATTTTAAAGAACAATCAAAGTTAAAAAATTTATATTTCTATACTTTTATTATTTATAAATAGATAACAGCTATCCGAAACTATCCGCAAACCGAACCACATATAACCGAAACCGAAACCGAAACCGTAAAGCGGGTAACCGAAACCGAAAATACGGTTCACACTTTTGCTACTAACCGAACCGAACCGGTCCATGAACAGCCCTAATTCACATGGATGACCATTCACATAAATATGCATTGAGCATTCACATAAGTTTTAAGGACACAGAAAGTGTGAATGTATGTGAAATTCATATATCATGTGTATAACATTAATTTAAACATGGTTATGAGAAAAAAAAATTTAAAAAAAGTTTTTTAAGGTTGGTACCTTCGGGTGCACTTGATTTCGAGAGGTACTTTTTTGAACCTGACTCTCTCTCTCTCTCTCTCTATATATATATATATATATATATATATATATATATATATATATATATATATATATATATATATATATATATAAATATAATTTGGTTCCACAACGTCCCTTGTGAAAGCCTGCGTATCCAGCGTACCCCACATAGGCAATGGTATTTTCGTAATTGCAGCGACCATTCACATTGCTTAAATTCATCATTCACATTAATTGATCATTCACATTAGTCAATTGATCATTCACATTACTTAATTGATAATTCACAACACTTATTTAACTATTTATACTTCTTGTACACTTATTTGATCATTCACATTACTTAATTAACCATTCACATTACTTAATTGATCATTCACATTACTTAAATGATCATTCACATTACTTAATTAATCATGCACATTGCTTAATTGACCATTCACATTACTTAAATACATTTAACATTGATGGTATGTATGTTAGGCACAAAAAGGCCTCAGTCAAACCTGTTCTACATCTGAGGGGGAGATTTTATAATCAAACCTGTTGATGCATTTGAAAGTTGAATTTAAGGCCTGTTATATGCATTATTGAAACCTGAAAATGATTTGCAATATCAGTCTAAAGCTGTTCTATATGTTGCATGTGTTGCAACTAAGACAGTTTGTCCAAGCTGCTCTGTCTGCTGAACAGGCTGGACATAAACTGTCTACGCTGCTCTACACTGTTGAGCAGCTTGGGCAATTTTAAAGTGT
>JAANYP010006613.1:0-13019 GCA_020465985.1 Centrapalus pauciflorus | reverse complement strand
AAAGGAATTCAGTCCATATGGCGTAAGGCTCTTTCATGGTATTATCTTTCAACAACACTATAGTTATGCACAATGGCATATGGAGAGACCTGAAGGAAGTTGTATTGGCTAAGACAACCAATAAGCAAGGAAGTTTGTGGCCACTTCAAGTGTTTATTCAATTGTTTGATCGAGAGTTTTAAGGGCTAATGAGAAAATACGAAGAGATCTAAGATGCTTCAAAAATGCCCAGATTAGTAGGATGAAGCCTTCATAATGTTCAAGATGCACCTAATGCCAATGTTATGCCAGTTCCAGAACCTTTGCTTATATGTTGACCAAGAGGCTGAGAGTGTGAGACTGTATCGTATATATCATGCTCCCATAGAAACCCAAGAACCGAGTTTTCTTACCCAAGGAATTTTAGGTGAGCAGGAACATCAGCAAGGGGCTGATGTTCAGGGAAGCCAACCTGAGATTGAGGGAGATGTGGAGCAAGTGAGGGGAGGTGCGAGAAGTTCTTATTCGGAGCGTACCTTATCTAATATTGTTGAAGGTGGAAATGAGGGAGCAGAGGATGATGATCATGATGATGATGATGATGATGGTAATGATGATAATTTGGGAGGTGCTGGAATGATTGAAATATCTCAATCGGAGATTTTTATTGTTGAGATTGCGAGGCTGAGTGTGAGGGAGATCCCAAGCCTAGAAAGTCAAGATGAAACCACATCTGTTTTTAGCTCTCATGAAAGAGTTAGCATTGAAATGGTCAGTACCCCACTGACAATTGCACACCCCACCAGCTACTCACCTTCTTCTCAACAAGAAGGTGTTTCAATTTCACACCGAGTATTTTCACATGATCTATCCTGGTATCCTTTGGATACTATGGATATTGAACAAAGTACACAGCCGCCCGAGTGTACAATTTCTAATGCACAAGTCATAACTCCCATACAATTTAGGACACTTGAGTCAACTCCATCCATTGAAGTAAGTGCAGAAGGACTTCGTGTCCCTGCTAGAACAACTACAGTGTCGGAAGCATTTGTTGCTCTGTCACTTGAAGTAGTTGGAAGTCTGGTCAGAGCTACAACTTTGCCATCTCTGAGAATCGTCCACACAGAAGTTCTTTTCACAAGTTCTACTGTTGTGTCAACTGGAAGTCTAGGTGACCAAGTGGTTAGATTGTCACCCTTTGTTACTGAAGATAAACTCAATGAAGCCATTGGTGGAGTTACAGCATAGATAACCAATCAATATTCAGAGATGATGGCGCACATGATTAATATTCAAAAGTTGTTGAAAGGAAAATCTGTTACTGAAGGTGTCAAAGAAAAAGATCCACAACAATCCATTGATGATCTGAGAGATTTTTGCTTCGAATAGTTTACTGAGATGAGGGAGAAGATGGTTGGTTTGGAAAATACAGTTGTTAGTGCTTTGGGTTCGTTATCGGAACGACTATCTACTGTTGAACAGACATGCAAGGCTCAAGCTTCAGCTCCAAAACATAAGCATGATGAGCATGATGAAGACTCCGATGATGCTACTAATGAGGGGAGAAGAGGAGGAAGCTTGGAGAACCGGATATTGGACTTCAACTGATTGCGTATACTGAGAAAGAGAAAGACACGGGAGGATAAGATATTGGAGAAGCTGGGAGCTCAAAAGATAAACCTGTTGATGCTCAGAGTGAGTTGGGATTGATTTCATATGAAGATGTTCCAGTTCCTCTAAGGGGGCGTTTGGTTCGCTGGAATCTGGAGGAATTGGAAGGAAAGGGAATCCAATTCCAGCGAATTCTGGTGTTTGGTTCACCAACTGAAAGGAATTGGAATCCTTTCATTTTTAAATTTTCCTTTGAATGGTGGAAAATAGGATTCCTTCAAGTGTGGGAGGGAATTAAAATCCTTTCAAGGGGGGAAAGTGGTCAGTTACCAAAATACCCGTGAATTAACCCTACTCTTCCTCATCATACGTATTGCTTCTCATCCGCTCATCCCCTCATCCCCTACAGCCACAATCTCCCTTCTTCTCTGGACAACATCCTTCTCCGGCGACGACGGCGGCGACCTTCTCCAGCGACAGCGGCAGCGGCGGCTTCGGCGACAGCACCTTTCTTCTCCGGCGGCTTCGGCGACAGAGGTGAATGTTTATGTTCGATCTCTTCTTCCTGGATCTGTTCGATCTGTTCTTCCCAAAAACAAGGGTTGATAATCGATTCTTCTTTGCACAGTTTCCTTTTGAAATATGTTTATGTTATTTTGATCTGTTCTTTCTAGAAACGAAAAAATCTATTTCTGATTTCTAGAAACGAACATTATGTTCTTCCTGATCTAGAAACGAACATTGTGTTCTATTTCTGATTTCTTGAAAAAAATCTGTTTTTGTTATTTGAATATGTGTTCATATATTAATTATTTGAATAGAGTGACAGATATCCATGATGTTCGTATATTAATTATTTGAAAAAATCTATTATTTGAACAGAAACGATCTGTTCTTTGTTTTACTGCGGAGACTCCAGTATGGGAGGCGTACCTCCAGGTAGATTGTTATAAACTTTATCTTTTTGTTGTTTATAAAGAAGTGGCTACATGGAAATATTTTGTTTTTCTTTCTATAAAAATTATAATGTTTGTAAATAGGTTCATAAAGAAGTGAGCAGATGGAAACACAAAACATTTCCTTACTATCAAGACCTTTGCATTGTTTTTGGAAAAGATCGAGCATAAGGAAATAGAGCTGGAGACTTTGTTGAGATGGAGCAAGAGGTGAACGTAGAAGAAGAAATGCTAGACTTGGAGGATGATGTTCGTGATGCGGAAGAAGTTAGTCGTAATACAAACTTGCAAGGTGATGGGACTTCACCAAGTGTTCATTCCAAGAAGCGAAAAAGTCGATCCGATGATGGATTCAACGATGCGGTTGACTCGATTACAGAGATTCTGAAAGAAATATCGAAGGACATAACTCAAGGTATTAAATTTGAAATGAAAATCAAAGAACAAAGTGACAATATCCCTGATGAGATATTTAAGATGAACTCGCTAACTCAAGTTGAGAAGGAAATTGAGATTCTTGACGATGATGATATGTTTGATTTGAATGATATATCATTAAGAGCTGAAAGGATAGAGGAGGAGGAAGAGCTGGTAGAGGAAAGTTTGATGGATGATGTACCGACACCAACGGTTGAAAAGCCCGAGGTGACGGTTACTATCAAAGAAGACTTTGATCCCTTTCCGATTGAGAATGTGATGCCTCCTGCAATGAAAGAGCTAAATGAAGTGGAGATTATGGAAAAGTTTTTCAACAATTATGTAGGTCCCAAAAGGTGTCCCTAGTGAATTGTTCTAAGCTGTAGAGGGGGGCGGGTTGGGGGGGGGGGGGGGGGGTGAATACTACAAATTTAAACTCAACACTCCTTTCTTAATGTTTGTGTATATTATTAACAAGTGTTAATTACAAACAAGCTTGACTGCGGAAAGGTTCAAGCTGAGATGACAAATACAACAGATGTTTAACTAATCTAAGACACACTCAGACTAGATACAATGAATACACTCACTAAGATGAACTCACTGATTTTACAAGACACAGAGGGACAACTTGAATAAGAACAGCTTGGACACACGTCACTGTTTTATTCAAGCAGACTTGCATGCATGGAATAACACACTTCAATGCACGATCTGAATTTCTCACTCTTGGTTCTCTCACAATCCTTAGAAGCTTCCTTTTATACTCTCACTGAGAATCACAGTGAAGCTTCTTCATTGGATGATGAGATAGTGGGATGTCTTTCCAAATTGACAAAACAACTTTTCTGCACATTCTGATAAAGCATACTTGTCTTCATGTGGCAGAATTTTTGTCTTTTTCTTTTTGTCTCTGTTGCATAAGGCTTTAACCAAAATAGGAATTTCAACTTTGCATCTTTCTTCTTTTGTTAAGGCCCATTTTGATATAAGAAATGGTCTGTCACCCATTTCAAATATTCACTTTGTCTTCATGTAACAGAACAGCGTACGCAGCTTTAGCATCTTCTGTTTTCCACTTTGTCTTCGACTTTGTAAACTGATCTTGTAGTCCAAAACAATAGATGAGGACTTGGAAACATATTCCATAAAGTGTTTAGCTTGTTCACAAAGAACAGGTTCTGTTCACAAAGAACAGATTACTTAGAATTTGTCCAAGCTGCTCAACAGAATAGAGCAGCGTAGATAGTTTATGTCCAGCCTGTTCAGCAGACAGATTAGCTTAGACAATCTGCCTTTGTAGCAATGAATGCAACAGGGTAAACAGATTTGACTTATATTGCAAATCACTTTTCAGGTTTCAATAAGGCATTAACAGGCCTTAAATTATACCTTCAAGTGCATCAAACAGGTTTGATTAAAAATCTCCCCCTAAGATGTAGAGCAGGTTTGACTGAGGCCTTTTTAAGCCTAACAATCTTCTTGCAGCTTTCCATTCAAAAATGCACTCTTTACATCCATTTGAAATACCTTCATACTCTTGTGGGCAGCGTAGGCTAGAAACAAACGAATTGCCTTTAACCTGGCCACTGGAGCAAATGTTTAATCATAGTCAATGCCTTCTTCCTGTCTGTATCCTTGAGCAACCAGTCTTGCCTTATTTCTAATAACATGACCTTGCTCATCCATTTTATTCCTGAAAACCTATTTGGTGCCAATTATTGTTTTTCCTTTAGGAGCAGGGATCAGCTTCCATACTTTCTCTCAAACTGATTGAGTTCTTCTTGCATGGCAGTGATCCAATTGGCATCTTTTAGTGCTTCATCCACTTTCTTAGGCTCCATCAGGCACACAAAGCTAGAAAACATACAAAAGTTTCCTAAGCTATCGCATCTTGTTTGCACCCCTTTCTTGATGTCACCTATTATTTGATCATTTGGGTGACATATGATCCACTTATGATCTTGCCTCAATGAAGATTCTCCTGAGTTATTTGCATCTTCAACAGGTCCTGTTGAGCGGCTTTCAAGATTTTCAGCCACACTGTTACCTTGAGCCTGTTCACTTGTTGAACATGACTCTCTGTTGTTGAACATATCAGCAAAGGATCAAGGAAAATTAGCATTGATTGGTTCAGGACATGGTGTTGTAATTATGTCAGTACACTTATTCACACAGGGTGTATCAACATAGTCATCATCATGTCCATTGTGGTTAACTGGTTCCACTCTGGGTGTACTGGAGGCTTTTGAGTCCTTTTCTTCATTAATGGAATGCATGAGATCATCAAAGCTGAACTCTCCTGAAACTGATTCAGGAACAGCTTTGGTGGAAGCACTCCTAGACTCCTCAAAGGTGACACTGATAGATTCATCTATCACCTTTCTTTTGTAGTTGTATACTCTGTAGGCTTTGGAGATAGCAGAATATCCAACAAACACACCTTCATCGGCTTTGGGTTCAAATTTTGCCAGCTGGTCCCACTGATTCAGAATGAAGCAGGGACATCCAAACACATGGAAATAGATATTGTTTGGCCTTCTCCCTTTGATTAACTCATAGGGAGTCTTGTTGAACCTTTTCACCACCAAGGATCTATTTTGGGTGAAGCAGGCAGTGTTAACAGCTTCAGCCCAGAATGATGAAGGTGAACCTGATGCACACAGTGTTAACACCAATGCCATTTTGTTATGATGTTCTTACAGCTGAAAAGTTTTGTGAAATCCCTCTTTCTTCACAGAAGTCCTCAAGAGTATTGTTTCTGAATTCAGGACCATGATCACTTCTAAGCTGCTTAACTTGAGCAGAGTTCAGCATCTCCATCTTTTTTATAAATCCAATGATTTCTCTAGCAGCCTCTCCTTTACTCTTCAGAAAGATCACCCATGCGAACCTGGAGAACTCATCAACCATCACTAGAGTGTATCTTCTACCTTCTAGACTTGGGACGCTGACTGGTCCAAACAAGTCCATGTGGATTAAGAAGAGAGGAGTATCAATAGAGAAATTATGCTTAGATTTAAAAGATGTTTTTCTCTGCTTGCCTTTCTCACGAACTGTGCAGAGTTTATCCTTAACAAAGGTTATTGAAGGCAAACCTGTTACAAACTCTTTCTTACAGAGTTTGTTGATATTCTTGAAGTTCAGGTGTGATAGCCATTTGTGCCATAACCAGTTCAGGTCTGCATTGCTTCTGGAGATAAAGCAGGTTTCAGTTGTGGGATCTGCAGATTTCAAGTCCACAACATATACACCTTTCTTCCTTTGTGCACACAGCACAACTTTGCCTTGGGAATCCAATATGTAACCCAGGTGCCCATCAAAGTTAACATTGTAGCCAGCATCACATAGGTGACTTATGCTTACAAGATTATGTTTTAGCCCAGACACATAGGCTACTCTTTTGAATACAGCAGCACCAGCTTGAAGAGTTCCATATCCTTCTGTGGATCCCTATACCTTGTCACCAAAGGAGACTTTTAGCCCTTTTCAGGCCTGAGATTACTCAGCAAATCCTTACAACTTGTCATATGTCTTGAGCATCTACAGTCCAAGTACCAAACCTGGGATGGTTGTTTGTCCTGCAGAGTGTGATGGGAAAATATTAGTTATTTTTAGGGGAACTCATCACAGGGATGAGTTCTCCTACTTCATCAACATTTTTTATGGACCAGTGATATCCACAATAACATTCCCTATTTGGATTGTATCAGCTTGGATACTATCCTCATTGACCATATTACTTCCAACACTGCTTGTTTTTACAATGATGGAACTAGCAGAGTCAACAGGCCTCATGTCCTCACTCACAGGACAGTCTTAGGCCATATGTGTCTTCTTCCCACATTTATAACATTTTCTCTTTTTGGCCTTTTTGGAAGAAGTACTTCCAGAAATATATTATGAATCATTTTTGTTGATCCTTTCAGCAGGTTTAGCAAACTTATTACTATTTTTAAAAATATCAACAGTTTGTGTGGAAGGCACAATGGCAACAGCTTTGCATGTATCCTCTTTCCTCTTTTTAGGAGAACAGATATCAAATATAGGTAGTTTGATTGGCCTTTGACCTTCCACAGGTTTGGAAAATTTATTCCCAAATTTCTCAGGTTGAGCAATGGCTTTGCTTTTGCACTTACTGAGATGTGATGGATGTTGCCTATCAACATAATCACTGCTTTTGGTTTTGAAAGACTTACCTTCATTTATAACCAATTTTCCACTATGATTTAAAAACTTATTTGAAATCACAGCAGATTTGCTTTCAACATAAGACTTACTCTTGTTGAAAGCAGTCTGCTTACCTTGTGAAAACTTTTTCTCAAAATGATCAGCATCAAAAGGATTAACAGGTCTCTTACCATCAGCTTTAGACCCAGATCCTGTCTTATCAACAGGTTTAGTGTCCACAGCTGTAGCTTGAGCTTGTTTTCCTTTCTTTTGCTTGTGCGAACCAGCTGAGCACTTAGCATACTGATTTGATGGAGAACACATTCCATCATCAGCTTTTGGAGCTTTTTCACACAAGCTGTCAGTATTTTGAGGCCTGACAAACCTATTTGTTGAGACTAGCTTACCATTTGTGTCTGTTTCTCTCTTTTCTTCTAACAAAATGGTTTTGATGTGTTTTAATTCATCAAGTTCAGTTTCCAACTTATGGAAGCTGTCCAGTTTACTAGTTTTTATTTCAACATCAGTTTTTAGCTTAGAGATTTCAGACAACAAAACATTGTGCTTCTCAATAGCAGCTTTTAGATCAACAAGCAAATATTTAAACATTTTAACTTTTTGATCAGAACTGTAAGTCATAAAGTATTGTACCTTGTACATCATTGTTGGATTCCAGTTCTCTAAGTTGTTGAGGGCTTCAGCTTCAGCCAGGTCTTGTTTGAAGTTGCTTGTTGATGGGACATCAGTGTTGGCCATCAGACAGTTGTTATCTTCTTCATCTGAAGATGACTCAGATTCCTCCCAATCACATGTCTTAGCCATGAGTCCCTTTGTAAGGTCTACTACTGCAAGATCTATCTAGACGCGGATCCGTGAACGAGTGCGGAATCCTCGTTGACGGTTAGACGGACAACTCTCAACCAACGGAACACGGAGACTATTAGACGCTGAACGAACGACACACGAACGATCCTACGAACTAATTCTCTCCGAAACGGCACTCACCTAGCTGATAAACTCGAGATCGCTCTTTGCTTAATTCCTCACGAATTCTGCAAAAAGTCCCTTAATGATTCGAGTCTATCCCTAATTATAGACCCTGATTCGAGTCTGATGTGGGCCAAACTCGAATCTGGCCCAAGGCCCATTCGAGTCTGTCCATATTGACAGTCTCGAATCTACCCCATTCAAATCTAAGGTCTCATTCGAATCTATCTCAGATTCGAATGTATTCCCTTAAGTAATTCGAATCTAGCCAAAATACTTAAACTCTTAAGTGATAAAACTTATGACATTACCTTATGATTGATTTTATCTTTGAACTTTATGTTTGAACTTCTTGTAATACGTTACATCAAGTTCAAACATACAAACACTAATAAGCATCAATCATATATAATATATTTATAGCTTCTAATAATTCACACATTTGATTTAAGAACTTGGTTTATTTATTGATTCAAAACACTACCAGCATACAGACCTTTCTCGACACATACCTTGACCACATTTTTCATACTTACTAGCCTTAGTATCCATATGTGCGTCACTGGAAATCTTACAATTATACAAAATCTGCAGATCTTCTTTAGATAGGTTTACCAGGTGAAGCGGGTCATAGACTCTAAGAATAACATTTTCTTCTAAGTCTTCCATAACTGCTTCCCCAGTTTCCGTGTCAGCATACCACCACTTCAGATTCTTCAGAATATTTTGTGGCATTGGCTTGAGAGGAACCTTCCTAAGACATCTAGCCGGCTTATAGTGAATCCTCATCCAAGGTCGTCCAGTTAGAGGATCAATACGTGACGGATCCTCTACTCTTCTCCCGACCCTTGGATTCAAACGCTCGAACTTCCTTGATCTCCCTTCCTTTCTTATGATTCTTTCGATTACGCTCGCGTAGGGATCATTGCCAATGTTTATAAGATCTTTCCAAGCTAGCGCAGTGATTTCGATTTTTGGCAGGAGTTGAACGCTTTTAAAGTTCGCCTCATGTACTGAAGCCCGTCTTTTCTCTTTATTATAAATAGCTGCAGATCTCTGTCAAAGAACCAGCTTAAAATTCGCTCAGACAGCTTCCCAGTACCTGGCACTCTCATTGTCTTTTTAATTGCTGCTTCCTTCTCTTCAGCCCTGAACCATAGCTTTCGTTTTTCTTCATTAGTTAGCTCTCTTGCAGGTTCCTCTGTCGATGGCTGAGGATTCAATGCAACATTAACTATATCTACATCGACAATTTTATTTCCATCAATCATGTAAGTATCAGTGATAGGATTCTGCTGCACAACTATCTCGTCAGCTTCATCATCCTCATCAGCAAGTACTTCATCATCCGACCGCCAGTCTACTATCTCCCCTGGCACAAATTCCCCTTCCTCCAGCTCTTCATCTTCATTATCAAAACCTACATCCAGTGGATCATCATCGAGATCCATGAGCGCTTCAATCATCTCGCTGATCTCAAAGTCTGTAGGCTGTTTAAATGAACTGGCCTCACCCCTTTCTCCTTCGCCTTGACTAGGCTCCCCCTGAACTTGTGTAACTTGAGCTGCAGGAAAATCTACAGACTCAATCTCTTTATTCGCACCGGGATCATCGCCTTCATTATCATCTCTTCTCTGCACCTCCTGATCTCGGCACGATGTCTCCCCCTGAGCCTGTAAATTTTTCATTAACTGCTCAATTAGGGAGCGCATCGACCTTATCTCAGCTGCCTGATCGCAAACAAAAGTTTTCATTTCTACGTTCTCTTCCTGGACTTGCTCCACAATCTTCTTCAAATCGGCATTTTCTTTATCAAGATTTGCATTATGAGTCTGAATTTCTCCGATCGCCTTTGTTAGGCTTAAGATTTGGACATTCTGGAAGTCAACGCGAGCTTTAAGCTGCAGAAACCTTTGGTTGTCAGAGTATGTGGTCGAGATAGATGGAATGGACTGTATAGGAGTAGGAATGAACGGTGATGGTATATACGGTTCATCTTGAGGTGGTGGTGGTGGTGGTGGACTGGTGGTTTGAGGTTCTTGATGTTGCGGAATTTCTGGTTGATCTTCAGGAGCTGAAGATGATCCTTGCATGAACCTGTGACGTTTGGCCCCTTGCCTTGTCACTAGTTGAGGAAATTCCTCTTGTTCAAAATCAGACTCCTCCAATTCCCTGTTTACGCGCCTCCTCGAACCACCCTCATTTATAATCAATCTCGAACCATAAGTTCCAATTTGAATATCAGAAACTGCAGCTGTCGGAACTTCCGCGGATTCTGAGTCGGATTCCGAAGATGTTAATCGGTCACCTGCCCCTTCTGGCTCGTATTCCTCCACATCTCTAAAAATATCATCTTCATCTGCTGGTGGACTAAGCAGCTCACCAACCAATGCTGCTGCAACGTCTTCGTTGGCATGAGGCCCTGCCTCCCAAATTTCATTAAGCGTCTGGCTTAGCTGTTCAGTTTCTCTCGCAATATTTGAGGGCCCAGCTTCTTGAATATTTGAGGGCCCGGCTTCTGTAACTTCTGGTTGCTGGCTTGTCGAAGGCCTGGTTGCCGGAATTTGACTCGCTGCTGGTCTTTGTCGGCGTCTTGGATCACGTGGCCGAGCACGAGGCTGTTGTTGCTGTTGACGTTGTTGCTGTTGTTGTTGTTGTGGAAACTCAACGACCCCTGCCCAGTTGGCATCTTCCGGGGCTTGAAAATCCCTATCCACAATAGCTCCGAACAATGGACGAGCAACAGGAACAGCCAATCTTCCTCGGTGTGAGGAACAATCAGCGAAAATCCTTTGTCCATAATGTTAACACTCAGAGAATCATTTGACGGCGGCAAGTCTGGCAAGAAATGCCTTATCAGCATCATAATGAACCTTGGGTACAACAAGAATCGTTCCCTTTCTGGAGCCGTAATTTGATGAACGAACTCCGAGAAGAACATCTGCGAAAAGCTGAACTTCCGATTATATACCAATGCAATAACTCCAGATTGGATCTTTGACACTATGTAATCAAAGCCAGCTTTCTTCGGCGCAAAACAGACCATGAATACGTGCACCAAGAATCTCCATTGCCCAATCAGGCCACTCTTCATGTATGACGACTTTGTCACATCTAAACTGTAGCCCATTCTCAGAAAAGCAGTCTGCCTAATACTTAATGGGAAGTCAATAGGCCCGTCCTCCTGTTCCTTGAGAACCCAACTGTAGCACTTGGCGCAACATATCTGCTGAGAAGACTAGAGGCTGGCCAGCGATTCTGGTTCTGATAACTGTCGGGGTGACAGTACAGTCCACCTGTAAATGATCATAAAACTGGCGTACATACGAAATTACAATTGGAATGTTATGATACAAAGCATAGCTAATCCTAGACTCAGCTAGGAAGTCCAAAACTTCGCGAAAACCCTGCGCCTCAGGGATATTATTATCTGGATTAAGGACCATATTATGCTTCGGGACAAAAGCGCGAACTGACATATCTGCACAATAAATAAAACTGTTAGACTCATTAAAAATCAATAAACTTGTTTAAATTCAAAATTTGTTTTATTTTGTACTTGATTAAATACAAAATCTAACACAATTAAATTTCCACAAGTTTAATAAAATTTAAATTAAACAAAGTAAATAAAGTACAGATTCGAAGGTAACAGATTCGAAGTGTCCATATTCGAGTGTAATGGACAGATTCGAAGAGTCCCTTTTCGAGTCTAATGGACAGATTCGAATATCATGGTCATCTCGAATCTAATGACAGATTCGAGAAACCCATGAACAGATTCGAAGGTCTTGGAACAGACTCGAAGCCCCGACGGTTGATTTTTCAACAAAAACCCAAGATTTTAACCATTTTGAACTTGGTAAATCACATACATTCGTTCAACTAGGTCCCAATCATTGATTTATGCTTTTAATTTGATCTTTTATATGTCCAATATTGGTAATTTAGCAAAAACCCTATTTCGACCTATAAAACTTCAAATTTTGAGTTACGATTTGGCTAAAATTGTGCATAAAACACACAAATCTTGTACAATCCGGTTGATTATACCTAGATGTATCTGTAGAATCGAAACACCAAGTAAGAGACTCGACAAAATGTCGTTTAGAGGATTACGATAGACTCGAGAACAGATCGAAATCGCCAATATAGAGTCGATAGTATAGATTCGAAACAGATGGAGTTAATGACCTTTACTGTAACCTTATTTAACCACCAACCCTCGAGTCTAAGCACAGATTCGAATCTCTGCTTCGAGTCTGTCTTAGATGTCGAAACCACCAATACTTAGAAAAATTCGAAATTTTTGAACATAAATTCAACTTTTCCAACTTTTTCTAGGGTAATCGTTTAACCAGATAAACTATGCCAACTCTTTTACCCTAAGCAACAGATATTTCACGCAATGTTATTTTATTCAACTTGATGCACCCTCAGTAACTTTTGACCTTTTACCAATAAAAAAATTAAACTAAACTAAAATAAAATAAAATAAACTAAGGTAAAATAAATAAAATAAAATAAAGTAAAATAAAATTTTGACCAAAAAATTAATCTAGACTTAAGAAAAAGTTACAATCTAAGCTAAATACTTAACAACCATATTTTGATGAGTATCTCAAGAAAGGTTCAATCAGATAGCGATGTCTGATACTAACTTTCAGTACTTAAACTTCACACCCTAGGAATTTTTGATTCCTTTGAGTTTGTTGTGACATACTATTTAGCCATTGTTGGTATTACCCTGTTAAACATTCTACATTGCGGATATCCCTTGGCCTTTTTATTTATCAGGAAATTACTTACGTGACTCAGACATAGACATACTTTATGATCAAGGCACACAGACAAAGTTCTAACTTGTTGGTATTTGCAAACTTTCTTTAAAAGACA
>JAANYP010006612.1:0-11231 GCA_020465985.1 Centrapalus pauciflorus | reverse complement strand
TATATATATATATATATATATATATATATATATATATATATATATATATATATATATATGTATTGTCATATATTAGAGATATTAAGTCCTTATTATCATTTAGGACTCGATTAAACTCACTCGACGCATCAACCATCCATTTACGCTAAATAGCTTTTTACGCTCGTTTTTGTCATCGCAATCTCGGTAAGTCCTCATAGCCCCTATTTTCACACTGTTATGTTTTGGGGTTGAAATACATGCTTCGTTTTCATATGGACACAAAAACATCTTCATTACTATTATGTATTACACATGTGGTTCTATCAACCCTTATATCATGAATCGTTAATTGCATTTATTTGTAAGCGCGAATATATTGTGGATAGATCTATTGGGAGTCATGTCCCCCACTCGGGTTAGTTCAGGTCGGCTAACAGCGAGTGCATATATATTCAACACACGGTATTACAGTCGGGGATACTGCACAGGGCAAACTCATTTTAATTAAGCTTCGGTTGCATGATGGTTTATATGTAATACATAACATGGAATTTATGATTTTATAAATTCAAATTCTATTATTGTTGTCCATACAAGTCAGATTTACGTGTAAACCTATGAGCTCACCAACAATTTTTGTTGACGTATTTTAGCGTGTATTTTCAGGAAATTAAGGCAAGTTCATCACATCGGAAGTATTTTCAAGCTTCCGCACTTAAGGAGTCGCACTAATTTTCAAACCGTCGGAGATTTAATTGCATTATTTTGGATAATTTAATTATGTATCTAAATCTCTGTATCTTGCGAACTACTCTTTATCATTTTCGGGTTATGTAAAACATTTTTATCTTTTAAAGTTATATCGGTGCATTTTTGAAAACGTCCATATAGTGTTCGTTCATTATGATTATGGTTACGCTTCTGCGACGTCACGCTTCGTTGCCAACCGGGGTAACGGGGTGTGATAGATTGGTATCAGAGCCATAGTTATAGTGAACTAGGTTGCATTAGTACCCTAGACTATAACTACATTTAAGTTTTACTAATTTTAAAAATATTTTGTAACTAACTAAAAGATTATGAATGGACCTTGATAGCAGAAAACATGTCCCACCCAGAGATCATCATCTTGTCCGATTCAGAGGATGAGTACACCCCTATGAGCCCCGAAGTCACTGAGGTTTTCACTGAAGGAGAACCGTCGGAAGAAGAAGACCCCTCCGAAGAACCAATGGAGGAGTCAGAATAGGAACCTATGGAAGAAGATGACGACGGAGAGGATCCACCGCCCCCAGTATTCCCCGCCCGCACTCCATACCACCCGGCGGAGCCATCATTCAAGCCATACCGCCCTTACCCAAATGGACCACAAATGTTGTATACACTCCGAAAGAGGGTAATCACACCGAGACGGGAGTCTATTCCCATCTCGAATCCCCAACCAAATCCCCCACCACAGCACCGATGGGTAGACGCCCGAAGATGGGGCTGGATGCCTAAAACTCTCCGTGAGTGAAGGCAAGAGGAAGGAATCCCTTCCCAGTTCGAGTTCGGAGGACCATCCTCCGCACCAATGCCACCACTCACCCAGGAAACGGCTGACTCTTACCCCTGCTAGTAGCAAGGTCTTACCGTCATGACCTCCAAATCCGGGCACTTAACCAGGATATTGGAGAATTGACTGCCCGTCTGGAGCGGGAGGAGATTCAGAACTCCAATTTATACTGGGTTAACCAGCATGCCCTCACCATCCAACAGGATAGCCTGAATGAGCTTCGGCAGCAACTAGCCGAAAGCCAAGCTCGGATCGAGGAGCTGACTCAGCGCCTCAACGCGATGGAGAAAGGAGAGACCCCTGATCACTCCCACACTTAGTACCCTCTATCTATCTTTGTAATATTAGGAAAAATATTATGTAAAAGTGTAGGACAAAAATTTTTGGGTAATAACCCGCCCATTGTAAGAAAGTTATGAATGATTACTGAATATTGCAAGTTATTTATGAAATTGTGTTCGATGATTATAGTGTTGTGCCTTAAGAAAAATTTACATCTTTAAGATTCAACTTCTTACACTATGCTCTTTTCTTTAAACTTTAAGATAATGCCACCAAGACGAGCTATGAACGCTGCAGAAATTGAGGAACTAGTTGCACAAAGAGTTGCTGCTGCTATAGCCACTTATGAGACAAACCGGAACAGTTCAGCTAATGGAGATGGTGGTGCTAGCCGCACCACGGGAGGAATTGAAACCCACCCAAAGGGTTGTGGAATTAAGGGGTTTTTGAGCTGCAAGCCCCGATACTTCAATGGAACCGAAGGAGCTGTCGGATTAGTACGATGGATTGAAAAGTTGGAGTCTGTCTTCCGTGTTAGCGGATGCATTGAAGGAGACAAGGTGAAATTCGCCACCCACATCCTGCAAGACAGCGCCTTGACATGGTGGAACCCGTATACCCAGTCTGTGGGAATTGATGCAGCTTACCAACTCGCCTGGACCGAGTTAAAGCAGATGATGACCGATGAGTATTGCTTGAGAAATGAGCTACAAAAGATGGAGTCAGATTTTTGGAATCTGGCTATGAAAGGAACGGATGTAGCGGGGTACACCAACTGATTCCACCAACTGAGTATTCAGTGCCCTCAGATGGTGACCCCTGAATACAAGAAAATCGAGCGTTACATTTGGGGACTCGCTCCTCAAATTCAAGGCAATGTCACTGCCTCCAACCCAACCACCATTCAGGACGCCATTAGAATGGCCAATAACCTTATGGATCAAGTGTCCCGGAGAATCGAAGCCAAGGCCGGGGAAAATAAGAGGAAATGGGAGGACAAGTCCGGGAGGAATACGGGCTCGCAATCCAAGAAGCCCGAGACCATCAAGGCTTATGTAGCAGGAGCTGAGTCAAGGAAGGGCTACACAGGTACCAAGCCTTTCTGCACCCAATGCACCTTTCATTACAACAAGGGTCCCTGCCCAACCCCTTGTGGAAAATGCAAACGTATTGGTCATGTGGCCAAGGACTGTAAGTTTGGAACCCCGGGTATCAATGGCGGCAATCAGAGAGGCTGCTATGAATGTGGAGCTGCCGGGCACTTTAGGAGTGAGTGCCCGAAGTTGAGGAATGGTGGAGGAGCTCAGGGGAGAGCTTTTGTGTTAGGAGCAGGTGACGCTCGTCAGGATCCCCATGTGGTATCAGGTACGTTTCTTTTAAATGACATTTACACTTACGTACTCTTTGATACTGGGGCTGATAGGAGTTTTATATCTGATAAGTTAAGTAAGCAATTGAATGCCACTCCTTTTCCCTTAGACAACTCTTATACTATAGAACTGGCTGATAGCAAAATAATAGAAGCAAGTAGTATTATTAAGGAATGCACACTGAAGCTGGCAGATCATCCCTTTAAGATAGACTTGATGCCTATAGAACTCGGAAGTTTTGATGTAGGAATTGGTATGGATTGGTTGTCACACAAACATGCTGAGATTCTGTGGGGTAAGAAAGTGGTAAGGATACCACTCCACAAGAAGAAGGTCCTAACAGTCCAAGGGGAAAGAAAGACCCGTCAGCTGAATGTCATATCGGGCCTAAGAACATTAAAGTGCCTTAGGAAAGGTTGCCATGCAGTATTAGTACAGATTGCAGAAAAAGAGTCAGAGGAGAAACGAATCGAGGAAATTCCAGTGGTTTGTGACTATCCGAAGGTCTTTCCTGAAGATTTGCCTGGGCTTCAGCCAGCTAGGCAAGTGGAGTTCCAAATTGATTTGGTGACGGGACCTGCACCGATCGCAAGAGCCCCATACAAACTCGCTCCTTCTGAAATGCAAGAGCTATCCAATCAATTACAAGAGTTGATGGATAAAGGATTCATTCGACCAAGTTCCTCACCTTGGGGAGCTCCGGTCTTATTTGTGAAAAAAAAGACGGATCCTTCAGAATGTGTATAGACTAGCGAGAGCTAAACAAGTTAACAGTAAAGAACCGCTACCCCCTTCCCAGAATTGACGACCTATCTGATCAACTACAGGGATCTAGCTTCTACTCTAAGATTCTGCAGTCCGGTTATCATCAAGTAAAGGTTCGAGAAGAAGACATTCCAAAGACAGCATTCAGGACTCGTTATGGACATTACGAATTCCAGGTGATGCCATTTGGTTTGACCAACGCACCAGCCGTATTCATGGACCTCATGAATCGAGTGTCTAAACCATATCTGGATAAATTTGTAATAGTGTTCATAGACGATATAATTTATTTATTCCAGAAATAAGGAGGAGCACGAACAACATCTCAAGCTGATCTTGGAGTTGTTAGAGAAGGAGCAGTTATACGCCAAATTTTTCAAAATGTGAATTTTGGTTGCGAGAAGTTAAATTCCTTGGACATGTGATTAACAGCCAGGGAATCCAAGTTGATCCATCAAAAATCGAGGCCATAAGGAACTGGGCGACTCCTAGAACTCCCACGAAAATCCGCCAATTTCTAGGACTTACCGGTTATTATAGGCGATTTATTGAAAACTTCTCAAAGATAGCAGGATCTCTAACAGAGTTGACTCGGAAGGATGTAAAATGTATCTGGGCTGAAGAGCAGGAAAAGGCGTTTCAGCAGTTAAAGCAAAGATTGTGTAGTGCACCAATTCTGTCCTTACCTGAAGGGACAGAAAATTTTGTGGTCTACTGTGATGCCTCACACAATGGATTAGGTTGGGTGCTCATGCAAAGGGATAAAGTCATTGCTTACGCATCACGGCAGCTCAAAATCCACGAGGTGAACTATACAACTCATGACTTGGAGCTTGGAGCAGTGGTGTTTGCTCTCAAAATATGGAGGCACTACCTGTACGGAACTAAGTGCACGGTGTTCACAGACCATAAAAGCGTCCAGCACATTCTGAATCAGAAAGAGTTAAATATGAGGCAACGTCGTTGGGTTGAGCTACTTAGCGATTACGACTGCGAGATTCGTTATCATCCGGGGAAGGCGAATATTGTAGCTGATGCCCTGAGCCGAAAGGAACGGGTTGAGCCATTGAGAGTCCGAGCTTTGGTCATGACTATACAGTCAAACCTAAACTCTCAAGTCCGCGAGGCGCAAGAAGAAGCAGTCAAGGAGGGTAATCTACTGGATGAAGCCTTGAGAGGTATGGATAAGCAGTTTGAAATCAAGCCAGATGGATGTCGGTACTTCATGGGCAGAATTTGGCTGCCAAAATTCGAAGGAGTAAGGAAGCTGGTCATGGATGAAGGGCATAAAACAAGATATGCTATTCATCCAGGGTCAGATAAAATGTACCACGACTTGAAGGGAATGTACTGGTGGCCAAACATGAAGGCTGACATTGCTACCTATGTCAGCAAGTGCTTAACATGTCTGAAGGTTAAGGCTGAGCACCAGAAACCATCAGGATTGCGAGTTCAACCAGAAATACCCCAGTGGAAGTGGGAAAACATCACCATGGATTTCATCACCAAGTTGCCAAAGACTTCTGGAGGTTATGACACCATTTGGGTGATTGTGGATCGACTTACCAAGACCGCACACTTTCTGCCAATCAAGGAGACTGATAAGATGGATAAGTTAACACGAATCTATCTTAAAGAAGTCGTCTCAAGGCATGGAGTGCCAGCATCAATTATATCAGACAGGGACAGCCGGTTCACATCAAGATTTTGGCAGTCATTGCAAGAAGCACTGGGTACACGCTTGGATATGAGCACAGCCTATCACCCGCAAACGGATGGTCAGAGTGAAAGGACGATTCAGACTTTGGAAGACATGCTAAGGGCATGCGTTATCGACTTTGGCAAAAGTTGGGACAAGCACCTGCCATTAGTCGAGTTTTCCTATAACAGCTACCACTCGAGTATTAAGGCCGCCCCATTTGAAGCACTCTATGGGCGAAAGTGCAGATCACCACTTTGTTGGGCCGAAGTAGGAGATAGTCAGATTACTGGACCTGAGATCATCCAGGAGACTACAGAAAAGATAGCCCAGATTCGTAACCGATTAAAGATCGCTCGGGATCGACAGAAAAGTTATGCAGACGTTCGACGGAAGGATTTGGAATTTCAAGAGGGAGATCAAGTAATGTTGAAAGTCTCGCCTTGGAAGGGCGTAATCTGTTTTGGGAAACGAGGAAAGCTCAATCCTCATTATATCGGACCATTAAAGATCACCAAAAGAATTGGCCCGGTAGCCTACCGACTCGATATGCCCGCAGAACTTAGTAACGTTCATAATACCTTCCACGTGTCCAATCTTAAGAAATTCCTGGCTGATGAAACACTCGTTATACCCATGGACGAGCTAGAATTAGATGATAAGTTGAACTTCATTGAGCAACCTGTAGAAATAATGGACCGAGAAGTCAAGAAACTAAAGAACAGTCGGATCCCGATAATAAAAGTCAGATGGAACATTAAGCGAGGTCTTGAGTTTACGTGGGAATGCGAAGATCAGTTCCGAGAAAAATACCCTCAGCTGTTCTCATATACTCAAGCAGTGGAGAACACGAGCTAATTTCGGGACGAAATTCCCTTAACAGGGGGAGACTGTAACATCCGACACTAAACCGGTGATTATTCATTATAAATTAATCAAGTGATTAACAAGGTTTATTAGAAAATTCAACTCAATTAGAATCAAATTCATCGGTGCGATGAATCGGGAAATCAATTAATCCGATCAATTTACGATATGAGAGACTAATTTAACTAAGTACATAATTAAATTATGATTAGTGACACTAATCAAACACTAATACAATTACTTAACATTAATTATGCAAGACTAAAATAATTCATTAAAACAATGCATCCATAAGTATTTATGAAATTACAAGAAAAGGGAAATACAAAAATACATTTCTAAATACTTTTATACAAAAAAAAATGAAAATACATGTATAATACATGTATGGCCAGCCATAGACATGTGGTTTATTAGAGGTTGACTTCTATTTTTTTAATATTACTTTAAACACAATCATTTTGTTAAAAAGTGCACACAACCTCCTACTTTCCATGTCTTTCATCATTTGAAAGACCAAACACTTTGCCTATAAATAAGGCCTCATTTCTCACTTCTTTTCCACACTTCAAACATAATAAATCTCTTCTTTTCTCCTCTAAAAATAGGATCTATACACACACACATCATAAACCTTTTCAATCAAGTGTTCTTTAAGAAATTCAAGTGTTTTGGTGCATATCTTGCAAGGATTTCAACTTCTACTCAAAATCATACTCTAAACACTTCAAAGTAAGTAAATACTAACTTATTTCATCATACATTTATGTTTATATAAGTCTTGCATAATATATATAATCACCAACAACAACAAGTTTCATAAAAACTCAAGTTTATAAGTTTCTAGTTTTTATTTTTAAGTTGTTTCTTTAAATGTGTTTATGAATATATGAACACATTATAAAAATGTTAATATTATGAAAACATGTGATATATATGTGTTTTATAACTTTTATAACTTTTATACAAGTAGTCTTTGAATAAACAACAAGAATCATAAGTTGTTTCAAGTTTATAAACTGCGGATTTTCGGCAGAAAATTTATATCGACTTTGAAAAATCATAACTAATTCATAACTTAACGAAATGAGTTGATTCTTGTCTCAAAAGTTAGATCTATGTCTTAACTATAGATCTGGAAGTTTTCATAATTTATTTTGGAGTTTAAGACCTCCAGAAATTATTTGGGAAACCGAAAGTTTGACAGCTCAAAATGGCCAACATAGGGTTTTTAACGAGCTTTTTCACCAATCTAAACATCTTGAAAAATGGCCGTTCTTGATTCTAAAAATCCTTTGTATATAGTCGTTTAATGTCCTAAGAAACCAAAGCCTAAAACGTTTTGGAGCTTGGTCAAAAACAGCCTCAAAGTAGGCCGAAAAACCTCTGAAAAAGCTGGAAAATTATATATATATATATATATATATATATATATATATATATATATATATATATATATATATATATATATATATATATATATATATATATATATATATAAACTTGACGTTTTAAGCGAATTTTATTTATAAACTTGTAATGTTGGGTGATTTAAGACATAAAAATCTATAAATATATATATCATCATATATTAGAGATATTAAGTCCTTATTATCATTTAGGACTCGATTAAACTCACTCGACGCATCATCCATCCATTTACGCTAAATAGCTTTTTACGCTCGTTTTTGCCATCGCAATCTCGGTGAGTTCTCATAGCCCCTATTTTCACACTGTTATGTTTTGGGGATGAAATACATGCTTCGTTTTTATATGGACACGAAAACATCTTCATTTCTATTATGTATTACACATGTGGTTCCATCAGCCCTTATATCATGAACCGTTAATTGCATTTATTTGTAAGCGCGAATATATTGTGGATAGATATATTGGGAGTCATGTCCCCCATTCGGGTTAGTTCGGGTCGGCTAACAGCGAGTGCATATATATTCAATACACGGTATTACAGTCGAGGATACTGCACAGGGCAAACTCATTTTATTTAAGCTTCGGTTGCATGGTGGTTTATATGTAATACATAACATGGAATTTATGATTTTATAAATTCAAACTCTATTATTGTTGTCCATACAAGTCAGATTTACGTGTAAACCTATGAGCTCACCAACAATTTTTGTTGACGTATTTTAGCGTGTATTTTCAGGAAATTAGGGCAAGTTCATCACATCAGAAGTATTTTCAAGCTTCCGCACTTAAGGAGTCACACTCATTTTTAAACCGTCGGAGATTTAATTGCATTATTTTGGATAATGTAATTATGTATTTGAATCTCTGTATCTTGCGAACTACTCTTAATCTTTTTCGGGTTATGTAAAACATTTCTATCTATTAAAGTTATATCGATGCATTTTTGAAAACGTCCATATAGTGGTCGTTAATTATGATTATGGTTACGCTTCCGCGACGTCACGCTTCGTTGCCAACCGGGGTAACGGGGTGTGACAACACTTCTTGAAGTCAACGAAAGAGCACTCTCGTCCCCCACCTTGACATGGTGGTCGGAGGAGTCAGTGTAGCTTTCTTCTTCAAAGGACACATCTTCCCTATGCTTCAGTTCAAGTTCCTGTAACTTAAGTTCCCGTAACCTAAGTTCTTCCTCACGACGCTTAAAGTCGATCTTTCGCTGGTTCTCCTCGTCAGTTTGCTCGATTGCTTTACCCTTGGTAAGCAAATCCTTGATTTGCTTGAATCTATCGTCAACTGACACATCCATCTAAAGTCGATTTCTATCCAACATTAGCTGCATCTGTCTACGATTATCCTCATTCAGCTTGTGAACGAGAGCAATTAATTGAGCCTGTTGAGGGGTAAAAGCGAGGCAGTGCTGCTAGATTCATTAGCAGTGTTTTCAGGGTCAGTTCCTAGGTCTTCTACATGAACATGTTCTTTATGTTAATCAGCGCAGCATCTGCAGCTTTATCAACATTGGAGGTACCAGCAGCAGTATGGTTCTTATCATCCATTGGCTGAAAGTATAAAGGAAATAAACATTATTTCCTGGCTCAGTTCAGTAAGCACATATTCATAGCATAAATCCAACATCAAGTAATCACATAATCAAGTCAGTATAAAGCAGTCAGTCATTTCCCGTTCCCCAGCCTAACAGTTGTCAATTTCCTATCTTAGGTCAAATTGTGCAGGTAGTCCTTTACTAATTAGGTTGCCCTAGGCCTCGGTGTCTTGTTCGGGAACTCAGAGTCACATAGTCCATATCATTCCAGAGTTTAAGTATCGGGTGGCCAGTCTGATGATTAAACTGCTGCTCTGATACCAACTTTGTAACACCCAAGTTACCACAAACACAACACGTCATAAAATTTCAAGTTTGCAATGCATTAGTAATAATTAAATATTACAAGTGTTTGATACCACATGTCCAAATGCCTGATTCTAGTTATTTTACGATACTTTAAATGCAAAATATGTAAAGATAATGGTGGTCTGTTTTAGCTTCTAGAATCTTCAATCAGAGTGCGGAAGATTGAACAAGCTACCCGAGACCGCATATCCTTGTCAAAAATAGGCATCAACATCTAGGTCCAAAAGTCTGCAATCATCAAGGATCCAGGTTCAGTTAGCCCGGGACGAACTATATGTTCTTGCCTTTATCAGATTCTCCTGAAAAGAGAGTTGTCATGACAGAGTAAACTAACAATGCTTAGTGAGTTAACAGAGTTCCAATGGTTACCACACATATATAACATACTATCAGCTCATGTCGGCAAGTCAACACGTCAGAGATGACAAAAGATTTGGGGGATCAGCCCAATCTATATTCCCATGTGTAAGGCCGAAGCCCTACCGGAAGTGTAAGGAAACAGGTCAGATAGGAAAAGAATCTGCAGAATTCCCTCCTGTGAATGGAGATCTAGTATTCGGTTAGAGTAGTTAATGCAGTATGTAGATGCAAATGTACCAAAAAACAAGTAAGCATCAAGCATGCTAAGTAATTACATAGAATGTAAAAGTGAGCATGCAGTCCAAAGCATGTCAGATATCTAATTTTAGCAATGTCAAAAGTAAGTTCCTAACATACAATGAAGTAATCAAGGAATATGCAGCAGCAGTTGTCCAGTTTCAGCAATGTCTATCATACGTTCTTATCATACAATTAAGTAATCAAGGAACAAGCAGCAACAGATGTTTCCATACAAGTCTGTAACAATCACCAATAAGTACCGAAACATATGCAAGTAAGTAATGCAATTTGTCACTCACAGCGGTCCTGAGCAACACAATTAGCCAATATACTGCTTAAGCAAGTTAAGTTGTCTGTATTACTCTGTCAGACTGGTCAGTTCCTGCAGATCAGTTCCAATTAGCATATCAATGACAATTTCATACACATGATCTATATAATCCTAATTGTATTATTAGGTTAATTATCATGTTTTGTTGCCGAGTCTGTGGTAGTTCCTATGTCCCAGAGTGAGCCTATTCTTATCATCTGTCCAATACGTCCATAAGATCTCCTTTAGGTCAGTACCAAGGTATAACCTTGAGTCCCTAGCAGATTCCTAGGGTTTCATAGATCTTTACCTAGGTATGGCGTTGTTTCAAGGCCAAACATAGGGCAAGCAAGGAAAAAACACATCATACACAAGCATAACAGATCATAAGCTGGTCAAAGGCGTAATTTAGTCCCACAAGTTAGTAGCCAAAGTCTCAGGTCAAATAGGTTAATATT
>JAANYP010006611.1:100000-111651 GCA_020465985.1 Centrapalus pauciflorus | reverse complement strand
ATATATATATATATATATATATATATATATATATATATATATATATATATATATAGAGAGAGAGAGAGAGAGAGAGAGAGAGAGAGAGAGAGAGAGAGAGTAAGAGAAAGAAAGAAAGAGATACGTTCATATAAAAACGTAATTTTCAATTGGAAAAAAGGAACCACTTTTCATGGTAGATTTAATCATTCAGTTTTAATATTATTGTTCTATTTTTAGAAAAATAAAAGTTCTAATTTATGAATATGAAATTATAATGATTCACAAACTTCTATATTGATGCACAAAGTTATATACGGATTTATACTCAAAAGTAATTCATATAAATGATCTACAAAATCTACAAACTTGTGCAAGCAAGTATAGAAATTAATGTATACATTTCTGCATCATCTTCATCGTTCATCATCTGCATCATCTTCAACGATTATCATCATCTTCGTTGATCTGTCATATGTATCATCTTCATTGAGTGTATATATAGGGTTGAGTTCCATTGAGTCTCATATTAAAATAGTCTTTGAATCTCGTGTTAAATATAAATGTTTAGTGTGATAAACGTGTTATTTCATGCAAAAATGTAATATATATCTGTTCAAAAGTGTGTCATGATTAACAAGTTCAAATCATTTGAGACACACACACACAGAGAGGGAGAGAGACTTAGGATAAAAAAAAAATATAACTCGAAATCGAGTGCACCCGAAGGTGCCGTCAATAAAAAATTTAAATATTTTTTCACAATCATGTTTAAATTACCGTTATACATGCATGCATGCATATATACATACATACATACATACATATATATAAGGGGAGGTTCAATGGAAAACCATCATGCACCTGAAAACTTGTGAAAACCGCACTGCACCACCACAAATGCATCAAATTCCCCGCGTGATGCATCAAAATCCCGCGTGATGCATCAAAATCCCGCGTGATGCATCAAATTTTCCGCGTAATGCATCAAAATCCCGCGTGATGCATCAAATTTCCCGCTTGATGCATCACCTTATTTACGATCATGCCACCGCGTTTTTCATGAAATGCACCCAATCGGACGGTATGCGTAGGTTTCCATAGTTTTCAGGTGCATAGTGGTTTTCCATTGGACTCACCCCTATATATATATATATATATATATATATATATATATATATATATATATATATATATATATATATATATATATATATATATATAAAATAAAGAAGAACACAAACCGCCACATGACGTGACCACATTCCACCGAAAATGACAATTACATATTATTGTTTCTAAAAATAAAATAGAAGAATATATAATTCATTATTTATGATGTCTACAAATATTAATAAATACAAAATATAAATACAAAATATAAATTTTTATATAATATTATTAAATATATAAGATTTAAATCTACATTAAAATTATTTGTTATATATACTTATTTATGTATCTAATTAATATAATATATTATTTGGTTATAAACTTACTAATATATATTAAAAATAAATACAAATTGTATAAACAATATTAAATATTTAAAAAGTAAACATAATACAATATTAATAATTAAAATCAATTTCATAACATTTTATTTACTATAAAATATATATAAAGATCATGTTTTACATAAAATTAAAATTTCAAATTATATCGATTAAATATATATAAATTTAGAAAGAAAAATTTTAGAATAATGTTACCGTTCATAAATATTTAAAAAGATGGATTAATAATATATATGACAAATAGTTGTACTTTATTTTATTTGTTTATAAGAATTAACATTATATGGTTTAAATTTAGGGACGATTACTAAATATAGTAACAACATTTTTTATTTTTCATCATTTATAGCAACATTATTTATTTTTTGTCACTAATTAATAGTATCAACTTTTCTATTTTTTTCATATAAATAATATCAACTTTTGTATTTTGTAGCCTTAATAGCATAAAATTTTGTATTCCTTTTATCATTTATAGCAACAACTTTTTTAAGTTTTGCTATAAATGATAAAAAAAAAGTAAAAGTTGATGCTATTAATGATAAAAAATAAATAATGTTGCTATAAATTGTGACGTCCTTGTTAAATTAATGATATAATTGTAATCTCCAGGATCGACTAACAACCCAATGAGTATCATAATAATTGAAATTGAATACTTAAATTAGAATTAAGCACATCCACACTAAAGCAATAGAATACATGTCTACAGTGATAAAAGTCTAACTATTACATCAACATAATTGTTTTAGAAGTAATGAATCTCAGCCCAAAGCTATTACATTCAAGTACCAATAGCTTCTATAGTCTCCGGGATATTGATTTGATATGCTTAAGTGGAAGGTCCAGCTACACTTTTGCATTTGCCTGAAAACATGGTGAGTCAACAGTAAGCTAAATGCTTAGTGAGATAACAGATTATGCATACAACAAATATTTCTTTACAAACAATGCTTAACCATGGGCAGTGTAAGCCCCATGTATGTGAATATCGGCAGTGTAAGCCTCAGTGTATGTGAAAACCATGCAGTGAAAGCATGGGTTGGCAGTTCAATATGCTGATCGGGGATGTGCCGAACCTGATGGGATACGAGTGGGATGATCAGTCCCCGACAGTGGCCTGCTGTCAGCCCCAGTCCAGGTCGCATCAGATTATGAAGTAATGATCATGCAGTGCAAGCATGATGTAATTAGATGCACTTTCAAATGAACGCAAGCTACATGTGTGTTACATGTCAAGTACGAGTGTGCATCATAACAACAAATCATTTCATGAATGCCAAATGAAGTATATGAACAACGTGAACATGCCATTGAATGTATAAACATGAATGCAAAAACAATAAATGTTCGAATGACAATCTGTTACTCACAGTGATTGGTTTTGTGACTTGATCCTGAATCAATGTGTGTTTTGATAACACCACAATGATCTGTAAAGTAGGTGTAATAGTGAATTTGTGTCAGTAATTGCTTAAAACTTGTATTTTGTAATTTTAAATGTAATTGGGTTCTGAATTCGGACCACATCCGAATTCGGATGGCCCGAATTGTGGTTGGTCCGAAATTGGTCCTTGGTCCGAATTTGGTATGATCCGAAAATGAGTGATCCGGATTTGGTAGGGTCCGAATTAGTCATGTGTCGCTAGTATCCGAAATATTGTAGGTCTGAAGTGGGGAGCGGTCCGAAATGGGTTGGGGTCCGGATTGGGATGGACCCGAAATAGTAGTTGGTCCGAAACACTGTAGTTCCGAACTGGGTACGGATCCGAATTCGGATGGATCCGGACCGAGTTCATACTTGGTGAAATTTCTAATATTTTCCAGAATTATGTTTTTGACCATTTTTGCATGTTTTTGTATATAAAATTGCAGATATGTACTTAAATAAACTATTCCAACTTAGAACCCAACACTTATGTACCAAAATATTCGATTTGTGTCCATTTTTCTTTAAACTTCGAAGAACACACACACTAAAACACACACTTAATTCCAAAATCACACTTAGACTTCGAATCTGATTCTGAATTTTTGTATACAACAACATACATGCTCGAATTCAGATAATCTATCATAATATATGACATGCATTAACATTTGCATCTTGAATCTTAGAAATCGGTTCACATAAAAACCAACTCAAAAACTTCAAAAATCCGTAATATAGGGAGATTGTTACCTTAAATCGTTTGTTGTAATGCTTATAATTCCTTATTTGCTATCTGAATCCAACTTTTGAACACTTGAATCCAACAAATCTCTGATTCTTGATTATGAAACTTGTGGGTTTTTAGAGAGGGAAAGAGAGAGAATCGAGAGAGTTAGAGAGAGAGTGAGTTGGTGGAAAAATGAAAGAGGTTTCCATCTTTTATTTGTTATTTTGACCCAATTGCACATTATACCCCTCAACTTCGTATTCTCTCATTTAACTGATATAATGATAGAATTGACTTAAATTAACATAATAATCCTTTAATACAACAATTAAGTCCAATTAATTGTAAATTACATATAATTAAAAAAATAGGGATGTTACATAAATGCTAAAATGCACAAAATTGTTTCTATGTTTAGAAGTTGGCCCTTAATTTTAAGTTTAAATACATTTTATCTAACTAATTTTTATTAAAAATCATTCACGTGAGGATTCATAAACTAGTATATATATAGAATCAGGTTCATCAGCGTACCTATGAGATTCCAGCGTACCCTAATGTGAATGATCATTCACATATATTTTTTTTAATATACATGTATAAGACAACATTATAAAACTTTTTTTCAAATTGAGCAACATCATAAATCTTGTGAATGGTAAAAAAAAGATCATCTGAATGGTCATTCACACCTTTCACATTCACATGAATGACCATTCACATGGATGACCATTCACATAATTTTTAAGGAGACAGGAAGTGTGAATCTATGCGAAATTCATATATCATGCGTATAACATTAAATTGAACATGGTTATGTGAAAAAAAATTTTAAAAAGTTTTTTAAGGTTGGTACTGTTATGACATATTTTGTACATATTTTTAGTCATATTTTGTCTCGGCTTTGGGTATTTTTGCCTTGAATTGTTTAAATACAACTCTGATTTATCCATGTTTTGGGTTTCGCAGTTCGAAGGTTGCCTAAAGTGGAAAAGAATGGATATTGGATCCTATTTGTCATATTTTCGGGCTAAGCCGACCTCCCTTGGAATTCTGTTGACTTTGACCAAGTTGACTTGATCGCGGCCGCGACCGATACAGCGCGACCGCGATCAAGTCAACTTGGTCAAAGTCAACAGAATTCCAAGGGAGGTCGGCTTAGCCCGAAAATATGACAAATAGGATCCAATATCCATTCTTTTCCACTTTAGGCAACCTTCGAACTGCGAAACCCAAAACATGGATAAATCAGAGTTGTATTTAAACAATTCAAGGCAAAAATACCCAAAGCCGAGACAAAATATGACTAAAAATATGTACAAAATATGTCATAACAAATAACCCCATACTTGAGCGTTGCTTGTCCTCAAGCAAACCTGCTCAAAAATATCCTAAACTAAGCATCATTTCACATACCTCTCAGATATATCGCGCATCTAGACTCCATAGCAATAAAGATCCGTAAAAGAAAGTAATAAAAACTAAAAATCACAAGAATGAGCTATCTAAACCAAGAGACGCAAAAACTATGAATTAACATGTCGGATACTTTCGAACCTAGCAGCATGAACTAACACCTCACAAGGATATCACTCAACACTCATACGTGTATAGGCTAATGTGTGTATATGCACAAACATCCACTCGGTGCCAAAAATGTCAACAATAATAGCATAGGCTTGAAAGTAAATCACATCTTCATCACATGTAATGAAAGCTTAGCACAAAAAGGACTTATGGGATGTAAAGGGGCTTAGGCTAAGGGAATGGATAATATGGGAGAAACCGGTGTAAACAAGAATGGAAAAGATCTGATTAAAGAAACAGCAGCTAAATATAACTAGAATTCAAACTGTACTAAATAAGAATCTCAAAAACATAAACTAAGAGCTATCTGTACACAGTACCGAAACATCCCTCAACTGGATTATAATCATCATAAATCCCAGGAATTTATTACTTCTTTTCTTTTCCTTTTTTTTTTTTTTTTTTTTTTTTTTTTTTTTTTTTTTTTTTTTTTTTTTTTTTTTTTTTTTTTTTTTCATTTCTTTCTGCTTTTCTCAGAATAATATCCTTTGATTCTAAGACCATATAAGCTGTCATGACCGAAGCTCAAAAACCACTGTCAATACATAACTAAAATCGGTGCTCAACGATTTAGATTAGCAAAGACCGTATGAAAAAGCAACGGGGAGCACCATAAAGCTAACATACTCTCAAAATACTCAAGAATATGCATAAACGCTCAATAACGTAAACCAAACAAATCCAGATAAAAATACTGCTGCTTCTTAACCAAGATCCCAAATAAGGGTAAAAGCAAGCAAAAAGGCTAATAAAGGCTTAATAATGGGGGTGACTATGGGAAATAAAAGGGTGAAGATGAACAAAAGAAAGATAAAAATGGGATATCCTAAAGTTGCCTTTATTTGTGTGCTAAATTTTCAAAAATCGTGATTTTGACATGAATTTAAACTCAAGTTCTACTTTTATTTATCAACACAGGCATAAACACACATCAAACGAAAATGAGCATAATGATGATGCTATATGGCTCAAAATCTCACGCAAGAAATGTAAAGGGTACTATGCGTTATATCCATGCTATTTCGGTTCAAAAAGTCACAACATGTCATCAAACGTCTCTCATTGTTCAAACAACATCAAACTCACAATTATAGTCTCGCATACAGTCCAAACAGAACAATATTACTAAAGAGTCTAACGCACATCAAAATGAGAGATAAATATGAAAATTTGCTAAGTATAAGATTCAAATGCATAAAATGCATTAACGCAGGCTAACTTTGGACAAGCAACTCAAAAATGCCAATTTTATCACCCCTATTTGTTATGACATATTTTGTACATATTTTTAGTCATATTTTGTCTCGGCTTTGGGTATTTTTGCCTTGAATTGTTTAAATACAACTCTGATTTATCCATGTTTTGGGTTTCGCAGTTCGAAGGTTGCCTAAAGTGGAAAAGAATGGATATTGGATCCTATTTGTCATATTTTCGGGCTAAGCCGACCTCCCTTGGAATTCTGTTGACTTTGACCAAGTTGACTTGATCGCGGTCGCGCTGTATCGGTCGCGGCCGCGATCAAGTCAACTTGGTCAAAGTCAACAGAATTCCAAGGGAGGTCGGCTTAGCCCGAAAATATGACAAATAGGATCCAATATCCATTCTTTTCCACTTTAGGCAACCTTCGAACTGCGAAACCCAAAACATGGATAAATCAGAGTTGTATTTAAACAATTCAAGGCAAAAATACCCAAAGCCGAGGCAAAATATGACTAAAAATATGTACAAAATATGTCATAACATACCTTCAGGTGTACTTGATTTCGAGAGGTACTTATTTGAACCTGACTACATATATATATATGTATGTATGTATGTATGTATGTATGTATGTATGTATGTATGTATATAATAAGGGAGTCTAAATGGACCCCAATGATCTCAATGGACCCCCTATTTTCTTTTTTAAATTTTGGGAGAATTTCATATATGTCCCTCTAGAACTGCATAATATCATATATACCCAAGCCAAAAATAGAATTTCATATATATCCTTCTAAAACGTCATAATATCATATTTACCCAATTTAAAACTTTAATATCATATATACTCTTTCAAACTTTTAAATATATCAAATATATCCAAATTATTTATTTATTCATTTTTATTACTTTAAAACTCATAATAAATATTCATTAATAAAGAAATGACCAATCTACCCTTTTTATTTCTTAAACTTCATAATATCATATTTACCCAATTGAAAACTTTAATATCATATATACTCTTTTAAACTTTTAAATATATCAAATATATCCAAATTATTTATTTATGATCTTTTATTACTTTAGATATCAAATCTTTTATTTCTTGACGAAATTTGGCGATTCGAATTTCATTTGTTCGTTAAGTAAAAGCCTACCACAAGCACCTGGATATGTAAAATCAAGGGATTTAAAAGTTAATCACCTTGATTAAGTCTTCAATTCTTGTAGGTTTCGACTTAACGAACAAATTTGAAATTTGAATCACCGAATTTCGTCAAGAAATAAAAGATTTGATATCTTAAAGTAATAAAAGATCATAAATAAATAATTTGGATATATATTATATATTTAAAAGGGTATATATGATATTAAAATTTTCAATTGGGTAAATATGATATTATGAAGTTTAAGAAATAAAAAGGGTAGATTGATCATTTATTTATTAATGAATATTTATTATGAGTTTTAAAGTAATAAAAATGAATAAATAAATAATTTGGATATATTTGATATATTTAAAAGTTTGAAAGGGTATATATGATATTAAAGTTTTAAATTGGGTAAATATGATATTATGAAGTTTTAGAAGGATATATATGAAATTCTTTTTTTGGCTTGGGTATATATGATATTATGCAGTTTTAGAGGGACATATATGAAATTTTCCCTTAAATTATTACACAATAATTCTATATTTTTTCTGATGATACATTACTTTTTTAATGATGCATATTATTTTTAAACATAAATTATTTTCATAATTATTATGTAAAGAGTGTTAAAAAAAGTAGGAACGTATATATAATATATATAAAACAAATTGTAACCGAAAGTGCAGTGCAACAGTAGGTGAGAAGTCCCTATGGCTATAAGAAGAGATGTTATGTCTGCCTCGACTCTTCAGTAAACCGGAAAGAAAAAAAAAAAAAGGACCAAAGTGAAATTAAGAGGGTATGGCTTGTTGGAGATAACTTTTTTGTCTCTCTGACTTGGTTTTAAGTGTGTGAAAATAAGAATATCATTCATCAGCTACCAGTAGACATTCATTCATAGCTATAGCTAGCTAGCTAGCAATTTGAGATCCATCCATGGCTTCATCAAATAGGCACTGGCCTAGCATGTTCAAATCCAAGCCCAACGCTACTACTCACCAATGCCACTCTCTCTCTTCTGCCTCTCACCGATCATCTCCTTACACTTCCGGTGACTTTCTTAACTAATTACCCCCCCCCCCCCCCCCTCTCTCTCTCTCTCTCTCTCTCTCTCTCTCTCTCTCTCTCTCCCCATTTTTGAACTCAAATAAACTACATTTTTTTAACACTTAATTAATTAATCACAGTAATAGTCATGGCCAATGATGATTTCTGGGTCGATCAATTTCTTCACTTTTTTCATTGATATTTGATTTAAATCTATCCATGATTGAATTTGCATCATTGATCATGAATTTAGATGTAAATTTGTGTGTTTGATTGCTTTTTTGGAATAGTTTATAACTGCTCCGGATAATGTTGAGGTGATGATGAAATATGTATGTTACTGTTTATATTTGTTGTGCACACTTCCGGAAAAAAAGTTGAGGATGTTGCATACGTTACAAAATGAGTAGTATACTATAATATTATCACAGAAACTAAGGTGTTGAAACATGGCAGGTTGTGACGAAAGAACCCCGGAACCAAAGCCAAGATGGAACCCTAAACCGGAGCAAATTCGGATCCTTGAATCCGTTTTCAATTCGGGACTGGTGAATCCTCCAAGAGATGAAATCAGAAGGATCCGAGCTCAACTGCAAGAGTTTGGCCAAGTCGGCGATGCCAATGTCTTCTACTGGTTCCAAAACAGAAAGTCTAGGAGCAAACACAAGAACCGACTTCTCCAAAAATCACAACACCACCAAAATCAGCCTATAGTTGCATCTGCCACCAAGGCTGCAACCACTTCTTCATCATCCTCCGATAAGTCTTCCTGCAAGTCAATTGACTTCCTTTTGAACTCTCCAACAGCTGCTTTGGTTAACCAACAACCACAAGCATACTTCGTGGGTGATGGGTCTGGTTCCCACCACCCACCCCACGGAGAGTTCGTTCAAGAACCCTACTTTTTTCCTACGGTGCAACGTGCGCCTCCGGCATCCACCACCATAAGTTTCACACAAAGATTTTGCTTTCCTGAGCTCGGGACAATGATTAATCAAGAAAATCATGATGACCAGATGGTTGTGAGTAGTTCTGGGATGTTGCTTACTGATTTGATGATGAACCATCAGTATACTGGAATCCCGCCTAAGAATTCCAAAAGCTATCATCTCGAAGAAGAGAATATGATCAAAATGTTGAGTCGAAGTACTACACCACCACTGCCGCCGCCGCTGGCTCTAACTTCTTCCATAACACCACCACCACAGCTATCACCTTCTATTCCAATTGTCCCAGCGGCTCCTACTATAAATATTGTTCCACCAACTATGATTAATGATATTCAAGGTTCCATTCAAACATTATTCCTTCATTTCTTTAATTAATCTCGTGAATAATGCCTACTCAGATCGATAAAAGAATCAAGTCCCATGGTTTACAATAGTGTAATTAAATAAGTGAAGTAATGTTGATCAATTAATTGCACAGGTGTTGAAGAAGGTGGAACCGGAAAAGCGATAGTGTTCATCAATGATGTGCCATTTGAGGTAGCGGTTGGGCCCTTTAACGTCAAGGAGGCATTTGGTGGTGATGCAGTGCTTATGGATTCAACCGGACAGACAGTGATGACCAATGAGTTGGGGGTCACACTCCAGTCTCTCCAGCATGGTGGGCTTTATTACATAATGCGATCTAATTTCTCATATGATCATGCTGGAACAATCGATTTGGTACATTTCAATCTCTTTGTGACTTTGTTAAATATTGAGAAAAGTTTATTGATATCATATGAATGTCAGGATCAACAACAAAATACACAGGGTGCGCAACAATATATTCCTTGAACGCAAAATTGAAAGACAACAATTACAACTAAGTGGTACGTGCTTGATCAATTTTCATAAACGTTTATTGCTTGAATATTGTTAATTATTGTAGTATCACACTCGCGGATGAAGTGTATTACTACATACTGTTTCTTTATCAGAAAAGGATCTTCATATATCCTAGAAAATGTGAACACTTTTTTGCAAACATTTATTTAAAGGATAGATTATAATTAATCCGAATTTATACAGATTTACTTACTAACTCATTGCATTACAGAATTGTGAGGTTGCTAGCTTATAGTTTACAAAGTCTCTATATATGCCAGCATCTTATTAAGGGATAATATAATTTAGGTACCGATGGACACCTCAATATACATTTGATCTTTTGAGGTAAACATCGTCTTTCTTATGGCGGGAGAAAAAATGTTCTTACTTCTTAGTAGATTTTGTACTATAGTACTGCTTTTTTTAATCTTGCAAGACACGTTCATTTTTACCTCTCTCGTGTACGTTTGATCGAATACAGTACTCACAACAAGTTCTATCAATTTACATATATAAGAGTTTAGCCTTTCAGCCACAAGGGAAGATATTGTCCAATTCATGTGAAAAAGAGGTACATTAGCCTGTGAATAATTAGGGGCCGGGGGAAAGATGTCAATATCAATGTATTAAAATGGAAAAACATTTTTTTTATGTCAAAGGCTATTATTTGTTTCTTTCAACTATATATAAAGTTAGATATAATTAACATATATAGGCAGTTAGATAAGTGTGTAGGATCAATGTCTTTCAATCCTTCTTATTTTAATGTAAACAGTAGGTTTTGTTTAGGCAAAATTTCTTCAACTTTCCTTTTTCAAGGTAACCTCAGAAAAGGAAAGTATTCAGCTTCCTCTTACTCTTAGTAGATAATTTCTAATCAAGCAAACAGTAGATGGTTAATGTGCATCATTAATTAATAAAAAAAGTTATTGAGGGAGCGGCCGTTGATTATAATAAACTTAGAGGCATGAAAATTAGTTAAGTTCAAAAAATATAAACAAAGTTTAAGTATATATATACAACTAATTAAACGTATTTTCTTGGTTGATCTTGCAGATTTAGAAGATAAATGTATGAAGCAGATGAACCGGAGAAGTTATCTTTTTATCATTCTAATATCTTGGGTTTTTTACTTTGTTGTTGCTCTCTCTCTCTCCTTCCTTAAACAAGTGCTTGAGTTAAGAG
>JAANYP010006611.1:0-97500 GCA_020465985.1 Centrapalus pauciflorus | reverse complement strand
TTAAACTCATAACCATAAACCAAACAAATGTTTATATATATCTTCAAACTCATACCTTCGTATTGATACCCTCAATACAAATGTCTCATATAACTGTATATACGTGAATTAACGAAACATTTATGTAATAAAAAAATCAGAAAATATAAGTCAACATCATTAAGAAAATTGAAAACTACAAAAGAATAAACACTGTAATGTACATTTACAATAAGTTAAAATGATATGTAACAATAAAGAAAAATTAATATTAAAAGGAAAAAAAAAAACATCTACGATTGGGGGAAAATGAAATTCAGAGGTTCCAAAATTTATAATTTGCTGTAAAATATATTGATTTGAAATTAAAATTATATAAAACTAGTTTATAACCCACGTATTACGTGGATATTTTTAATTAAATTTATTTATATAAAATGTATATGAGTAAAAATATAAACATACAAAAATAATAATTGTGTTTATTTTTTATTATTTACAGATTAAAAAATAGAGTATATTTATCTTTTTTAGAATTTTAATTGTATTTATCTTTTATTTTTTATAAGATGTAATTATCTTTTTAGTGAACGTAGAGGTCACACGTGACATTTGATGTTTTCTTCTATTATACATAATAATAATAATTTTCACAACAAATTTAAATTTTTATATTTGGATCTAATTATGATTATTATGGATAATGGTGATAGATATTTATTTTAGATAAACATTAAATTTAAATGTTACAAAATCTAATTTATTACTAATTAATTAATGAAAAAAATAAAGTCAAATTTTAATGCAATTAAGTTAAGGTGTTAAATTTAGAAAAAGAGGTGGAAAAATAAAATTTTCTTGTATTGTAGAAGTGACATATGACATGAATTGTTTTGTTTTACTATAATACATAAATTAATCAACCCATGTATTACATTGGTTGATTTAGAAAATACATATTTTTTTATATTTTAATAACTTATTATAAAATTTATATATAATTAAAATAAAAAAATTGAAAGCTAGTTAAATTAAAGATAAAAAATACTTAGTTATTTGATATCAAATAAAAATATTATTATATTGTATTATTAAAAACAGATGATATGTGTTTGCAAAAAATGTTTCTTTTAATTTTTATTAACTTAAAAATGGAATATCTAAAAATCAACAATCAAAATTTATCATATTCACAATTGAAATTTTATCAATTAAATTTTAAATCTTGATAGCAAAATAATTAACAAAAAAGTTTTACTTTATTTACTACACTTCTACATTTAAATCCAAATTTTTCACTTTTGAATTAAACTATGATCATTAAGGATAATAATGACACATATTTATTTTAGGTAAATATTAATTTAATATTAATTCATTAATGAAATAATTAAAATCAAAATTTAATGTAATTAAGTTAATGTAGTAAGTTTGGAAAATGAATTTAAAAAAATGGTATATGTATAATTATTGATTTTAATTAAAAGTATAAGAGACATTTCATATATAATTATGAGTTGTCATTAATCTGGACCATTGATTTCTTTCCATCCAATGGTCCATAAACTTCAAGTGATTTTCTTATTATATATAGTATAGATATGATAACATCCATATCAAAACGTAGATAAACAAAACCAATTATAATGGTATATTCGTATTTCTTTAAATATAATATATTAATAATTACAAGTGAAAAAAATAAAAGATATAAAACTAATATTGTATTATGAAAATCATTAAAGAAAAAGGCAAAAATTTTATAGTGGGTTGGTTAAATAATATATAAAAAAGTGAAGAATTTCATATATGTTCTTCTAAAACTGCATAATATCGTATATATATCCAAGTCAAAAAAAAAAAAATTCATATATATCATTCTAAAACTTCATAATATCATATTTACCCAAAATTAAAACTTTAATATCATATATACCCTTTAAAACTTTTAAATATATCAAATATATCCAAATTATTTATTTATTCTTTTTTATTACTATTAAATTCATAATAAATATTCACTGATAAAGAAATGACCAATCTACCCTTTTTATATCTTAAACTTCATAATATCGTATTTACCCAATTGAATATCATATATACCCTTTTAAACTTTTAAATATATCAAATATATCCAACTTATTTATTTATGATCTTTTATTACTTTAAAACTCATAATAAACATTCTTTTATATTTTTCCTTTATACTAATCTTTATAATATCATATTTAGTCATATACAAATATGATATTATAATATTTAGCCATATACAAATATGATATTTAGCCAAAACTATTTTTTTTTTTCTATTCACTCCAAGTGTGTCTCTCTCCACATTATTATTCACCGGAGAACCTTCATTGACATTTAAATTCACATCTAACTTAACTGAACTATCATCAACACTTGTAAATCGATCACATAACTTCAAGTAAGTCGTTTTTCTAAGTTTTTCATCCACCGCAAGATCCGGGATTCCCTCATTGCTACGAATCAAACCATCACCGCTCTCAAGATCAAAATCAACATCTTGTTCTCTCGAAGCCGAATGATCCATTCAAACTTCAATTCTAATAGTTGTGTCAATTCCCCTTTCTACTCACTTCAAGTTCTTTGAATTCAAACTTTGACCAGATGTAAACTGGATCTGTACTCCAATGTTCAAAATTAAAAGCAAAAGCTTTGTAACTGAGATTTACAGTTTCGTAGATACAAACTCTATGGACGATTAGCCGAATCTATGATGCGAAATATATGCTTCTAAAAGCTCTCAGCGCAGACAAAATTCTGAATACAAAAATTAAGAGAGAAAAAAACAATTACGATATCGTCTAGCATTATTCATGTGAACTCAAATGAAAACTCTGAGCTCAAATTGTCAACTAAGCAGTAACCACAAAGCAATGAACAAAACTAGAGTTGGCAAAATGCACAAACTTTTTTCCCAATTACATACTACAGATACTAGAAAAAAGGATTCGCCAACAAACAAAACGTATCAAGTGCACTTCAATTTCTGTCAAATTAACCAACATTCATCAAATTAAACAGTTTTGACTATTAAGTTCCCAAGGTCAAATTGCACACTTTTACCAAACTTTCGGTCAAAATCCATTTGAAAAAACTGAACGAAATATATCCATATACAAACATTAAGCATTTACTTTATAATATCATATTTAGTCATATACAAATATGATATTATAAAGATTAATATATAAGAAAAATATAAAAGAATGTTTATTATGAGTTTTAAAGTAATAAAAGATCATAAATAAATAATTTTGATATATTTGATATATTTAAAAGTTTAAAAGGGTATATATGATATTAAAGTTTTCAATTGGGTAAATACGATATTATGTAGTTTAAGATATAAAAAGTGTAGATTGGTCATTTCATTATTAATGAATATTTATTATGAGTTTAATAGTAATAAAAAAGAATAAACAAATATTTTGGATATATTTGATATATTTAAAAGTTTTAAAGGGTATACATGATATTAAAGTTTTAAATTGGGTAAATATGATATTATGAAGTTTTAAAAGGATATATATGAAATTCTTTTTTTGACTTGGGTATATATGATATTATACAGTTTTAAAATATTATATCTAATTAATTATATATTATAATTAATTAAACTATATAAACAAAATTATATAATAATTAATATAATAAATATATTTAAATTAGAATTAACTAAACTTATATGATAAATAGTTTAAGATTTTTAAGGTTTGTGAACTAAAAATAAAAGAATGGACCTCTTAATTTGTTTTCAGACCTAAGCCTTCCTCTTAAAATTAAGTGGTAAATTCAGAGGTTACAACCTCTTACCTCTGAAACTAAATAAACAATCTAAATTTATTTTAGATCTGAAGTTTAGACTTTTTAAGAGTCTCTTAATGAAAAACAAACAAGTCCTTAATGTCACTTTATGATTTGAATTAAGAGCAATTTTCTTGGATTTTTTCAAACACATTAATCCATCAGCCACATGCCATGTTTTCTTATCTTTCTGTCCAACAAAGTAGTATGTTGGGTTATTTCTTGGTAATGAGATTATTTCTTGGGTTATATATGAAAGCAAAACAAAATCATTGGGTTTCGAAAATGTTTTTGATTCCATTAATTAATTGGAATTCTCTTGGCGATGTGTTTACTGTTAAATCAAATGGGGTTGGATTTAAGATGAAAAGATTTGATAAAAGGTTCTACGTATATATAAATTCAGGCTTTCTTCTACTTTAATAGAAAATTTTAATTTTTTTGAATGGTAAACCTAAAATTTAACATTCAAATATAATTTTTAAAATTGATTTACGTTAAATACTTTATATTAATATTTTATTTAAATTGTTTTAAATTGGAATTTTAATTTATTTTTAAAAAGAAAAATATAAATGTATTTAAAATGTTTCCAAATAATGAATTGACAAATGATAAAAAGAGGTTATAACACATGAAAATTTTACATATTTTTTTTATTATTCATACATAGATAAATAATTATAACAATAATAAATAATCACTAAATCATAACAATTGATGTTTATTATAAATTTAAATTTTTATACATTCAAATTCAAAAAAAATATCGAATTGGAAATTTCTTTTAAATCATCTTTTATTTTTAATACGAAATTTGTTATATTATATTTATTTACAGTAATAAATATAATAAAATTTTTATTTAAAATATACAATATGTGATGATAAGTGGCATCATAGAAGAAACACAAGTGACATCTAGTTACTTAATTATTAGAATTTATAGATTATAAGATATTAAAAAAATATAACATATGTATTTAAGATAAATAATAAATTGAAAATATTTTTTTATACACAACATTTGTTGTTTTGTTGCTAACTACTATCCTAATCTAACGATTAAAATAAGGAACCATGCCTTTTATTTAAAATTAAAAAATAATATATAAATTTAAAAAATAGAATTGAATGTTAAGCTACATGTGTCAATATATGAATGTACAAATGACATTCTAAGAGTGAGGGGTATACTCACCCCTCCCAAATCTACCATTTTCATTTTAAAACATTGAAATACCCACCATTTATGTGTGTATTCAGATTAGTTAATCTGAAGTTGAGCTCTGTTCATGGTTTAGGTTACCGAAGAGTGAAGATGAGATTCATATGATTTTTGGGTTTGAATTCATGCTTTGTGTTTGTTGATTATGTATTGTTTTCTTCATCTGTATAATCTTTAGATTTTTCTGTATAATATGGATACTAGAGATGGGGTTTGTCGGACAAGCGATTTTGCCGGAGAGAAGGATCATTGGAGAGAAACAGTTGGTCAGCAGATTGCAACCGATTCATCAGTTTTCAAATCTTTTTTTTTTTAGAAAAACCCATTTTGTTAAGTTTTAGCCGGTTGTGAGTTTTTTGTGCATGAAAACTGATTAGGGTTTAAATCACAAAACTGATGCAACTTGAGTTTTTTTTAATAGATTTCCCTATCTTAAATTTACACATTAACTTTACATGTAAAAAGTTCAGTGGTTTATTTTTGTTGAGTGTGTGTGTGTGTGTGTGTATATATATATATATATATATATATATATATATATATATATATATATATATATATATATATATATATATATATATATATATATATATATATATATATATATATATATATAGATTTAGGTTCAAGTGAGTACCACCCATTATGCAGCGCACCAGAAGGTACCTGTCTTAAAAGTATTTTTTATGAAAATTTTTTTCATGAACATGTTTTAATTAACATGATGAAGATCATATGTGAATTTCACGCAAATCCGAAAACTCTAAGGGCATGAAAACACGCATCACATAAATGTGAGTTCACATGTATTCAAAATCATGTAAGTGTGTGTTCACATCACTTTTTAGGAGCTAGGAGATGTGAATGTATGTGAAATTTACATACGATCTTCATAATGCTAATTAAAACATGTTTATGAAAAAAAAATTTATAAAAAGTTTTTTTAAAGATGGTACCTTCAGGTGCGCTGCATAATGGAGGTACTCTCTCGAACCATATACTATATATATATATATATATATATATATATATATATATATATATATATATATATATATATATATATATATATATATATATATATATATATATATATATATATAGGGGTGGGTTCAATGGAAAACCACTATGCACCTGAAAACCATGGAAACCTACGCCTACCGTCCGATTTGGTGCATTTCATGAAAAACGCGGTGGCATGATCGTAAATAAGGTGATGCATCACGCGGAATTTTGATGCATCACGCAGGAAATTTGATGCATCACGCTGGATTTTGATGCATCACGCGGGGAATTTGATGCATTTGTGGTGGTGCGGTGCGGTTTTCACAAGTTTTCCGGTGCATGGTGGTTTTCCATTGAACCTCCCTCTATATATATATATATATATATATATATATATATATATATATATATATATATATATATATATATATATATATATATATATAGGGTCAGGTTCTATGGGGCACCTGTATGCATTGTGTACTTTGGGAACCTGTATGCACCGTTAGATCTTGAATTTTAATGGTTCAGATTGTAGTGGCAAAATGGTAATTAACTTGAAAATGGGTGCACGGGTGCATAACTTCTCGTGCGCGGAAGGGCAAAATCGGAAGATGCTTGAATTCAGAAAATATTCTATCCGAATCTAAACAAACATGATGCATCTTCATCCAATTTATTGGATTCGTCTTCAAACACGATGCATCTTCATCCAATTTATTGGATTCGTCTTCAAACACGATGCATCTTCATCCAATTCAATTTCAAACATGATGCATTTCGACCATATTCATCATCGTCCTTGTTCCATCATTATGCATCACCAAAATCGTGATGCATTTCAGTCATATTCATCATCGTCTTTGTTCCATCATTATGCATCACCAAAATCGTGATGCATTTCGACATTTAAACGTGTTAATTTCGTGATGCATCTCTGAAATTTAAACGTGTTCATGAACGTCTTCAATGTGTTCATCATTGTCGTGAAAACTGGTTGAGAGAAAGAGAGATGGAGAGAGGCTAGCCATGAAAGAGAAAGGGAAAGAGAGAGAGAGAGAGAAAAGGTGATGAATTTATGGAAAGGTGGTTAATCATTTTATTTAGTTTCCTAAATAAATGATAAATATTAAATTAAATCTTATAATTTAACAATATATTATTAAACATTCCCAAAATGCCCTTAACGCACCCTTTGTAAACAAGCAATGCATTTTTTGTTCCCATTTGGTTCCCGATGCATATGGTGCCCCATAGAACCTCAATCTATATATATATATATATATATATATATATATATATATATATATAGAGGTTCTATGGGGCATCATATGCATCGGGAACCAAATGGGAACCAAAAATGCATTGCTTGTTTACAAATGATGCAATAAGGGTAATATCAGAATACTTTACTTGAAAAAATTAATTATTCTTTTAATTAATAGATTAGGATTAAAATAGGAAACTAAATCAATCTCATTAACCATTCTCCATATATTATTCTCTCTCTCTCTCTCTCTCTCTCTTTCTCACACACTCACACACACACACACAATCGACCGACGAGTTTGAGAAGACGATGATGAGATCAAGATGAAAATGATGCATCACGTTGAACTCATGAACCTATGAACGTATACGATGTGAAGAAGACGAATACGAAGATGCACAGTATGAACACGATGATGCATAACCTGGTGCTCCATATGAACACGATGATGCATAACCCGGGAAAGATAAATACGAAGATGCACAGTCAATGAAGATGATGAAGCATCATGTTGGATTTTTGTTCAATTGGAATTTTTAAATTTTAGAAGTGCATTTTATAAATTTATTAGCATTTAATACTTGATTATTGAATTAAATATTCAATCAATATAAATTTAATTTTGAGTTGACTTGATATATTATTTTTTTCCGAAAATACCCTTATGCACATCTAATATGTAAACTGTGCATCATAATGCGTTCACAAATTTCATTTTTATTACCCTTTTGTCATTGTAATCTTAGCCATTCATTTTCTAGATCTAACGGTGTATATGGGTTCCTAAGTTGCACGATGCGCACAGGTGCCCCATAGATATATATATATATATATATATATATATATATATATATATATATATATATATATATATATATATATATATATATATATATATATATATATATATATATATATATATATATATATATATATATATATATATATGTGGTTAATTTAATCAAAATTCAAGGTTGATTGCTGTTAAATCCATGGATGGGAAGAATTAGAAAGCAACAATCACCATAATTTTAGCCCAAGTCATGTTGAGTTATGTTGGGTCACGTAAGACATTCCATTTAAACACATTTTTTAACACCTTTTGACCTTTACCATCCTCTAACATTCTGAGAGATCCCAAACAACTAATTAAAACAATTTTCACATCATCCGATTCTCGTTCTCGTTCTCAATCTCAATCTCAATCTCAATCTCAATCTCTCGTTCCCTTAGCGTCTCCTCCATGAACACGATTTTAATCTCCCTGTAACACCACAAAACTAAGAAATGGGGGCGTACCATGCAGACGATGATTACGATTACTTGTTCAAGGTGGTTTTGATCGGGGATTCAGGTGTTGGTAAAACCAATCTTTTGTCACGATTCTCCAAGAACGAATTCAGCCTCGAATCCAAATCCACAATCGGGGTTGAATTTGCCACCCGTAGCATCAACGTCGATGACAAGATCATCAAAGCCCAAATATGGGACACTGCAGGTCAAGAAAGGTACTTTTCCTCTCCCCTAGTCTTTGATATTCTTAGATCGATATTTCATCGCCTTTTGATTTTTTTATGTCAACTACAGGTACCGTGCCATAACGAGCGCGTACTACCGAGGAGCGGTAGGTGCATTGATCGTATATGACATCACACGTAACGTGACATTCGAAAACGTGGAAAGATGGCTGAAGGAGCTTAGAGATCACACGGATCAAAACATCGTGATCATGCTTGTGGGGAACAAAGCAGATCTACGTCATTTAAGAGCTGTTCAAACGGAGGATGCAAAGGCATTTGCGGAGAGAGAGAATAATTTCTTCATGGAAACATCAGCACTCGAATCTTTAAACGTAGAGAATGCTTTCACGGAAGTATTGACTCAGATTTATCATGTGGTTAGCAAGAAGGCTCTTGATATCGGTAACGATCCGATGGTTGTACCCAAGGGACAAACAATTAACGTTGGAGGTAAAGATGATGTATCTGCTGTTAAGAAGGCAGGGTGTTGCTCTAATTAATGTTTTAGGTCGACAATAATTTAAATCATTTGTGTACATGTTTTGTGTTAAGAAGATTTGAATGTGAAATATTTTTAAGGTTTAATTCGTTTTTGGTTTCTGTTTTTTCCTTTTGCCATCTCTCTCTATTATTGTCGTTTTGATTCACAATGCAAGAAGCATTTATCATTGGCTTTCATCAATCAATATTTAATTTCATTTTCCCTCGCAACAAAGTCTTTTCTCTAAAACCGAACCTACTAGGGGTGAGCATGGGGCGGTTCGGTTCGGTTTTTGGCCGAAACCGAACCCAAACCGAAAATTCCGGGTTTTGAAACCGGTTTCGGGTTTTCGGTTTTCCGGTTTGGATTACCGGTTTTTCGGTTTACACCTGTGGGTTTTTTGGTTTTTGGTTTTTCGAAAACGGTTTGGTTTTTAGGTTCAAACCCGAAAAATATTAGACACTTTTTTACTAAAGTTAAGCACTATTTGATAAATCACTAAAAAATAATTGTTTATGTTTGAATTTTTAATCGACTTATGTGTTAGTTTGATACTTCGAATTGATAAAATTGGATATTAAATATTAATTTAGTTGTTTTATAGTCTAATTTATTAAATTTACTAACTTAGGTTTTGAATTAATTTAAGTAATTTCATCATGTAAAATATAATAATAATGTTTATACCATTTAATTAGCATTATCTACTTCACATATAATTAAAATAAGCATAACTATTAATAATGTCAATTAATTAGCATTTTAACATCATAAAAGTTCAATTATATATATAATTGAAAAATGTTTCCTTTAATATAGGAGTAGAACGTAACATTAAATATGAGTGAAACTAGAAATAACTCGATAAATATATATATAATATTTATAAAAATTAAATTAATTTTAAAACCGGTTCGGTTCGGTTTTGAGAGGGAATCCGAAACCAAACCATTTACTCCGGTTTTCCGGTTCGGTTTTTGCTCACCCCTAGAACCTACCAAAATGAAACGTAGATATATAATGAATTTTGTTTATTAATTCTTTTTAATTAATTTTAGTTTAGAAAAATAAAATCATTTCTTGTATGAGATTTACGATGTTTTTATAACAAATTACTGTGTTTGATTTATAACCATTTATCTTTTCCATTTTGTGTGTTTGCATTGTCAATTTTATTTAAATGTTCTTAGTTGTCCATTAAACTTAAGATTTATAAATTTAAGTTGTCCATTGAACCTAACATTTAAGTAGTTTTTTGTCAAACTGTAAAACCGACCAAACCAAACGTATGTTTGGCTAGTTTGGTTTGAAATTTTTCCAAACTGAGGTTACCGATTTGACAGAGAACTTTGTTATCAAACCAGACTGTGTTCACCGGTGCAACACTTCAAGTTTTAATTTGACATGACCAATCCATTCCCACCACAAAGGCTAGCTACCACATCCTTAATACAAAGTAGCAAAGTTACCTTTAATTTAAATAGAAATAAGATGGTTAAAATGGTGAAAAAAAATCCCCCCACAATTGCCAGCATAAGCATATATAAATCTTCAACTTAAACCAACTAAAAAACGATACATATGAAAACTCCCCAGTTTCAGATGATCGGTTGCACAGACCGAACCCACTCACTTCCGAGCTTCAGCCTTCTTTTGGTCTTTGGCTGTAAAAAAACATGTGAATGCATTGCTTTCATATATTTTCATAAAAAGATAAAAGAACATGGAGAAGGCAACCAACAAATTTAAAACATTACCAGCTTTCTCTTCTTCTCGCTTCTTAGCAGCTTCTGCCCTCTGTTGTCTGATAAGAGCCAATCGTTCTGCAAATACAATGCATAAATGAACTTTCAGTGACAAATTAAGAGGAATTCAATGTACCAAACCATCAGTTGCTGTTACTAATAATGTCTATTCACATAAGTAGAAAACATCTCTGTGACTGGTTTTGGAAAACAAATTTTCACTAGCATTGTCATTATTAAGAGGTAATTCAGACTTTTATAGGATAGAGGAAATGTGTATACAATAAAGGTGAAACTAATTGATATATGGCTCAAAACAATAATCTATCACTTACTAGAAGTAACAGTTTTATTTAAATCATCAGAGATGAAATTTCCTAGTCAGTCCAAGTCTTCATTAAAAAGATATTAAAACTATTGCTCTTGGTGAACAAGTTTCCCTTTCTATGGCAGCGGTTCACCATGAAGGGTAGTATCATAGAGACATGAAAAACTGACCTTTAAGTCGATATAAAATATCCTTTTGAGTGGAGGGAGTGTGTACAACAAAACTGAAACAAAATTCATACTGAATGCTCACCTAAATCCTTCCTTGCTTGTTCTGTTTTCCCCTGCTCTTGCAATTTCATGTACCTTTCATGAGCCTTCTGTTTCTCAATTTCTTCTCTGCAAAAAGAAAAAAATGAAAGAAAACAATATTAAGATACACACATATGATCCCTCGTTTTACACGGCAACAAGGCGAATTCAGATTATATAATCAAATGAAACTAGACTCTGTTTGAGAAAACAGGCAACATACTCTATTGTCATCATGAGTTTACGTCATGGAGGAAAACACAAAGATGGAAACAATCAAGTAAAAAAGACTTTAACAAACAAATCTACCACTAGATGATTCTCGCTGAAATAATAAATCTACAATTCTACATAGACCGCAAAAGTTACCATTAGACATCAGTGTTTCCTAACTACGAAAGTTTGAGAGCATAGATAGCATAGTTCAAATCATCAATGCTCCTCCATAAATAAAGATGTGGCAAGTATGAGGTAAGTTGTGGCTTCCATCAAATAACAAAAGGATATAAGATTGAAATGGGAAAAGAATTTACAAACCTCTCACGTCTTGATAGTTCAGTAGTTTTCTCCATCTGAACAGCAGGAGCAATCAGCCACGTCAATCGCAATAGTTACAAAATAAAACAATAATAATAAGTAATCAGTCGTAAATCTTTAAACATATATCACTTACATCGACATCTCTTGCTTTCAAGGTCTTTGGCCTCGCCAAATTAGGGTTCTCAATCTCGATAACACCTTGGGTTCCTTTCTTCCTCTACATTACAAAAGAGAAACGAAATTAGCATACACTAATTCTTAAGAAAGATTATGTATATGAGCAATATTATATCCATTAGAATGGAAAAGTTCAAGTTTACTGACTTCAGACTCTTCTTCAGACGACTCTGATTCTTCTTCAGATCTTTCCTCCTCTTCAATTTCGGCTTCAGCTTCTTCCTAATAAATTAAGTACCATAAAGAATAAATAAGACTAATGCACGTTTCAATGTCTGCTCAATATTAAATATCAGATAACATACAAAAATAACCAAGATCTGTTATAGAGCAAAGCAAAAAAATCAATTTTGCTATCATTACCCAGTTCAGAAAAATACAGGGGAGATGAGTCCCAACTCCCAATCAAGAGAAGAACTACCATGAGCAACCTCCAAATTCATAATTTAGAAATAGAAAGGAGATGACTAAATCTATATCTATTAATAAAAGAAAACAATTTGTGACACGTGTCGCTTTCTCAGCTCTCCTAATTTTTGCTTTCCCGCTCATTTTGCCTAATATAACTCTTTCAATTAATTTACATAATTGATTTTAAAGAAATTAATTGGTTTTAAATAAACTAAGAGATTACTAATATAATTAATGATTTAAATACTTCCTAATTTAACCTCTAATTTACCTAAAATGTTTTATCAAAAATTATATAATTGATTTATAAACAAATTTTTTTATTTTCAAACTTTAAATAAATGTTACATGTTTTAATCCTAATTATAATGTATAATTTATAAATAATAATATGGGTTTATTATGAAAAAACCATGTTTTCATGTTTTTTGCGTTTTCGTCCCTCAGTGTTATTTTTTACATAAAAGTCCTCAAGTTAATTTTTCCTTTTTGGTTTAGTGAAATTTGGACATTAGAACCCGGTTTTTCAGTTTTTAAAAACCCGGTCACAAATTATAACTGGGTTCTAATGTCCAAATTTCACTAAACCAAAAAGAAAAAATTAACTTGAGGTTTTTTAATGAAAAAAATAACATTGAGGGACGAAAACGTAAAAACATGTTGATTTTTTCATAATAAACTCTAATAATAAATGAATAGCTTTACTTATTTCTCGTGATATCATGTGTCATCACCCAGCAATTTACACGTGCATATCATATTCTAGAATAAAAATAATATCTGCATCATATTTTTCTAAATTTACATATAATATTATAAGATTTAAAATCAATTCAAACCAAAAATTCATATTTAAATATTTGATAACTACAACATAATAGAAAGTTTAAACTTTAAAGATGATAAACATATTATTATTCATATATATTTAGAATTCTAAAAAAATTATCATTTATGTCAAATAATAATATAATTCTTATATTTTTATAATAAAATTAATATTTTTATGTTTTAATTCTTAGATTGTAGTATGTATTTAATATAAACAACTATATATATTAAAACATCCGCGTAATACGCGGGTAATAAACTAGTTAAATTATAAATAAGCACTCACACATCAAATGATTGGCAGCAAGCATCAATAATAAATGTAAAAGCATAAATTGGCTTCCAAAAACAAGCAGGTTGAAAGCAGCATAAAAGAAGACTTCTTTCCCTTTTACAGAGATAAAAAATTATAAAGGTTCAAGATAAAATATTTGAAACAAAAGAAAACCAACTGAATGAAAAAGGGAGAAAATATGGAATATATCAACCTTGAAATAGCCAACTGTAGATGTACGAGATGTCCAGATGAAAATAAAAACCTATCATTACTAAAGTATAGTGATAACGGTAGCATGATGTAAGAACCACAATACATTACCTTAGGCAATCAATATATTTAATTTTAAAGCATGAAGATAACACAGTATTTTGGTGTAATATATGTTATTGTAGCTCGTATATGTCTACCAGATCTCCTATCCTATGTTTTTTTTCCGGCGGTTTCAACATAAGACGTTGATGTGTTTTAATTAGTTTGAACCACTTAGTTGGCACCTGGAAGTAAATATAATTATGTGTAGGATGTACGTAGCTTAAAAAATTACACATACGATTACCTTTTGGATCTACATAAATCACAAGGAACTGTCTATAAGCTAACAGATGTGTTATATAAATACACGTACTGTTACCTTTTTGAATGTACGAGGACGCGAAGAAGTACCAGCAACTGCAATCATCAATAAGAAACAAAATAATCCTAGTTAAAAACCATCCAGATAAAAGAATAATATAATATCAAGTTTTGACCCTGGCCAAGAAGAGTATGAACAACGAAAAAGATACATTCATGATGCATTACCTATAGACAGAAGAAATAATAAACTCATAAACAAATAGTGAAGTACAAAAAGGTGATACAAATATACAATCTGCCCTCATGTGTAAAAATCCATGGCCCCATGTTACTTATTTGGTTAGGCCCAAAATAAGTGTCCTAAAATAATATTCTATACCTTACCAACTTTTTCCTTAATAAATCGGTACCATTAAATGTTCCAAGTAAATAAGAAAAATAAATGTATCATAAGCAAATAAATCAAAGCCACCACTTTGTCAGTCAATTCCAGCCAACTCTCAACCAGTCCTTGAATGCTTTCACTGAATCATAATGATCAAATTGGGTAAAATATTATTCACGTATAGGAAAACCTATATCCTATAGGAAGCATGCTTGCAGAAATGATGCTTCCTTGGACATTGTTCCTCATTTATGTGTTCATGCTGTATACTTATAGTTATAGGAGAACCTACATTCTACGGGAGGCATGCTTGCAGAAATGTGGATGCTACAATGGACATGCATTAAGACTTTGATGGATGGGATACCAAATGTGTTGATTAAAAACGCATTGGGAGTAACAAGGATTTCAGAAAAACCAAGAGAAAGTTAAGGTGGTATGGACATGTACAAAAAAGAGCACCAACAGAACCAGTCTGAAGAGTAGAGTCTGTGATGGTGAAAGGCCAAAGGTTCGAGGAGAGGCAGGCAAAAGATGAAATGAGAAGACAGTGTGAGTTTAGACTTGAAGCTCCTAGGACTCTCTTAGAACATGACCTCAAATAATAAAGCATGGAGGGCAGCTATTAGAGTCGAGGAGTAGACTAGGGCCTTAAGCATGTTCCTAGAAAGTAAATCAAATATATGCTAATAACATACCATACATGCATAGTCCACAAAGACTAGTGCACACAGGCATAGCCATATTCTCTGAAATTACTAAGATGTGATTTTCTTATGTTTTTTTTACTACATTTCATATACTACTGATCTCATCAGCCATAAGCTACGTCTCTCTACATGTCTCTTATGCATGTTTAAATCATGGTTGTCGTATGCCGCTTGCTGAGGCATACCTAAGAAGGCTAATGGGTGGGTCATGGCCTCCCCTGAAAAAATTTCTATCCATTTTATTTTATATATATATATATATATATATATATATATATATAAAATCCATCCAATTAGCTATGTTTGTTAATTTGTTACATTTGTTTGTACGTTTGTATTTTAATTTCTTTGAAGTTTGTACCTAATTTGTTAAGTAAATTTTGATGTTTGTTAATTTATTTGATTTTCTCTATAATTCTATTTTTTATGTTCTGCAAATCTACAATTGTATGTTACTATGTTGATATGTTCTATTAATTTGTTAGATAGTTGCTTTCATTTTTTATTTTATTTATTTGAGATTTGTTGCTTTCTTGAATTCAAGTGGGGCGTAGCAAACTGAAATTGAACATAGAAATTGAATTCAAGTTGGTTACTGCTAGATTAGTAGATCGAATTCTTGAATTCAAGTGGGCTACCATAGCAAACTGAAATTGAATTCAACTTTGGATTACTGTTAGAATTTGCAATGAGAAAGACAATATGAACACGTTTAGTTTAGATTCAGTTTTAGATGATTTGTAGAGGTAAGAAAACATCGTGTGGAATTAAAACGTTCCAAGTAATGAATGTTATTGTAACAATCTTTAATATTTTATCTTTGTATATTTAGATTTACTAACTAATTTGGCCCACTTTATATAAAATTACTGGCTACGCCATTGGTCGGTTGTCAAATTTTCAGTGAATTCAATGCCCTATTTCAGCAACCCAATATACTAAACAAAAACCCTAATCAAATCAAAGGTCTCACCGAAGAAAAAAACTCAAATCGGGGGACTAGTACGGATCCATTCCGTATTACAGAAGTTAGGCATAAAAATCAAACAGAATAGAACAAAAAATTAATCGAAAACAAGAGGAATATAATTTAACATACGCATCTCTTCGGGAGTAGAGAATTGGCGACGACCAGTAGGCTTGCCCTTGAACTTCCCTCTCCCCATACTTGATTGATTAGCCGAAGAAGGGTTGATCAGAATCTCCGATTAAGAAGAAGAAAGAATCAAGATTTTCTGTAATTTGAAAACGCTTCCGTCTCTGGTATTTGGAATAATTTTTCCCCTAAAAAACCCTAGTTGTAGGAATAGAGTGAAGTAAAAGGTTGCAAATTGCAATGCGGAGAGAGAATCTATTTTATGAAGGGGAGGGGAGGGGAGGGGAGGGGTGGCGTGGCGTGGGGCGAGTACGTGGAAAGGTTGACCGCCGTAGGTTTTATCAAATTGGAGGAGTATATGATTCCACCACTGTTTGATTGATTCCCCTGTGATTGATCTAGGTTTTATTCTATTTTGGACGATCGGAAAGAAAAACTATTTTTTATAGGGTTTAATAACGAAAAAATCAATATGTTTTTGACGTTTTTGCGGTTTAGTTCCTCCGTGAGTCCGTGTTATTTTTACCAATAAAATCTTTAAGTGATATATTTGTTTCTGATTTTTTAGAAATTTTTTTTATTTTTTCAAAAAAGATCTCCAATATTATAGATTTTTCGGAGAAAATAGTGAAAATATGTTGGGTTTTTGTGGAAAAAGTCATGGTTGATTATGAAAAATAAAATAAAATTTTTCTGAAAACCGGATTGAAAACAATAACTTGAGAAATTTCTTAGGAAAAAATAACACGGATGGACTAAATCGCAAAAACATGAAAAAATATTGATTTTTTTTCATACTAAACCTTTTTTAATATCATAAACTAGTTTATTTAAAGAAAATGATTTGCGTACAACAAAAATTTGTTATGCATAATAATTTTATACAAAAATATATTTTATTCTTACTTTTAGAATGTAAATATAATGATGATAAAGATATTAATAAAGGTAAAATTGTCATTTTATATGAAATTGTTGTGTATGTCAAAGTTTGTTGTGTACAAATCACTTCCCTTTATTTAACTATGTGTTATGTAAAGATTTTCATTACATATTGTTTATATATAAATAATTATCAATACATATATTTTTTGGGTCTATTATAAACAAAATGTAACAGCCCAAGTCACCGCTTGATACTATTTGTAACAACCCAAACCCATCGGGACAGGATGTTGTCCGCTTTGGCCACCCTAACACCGTAGCTCACAGTTTTATTTTCATCCCAAAACACGTCTTGTTGGGAGAGAGTTACCTCACCCTTATAAATGTCTATTGGTTTCTCTCACCCACCAATGTGGGATGTCACATAAACAAATATGGTTTATATATATATATTCTAAAATTACTGTCATTTGTCAGTTGCTAGTAATGACACATTGCAACGTGATTAATAGATACAACATATATTGGTATCTAATATACTAGGTTACAAACCCGTATATTATACGCGCAATTTCAGAAGGTGTTTAAATATTAAAACTTTATGAATAATATTAAGTTTTTGTTTTATAAAATGCGAATAAAATAAAAAATAAAGAGTTATGGTCATGAAAATAATAAAATCTTATTTTATACATATTTCAATTGCATAGTAAAAATAAAAGATGTGATAATACATATATTATATTTACCTTTAATATTGAATAAGTCGTACTTATAAATAAATATTAATAATTAATAATTAATAATCAAATAACTTTTTATAATAAAATGTTAGCATTAATAAAAATATTTAAAGCTTTTCGATTTAATAATAATAATAATATTTTTAATAACACAAAAATATAATTAGTTTATATTGAAGTTCAAGCCAAATTTTAAATTTGTCAAAAAAAATTAGTATGTTTAAATATAATGTTAAACCTAATATAAATTTAAATTCAAATAAGTAGAAATATAAAACAATCAATAATCTTTAATTGCAATTAATATTTTAATTATTTATGAAAATAGATAAAATTACTTTAAAAAAGTAGAAAAATAATAAATGACAAAACCTAATAACATCAAATGGCGTTATTAGTATTTATAGATGATATACGTATGGAATTCCCAAATTACTTAATAAGAACTATTTCTTATAAAAAAATTTTAAGGAATGAACATAGTATTCATCCGGCCATTTTCTAATATTTCTTTTTTTTTTAACTTGTTGATTAGATATCCAAACGTCATGTACGCAATTTTTTAAGATGAACTATTCGTAAAAAGACAGTAGCGTGAGTGATACGAAACGGAGAGCGACGGTTTTGATGAATAAAATGATAAAGCATAAGAATTCTTTAAAGAACCATGGATCATGATCATGTACATGTTAAAGAAGGAATATAGCATCCAAGATCGATCCACCATGTTTCTTTCTTCCATGAGTAACCTTTAAAATCCCTAACAGCATTTAAATGCTTTACATGACGAATGACGATGTCATTAGGGGTATAAATGAGCCAAGCTACTCGAGCTCGACTCGTTAAAAGCTAAAAAAAAACTCGAATTAAACGAGCTCGAGTCTAAATTCGAGCTCGTTTATTGCCCGAGCTTCACATATCGAGCTTGCGCCTCGCGAGCTTAAACGAACCTATATATTAATAAAATTTTAAATTAATAAATATATAATATTATGATTAAATAAATATAAATATATTAAAAGAACAAGTTATATGTATTGTTTAAAAAGATTTTTTAAAAATTATTTAATTAATTAAAAATATATAATAAACGAGCCGAGCTCGAGCTTTACATACAAAGATCGAAACGAGCCGAGCTTGAGCTTAAACGGGCTCGGGTTCGACTCGGCTCGTTTATACCCCTAGATGTCATTTTTGTTTTCTTTAATTTCGAAATGTTGTCAACTCTTCTATAAGTCAATAAAATCAACATGCTATGGAAACATGGTAGTAAAACACTGGTCTACAAACAGAAAATTTTGCCGAATCGCAAAGATTTTGATAACAATATACAATCAACTTCACAAGTAAAAATCAAAGAACATGATTTTGTTGTTTATGCAGATAATTAGCTCATCGGCTATACCATGTTAACCTGTTCTTAAAAAGTTGGAATCTTTCTACCCACATACCTAACAATCCTCAGGCACGTTAACTGGTCTCACCAACACAAAATGTGAGCCGCTAAGTTCCAACATCACCAACTCTAACAGAACCACCTCAGTTGGCTGTTTGATTTTCAACGAGGGTTCAAAGAATCCTGCTCAAGTTAATAGAAAAAAGGAAGATGAAGACTTTCATTTACCGAAAGAAAGATTTTTCAAGAACTTGGAAATGGCCATACCAGGGGAGAGTTTTTTCCTGCCATATAACTCCTCCGTCAAGGGGTTTGATGCCCAGTTATTAACAGCAAGAAGGCTCGTGGGTTGGAACCCAACTATTTTCCCTTCGGACGATAACACAATCTGAAATTCAAGTTATGAAAATGAGAACACCATTAGTAAGGCTTGTGGGTTGGGATCTGACAGTTTTCACCTATTTATAGTTTCCATTGGTTACAGATTTAGCTTGAAGGGGTAAAACGGCGGGTTGAATAGCAGGTCAAAATGGGTGATTTTAGGATCAGGCCAACCAGTCTAAGTCACTGTTTGTTTACCTCTTAATGGAATCATTAAGAGATCATCTTACCTTTGAATGACTTCCTAATGATTCCATTAAGAAGTAAACAAACAACCCCTAAGTCTTCTTGTCCCTTATCTTTATGAACTCTAAATTAATTAATTTATTAAATACAATCACTAAAGGTGAATGATAATAACATGTAGTGCCCTTTGTGTCAATCATCAATGCTCATTTTAAAAATCGTACAACTAAGACCTAGTTTGAGAAACGAAATTTTTGGGGATCCAAAGCATTGGAGATCCAAAAATTGGAAAACCAATGGAGATTGATCTCTTAGATGCACATTTCCCAATATTATATTTTTCTAGTTTGGAAAAACACAAGGCATGTATTTTTCTAACTATGATATAGTCCCCTATATTAACTCCTTACACAAAGTATGTTATATTTTCATGACATTTTCACGGAACTATATTAGTAACATGGTAATCTAATTTTTTAAAATACAATGTTTGTTAGGTGACTTCCACATATTTGGCATGTTGCTAATAATATGTCACAAATTGACCAAATGAAAGAAAAGCAAGAAACTAGTTGAGCGCAAGTGCTAAATAAAGAATATGAAGGACAAAAGAAACAAAACCTGATAACTTGCAATTTTATGCCCCAATGCTAACATGTCTTCGTCGCTTTTATCGGTTGAAGCAAGAATGGGCGAGATGTCATTATCACTTGAATCAACGTGAACCAACTTTCTCAGGTAGTCGGGGAGTTCACCTGTCGATACACCACCACCGCTTTCTTTTCTTAATTCTCCACTCCATCCGTAAACAGCTTGAACTTTTTTGACAATCGAAACGCAAACGTCTTCCAACTATCAACACAAAATGGGGTAGTGGATATGATAAATGTTATGTGAACAATATCATCCACTATGATTATATGAATAAGTGCATCAGCCATGAATCAAACAAAATACAATTGGATGCCCCAAAAGTCCATACCGTGTGCTGAAAGTTTTCTAGTTAAAATTACATACTTGCCCATGGTCATCGTTACAAAGTGTGATATGTATGTATACTAGAAATATACCTGCACAATGCGGCAGTGTAATAATAAATATATTTAATATTACGCTTATATGAAAGGTCACTACTCACTAGACATCTGTAATGATATAATTTGTATATTGTGTGTAAAATAAATTTTATTCATATATTATAAATTTAATATATTATGTAATCATTACACACACACGCATGCACGCAAAGAGAGAGAGAGAGAGAGATGGAGAATTAGGTTTAACGGAGAACCTTTATTCATCAGAGAACCATGGAGAACAAACCAAGTCCCTTGGATAAAAAAGGATGATAAGGGAAAATTACGGAATTGCATATATCAGCAAGTTGTAACAATTTTTAAAAAAAATATCAATATTCCTTCCATGTAATCCCTTCAGATACTAAAAGATTCTCCCAACATTCCACATTTCCATAAAAAACAAGTGCACATTCATAAACCATTCTAATGCACATAACCGCCACCGTAACATATTCATCTGATAACAAACCGAACAAGACACTTAAGATGTATGTGCATTGATTACGTTAAAGATGCACAAACATTTCTGGATTTCATTCACCATATTTTCAAGTAATGCAATACACATATTTGTCCTGTATCGTATCTGCCTCGTGCACTGATATGTTGAGCATAGGGGTTTTAATTGGAAGTTAATTAAGTGCATATGTTGAGAAGTGGGATTTTAATTTTGGAAGTGTATCAAGTGCATTTGATCTAATGGTTCTCCTATACACAATGGTTCTCCTTGGACCCCTCCCCCACCCCACCCCACCCCCACCCCCGGTGTGTGTGATAACTTTTTTGGTAACCAGATGTATAGTTAAGGTAACTAGAAACCTAATTAAGGTTACCAAATTTATAACGGAGCAATATTTAAAATTGATGGTCATAATAAAAGTAGCTAATATGGACGTCTCAAATTCTATATATAACTGGAATTCAACTTCAATTATGTGCATTCTAATAATGGCCTTTGGCCTAGGGGCATCAAGGTGTTCCTCGAACCAAGTGGTTGTGGGTTCAAGCCTCCTTAAGACATAAGTAGATAATTAGGTTGTAGTGTAGACATAAGTAGATAATCAAGGTGTAGCCTTTCAAAATAAAAGCATAGACACATAACAATTGAGGAGGAAGAACATCAGCATAACCATACCATGGTTGAATCCATGGACCAAAGGCAGATTGATCCAGTATGTGATGACTGAGGCCGTTGATTCCCTGCAAGATGCTTTTGCCCATTGTGGAAATGGGTGGAAAAAATTCGACCCATTACACTAATGGTAACAATAAAACAGCCGCTTATGATGGCAGTAGATAGTATTTTCAGCAAGGAATTACTTTTCTGCAACAAAAGCGCGACCAGCAATATAAATAATATCACCTTGGCTTGAAAGTTCACATGTAATTTAAGTGTGTAAATAAAAATATCAGCGTAACAAAAAGATCTTGTCACACAAGTTTGGAAAATATGATATATTTTATATAGGATTGGATTCAATGGAGCTGTTAAAATAAAGTGGAAAACCTGGAAAACCAATACAAACTGTCGCAAATGCACGTGTGCTTTCCAAGTTTTCCACTCTACTATAATCAATTTTAATTCAATAAGCAATAAAAGACAAATTGAAGTCTAATACCTTCTTGATTGGAATGTTACTAGTATTGGCAGCTGCATTGTATGGCAATTTCTTATATGGGAGTGTGAACAAATCCTCATAATACATATCCAGAATGTTAGCCAAGCACACCTGAACATATTTACAACGATGATCGTCACACACACACACACACGTGCCCACAAAAACAAACATCAACAAGGTCTGGTGGTTAAATCTTGCATGAACTGGCTGTACCATGTGAAAACTGTGCAACATACAATGTACATGTTGTAAAGCACACTTTTCACATGAACCATTATCTGACGCAAAATTTACTTTGACTGCGGATAGTTCACAAATTGCATAAATGAAGGAAGAATAGGGATACCATTTGGGAGTGGGTAAGAAGGACTTCCCACCTATTTTTAGCAGATTCTTTCCAGCCTTCACACTTCAAATCCTTTAGTTTATCGGTATTGATTTGCAGTCTGTAGGCAGGAACATACTCACTCGCCCATGCACAAAACTCACGACCACCGATTTTTTCAAATTTAGAGAACACCGACCACGGCCACCAGTTAAACTTCAATGCAGTTTCATTGGGCTTATAACTTTCCTTCATCGAATTAAACTTTTCAACTAGACTTTTAGCACTTTCAACGACCTCGTCATCAAGAACTTTGTACAAGACAACAGAAGAATCTTTTGATATAAAAGTTTCAGGTTTTTGAAACAGACGAAAATTATCAAACAATGATCTGCCTGATGAATTATCAAGAAAATCTCTTTTGGTGCTTTCAAGGGCAGAAACGGAGATAACTTCTGCAAGCATGGATATAGCTTGTTCATCAGAGGAAATGAAGGTGAAAGAAGCAGGGACCTGTCAAATTTGAATAATTTTACACATTGAGTTGGAAAGTAGTCTCGTTGACGACAATAATCAAAGCGTCTCTAACCTCTCTAAAGTTTGCAAGATCATTCATATCTCTAGTTGTTCCAGGTCTAAATAAGAGAAGTTCAAAACTCGAAAGATGTCGCAGAGTCACTTGTCGGAACGTCATAGCAAGTATATTTGTAGATGTAGTGCTCGAGAGAACGTCTTCCGTTAAATAAGTTCGAAGATGTTTAGCTCTCTCTTTGACTTTTCTAGATGGTAAAAACTGTCAACATAAAAGGTTACAGCAAAAAAAAATAGTTAGACCCCAGTTTATAAAAGTTATTAAGCAACTTTCAACTTACAATCTTGATACTCCTACGGTCTCAACCATTTAGACTTATAAGTCCCAGAATCCAAGAAATTTGTACTCATTCAAATTTATAGCTTTGACAACATATTTTTAAGGCTGCCTGCACTACCACCTATATGCTATGTGTTAAGTGAGAAGTGAACCACTGGACAACATGTTGTTTTCAGTCAGCATTATTAGGATATGATATGACCCAGAAATGCAAATTGCATCATCTGATTTTATTTACAAGTTACAAAATTGTGATTTTTATAAATGAGATTGGAGAGAAATTAAACTAAGTTTGATGATTGCAATATAAATTCATGCGGTTCTAATTTCAGAAAAGGACATAAAAATTTTCGTTTATGTAAAAGATGAATGGTAAATTAGCTTAGTGAAGGTGACTGACCAATCTGGTGGAGATGGTGCTGTGTTCATCAGAATGGCCGGGGAACACCGTCTCCGCCACCATAACATCCAAACCATGAGCAATGTGTTCATCCGCCGCCTCACCACCGTCGGCGGCAGCCGCTGTCAGAGCTTGCTCCAAGTCAACATCTCCAACAACAGTGAGCCGACCCAAGTCATTCTCGTAGGTTCTCACACACGGTACAGACTTAACATCTTCTCCCTCAAGGATATCAAGAATGTATTTCTGGGTTTCCGGCAGTGGCGGCCGCGGCGGTGTGGGAGCAGAGCGGGCTCGCACGGTGAGGGAGATTCGAATAGGTTTAAGGGATATCGCGGGTAGAAAAGCGAAGTTTCCGGGTGAAAGAGTGTTGAAATTTGAAGGGAAAACCTGAAGTCGAACAGGAGAAGAAAGAATCAAGGAAGCCATTGCTGGGGTTATGAAGCCTGGTTCATTTTGAACTATAACGGCCAGCGTAAGTTAGCAAGGGTTTTGGGAAAACCTTGCGTTGCTAATACGTACCCCCAAGTTTTGTCATAGTTGATGAAAGTGGCTTTGATAATTTAGAATATTTATTACAGTGACTACTCCTCCTTATGTCTGTCTTCTTTGTATAAGCTTTAAGTTTCAACCAACTAATTTTCCAAATGTATTGATTTGGTACATGATTATTTTTTCGTTATACATTTGATACATCTACTTTAATTTTTATTCAAATATAGTACATTTTTATATGGAGCCCTATCTTTTAAACAAATAGAGCTTGTTTTTTCAACCGGACCCTATGTAAAAATGTATCATATTGAAATGAAAAACTAAAATGTATGTATCATATGAGTAACAAAAATTCATATATCATGTCGATACACTTGAAAAAGTACGTTGCTATTGTGCGACCTTAACTCCTTTAAAAGACACAAAACAATGAAGGGAATTTTCTTTTAATATTAGCATTATCATATTATAAAAATACATCAACATTAAAATATAATAAATATTGTTCTTTTAAAAGTCTAAAAAAGTGTGATAAGCCAAAAAAAAAAAAACCAAAAATATACATCATACCTAATTACTTGCCAAAATTGTATCAAAAAGTGACTTTATAAGTATATTTTGACTAAAAAACCTGAAATATAAAGGCTAGTAAAAAATTACAATAGAAAACAATACTATTAATATATATGTAGTTCGAGTTTTCATCTGATTCACTGATAAATGTTTTGAAACTTCTTGTTGAATTTCTTTGTAACAGAATTCCAAAGTTCATCTTACGTCAAATACTAAAATTGTCGATAAAACTTAAATTAATATTGAAGTTTCTTACAATCTATAGATTAGTCGGCACAAAGACGAACACCACCGTTACCCAAAAAGATAAAATAAACTTAATTAATTAACACTCTTAATTTATTCCTAAAAGCAAATAATCAAATAAATATATCAATAATTACATATAAATAAATAAGTAGACACTATTTAACGTTGCTTGTAAATCCATTGACAACCGAAAGACATCAAGCTTTTTGGAGTGACATCTAGTGTTCTCAATGGGTGACTTGAACATGCTTTTTCCTAAGATTATTCGCTCTAGAAGTAAATAAAGCATGCAATAAGTGATTGTCAGATATTTCGCAATGGTAGTTGGAAGGGCAGTGGAATTGGAGATCGATGCCAATGGGTAGGGTGTTGGAAGACTTGCATAGGTTGGAAGATTCGATCGGGCCTTCGGTTTTGTGTGATAACGTGGATGATTGATGGAATGACGGTTGGTAGATTGTAAAGTGTATACTGTTAAAGTATGTCTGACTTGATTTTTGTTAAGATTTATACAAATATAAGGAAATGCGTAAGATTAATTGGATTGTTTGGATTCCAAACAAAGTGCACATTTGAATTTGGAAAGCGTGAACAAAAACTCCTTACTTTGGAGAGCTTATTGTGGATTGGTGTTTCGTTGGAGGAGGTCTCGTGTGTGTTGTGTGGTTTAGCTTCAAAAACATTGTCTCAAGTGTAAATTGATTGTGATAATGTAATTAGGTTTGAAGGAAAGTGTGGGGATAGTGGGGTCCTTCGTTGCCAAGGCTTTGTTCCGGATAAAGGTATCAGGAAAGTCTTCCAAGGGGTTTGCTACTTGTTGAATGAGAACTCAAGTTTGTTTTGCTTCCATAGAGGATCGGTAAAATATTTTGGAGGTTGATGTATTTCCTTTAATTCAACAAAAGGCTTTGTTATGGATTGAACATATGTGCATAAAGAAAAATTGGGATTGAAAAGTTGGATCAAGTCTTCATGGTTACTAGATATTTGTTAGTTTTTTCGCTTTTGTTTTGGTTTTATGCTTTGCTTATTTTGTTTTTCTAAAGATGTTTTGTGCCATTTAAAGGTCATTTAATGATTATATTGGGCTAAGCTTGTTTCTTTTGCTTTTCAATTTTAAAGGCTTCAATTGGGTTTTTAATAATATTTAATTTCATTTTATTATTATCCTTTTTTATAGAAAAATATATATGAATTTTTTTATCCCAACGGTCTTGAAGAAAAATCATGATTCATACAGGGGAATCAAATCCGTAAACTAATGTAAAAATATCTTTGAAGGGACTACACATGAATATTTTAAAATAGTACGAGGACCATTTAAGTAATTCAATCTCATAAAACCGACATCATCACGTATTTCACTTCCGATATCATCATTCTATTCGCGTTTCTAGGGCAAAATCATTCATCCCTCAACTCTAGTTGATTCGATCAGGTTGGATTTTTGTTCCTTTTGCTAAACTAATATAATTGCTCTAAACAATTATGGTTGATCTGTCTATATCATTTTATTCGTCGTTTTAATTTTCTTTTTTGCAGATTGAAGATACGTTAGATTGGTTTTCTTGATCTATCCTAGTAAGTTCCATCTCAAAAAAAATTCCTCTAATTTTCATGATTCTTCTGCAAGCTTTCGTATTTGATAGTGAAAATATCGCTTCTTTTAATAATAATAATAATAATAACACATATAGATTGATATTGCTTCTTTTCGTTCAAATATTCTTGAGGTTCCGTTATGGTATTACTTTGTATAAGATATTTTTATGAACCTGCCGAGACAATTTTCTGCAGTGAATGGTTGCTATCAAAGTTAATCGTTTTGGTGAAAGCCTTTTTGGCCGGCTGTATTGGTCATACAAGAAGTTAATAATTGAAGCGGAGTAAATGGAATTTCTAGACTTATATGTAAAGTCACCCTAAAGCGAATAAGGGTGCATATTTTCCATCAACCATTCAACTTGATACTATTTGGATCAAAGGAAGGACATGGTGGTCATGATTCATGTAGTTAGGGCAGTAGAGAGAAGTATCATGTTTGCTGTGCTGATTTTCGAAAAAACAAGTGTGTTCCCCTGGTATCACATAGATGATAGACCTAGGTTGTTTGGTGACAATTTGGGATGTGTGGTTCTTAGGTGGCTAAATTAACAAGTGTTAACAACAATCAACGAATTGTCTCACTATTATGGTAGTATATGAAGAACTACACAAGATTAGGAAAATAATGGGGGAAATAAATTTACATCACGATTAAGATAAGAACAAAATTAATCATGTGAGTCACATTAAAGGCATTAAGGCTGAGAATGAAAGAATAAGCATTGATGATGGTGCTATAATAGGATCTAATCAATTTGTTCTATTAAGTTTACAATGGCAAGTTTGGTCCACAGAATGTATTCGCCTGAGTTCACAAGTTTTTTTGTTCCTGCAAGGGATGATGGCAACATAGAAAATGAAGAAAGGGTAATGACAAATCATTCATTTTCAATGTTTTTTATTCGCTCCATTATGACGATGAACGGAGAGAAATGAGTATTTACATTAAAATTATTCTCCATTCAATTCATCAAGAACCAAGGGAATCCTCTCATGCCGAAAAAGCTAGTAGACCCTTGCATTCTGTGCATTTCTTTGTGGCAAATGGGACCTAATAGATAGTGAGACGTGTGCAGTGAAACCTTTTGACATTTTCCATGATGATCATAAAAACAGGTCACAATCTATGGAGGCAGATTGGTAGGGCTACCAAAGGACACAAGTCACACAACACCATATGAATGTAGGAGAAGAGATATGATGATGATGTAGGAGATATATGGTTGGGGTGACATCAATTGAGGATAATACTAGGCAACAAATTTGTATGCAGCCGTTAGAGTTAGAGATTTTGTACTTTGAGACCATCAAAAGAGGTAGAAGCCAGCCAATATTAACATTAGTGAAGTAGTTAGAAGATACTTCCATGAATGAACCATACATCTATACCAAATAAGTTGGCCATGTGTAAGGACATCATTCATTTATATCATTGTTGATTTTCCCCTGGAGGCTCCATAACTCATCTCAGTTTTGTGAACTATGCAACAATATAAGTTTACTTTGTGCTTGAAAACGTTGGTATAACACTACAGAAGTACCACTTACTGAGGCAATTGAAAATATAGTGTTTTCAGTGTTTTTAAGAACCTAATGCAAGTAATATTTCTGGAGAACCAAATCACTTCTTCCTTGCCTTATCCAATTGAGGCATTCGAGAGCTGCAATTCTCATTTGGTGATGATAGTCTTTTTTTCAGGGAAGCTACGTGAACTATGGGTAAGAGGAAGTCAAGAGCGAAGCCACCGCCTAAGAAGCGAATGGACAAACTCGACACTGTATTTAGTTGTCCCTTCTGCAACCATGGCACAAGTGTTGAATGTCGCATGTAAGTAATTTGTTCTAGATTTTTTACCCTTAAAAGTGTGTCATATATTTCTTTATTTTTTGAGTCCTTGTTTCTTAAGAGTCATCGATGCTTGTCAAATTTCAGTGATATGAAGAACTTGATCGGTGAGGCGTCTTGCAGGATCTGCCAAGAGAATTTCAGCACTACTGTCACAGGTATTATATCTATGTGTGTGTTTGTTTTTTGGTACAATGAAGTTTATTGGTAAGTAACAAAGGGGTTTTTGGTACGTGGAATTGTAGAGGATGGATTTGCCTAGGTTTACAATTTTTTTTATCATGTGATGAGATTGTTGATTCTCAAATGAAGGGAGTGGAGAATTGAAGGGGTGTTTGGCTCTTGGCATGGAATTTAAAGTAAATGGAATTTTGGATAACAAAAATAAGGAGTCAAGTTCTGTTTTCATTCCATTAAAATCTTTAGTAAGGATTTTGTCATTCCTAGTCATAGATAATGAGTTTAGATTCCAACATTTCACTACCTAAATCTTTATCCATAACTATATTCTATTCCTCCACACAAACTCACTAATAACTACAATTTGAATTCCAATTCCCACAAATTTCTTTCTGCTAGCGAAACGTCACCTTAGAGTTTTGGAAATGGAAATCTTACCGGATGCATGGTACCTTGAACGTTGAAGAAAATTGTAAATCAAAAAATGGGCAAACTGATAATTAGTTAACATTTGAAAACTAGTTAAATAAAAAGAAATTTTACCTTTTTTTTTCACAGGACATCCCGATCCTAAAATTGTTGCAATTTAATTGGGAACCAAGGAAGTATTCATTATTTTAGTTAAGATATAAGATATTCTCCACTGGATCGTAATAAATACATTTTCAAGCTGATTGTTTTTTCTTCCATTGAAACTGTTTAGCATTCTGCATTTTCATTTAGGGTGGTCTTTGTATATGGTCTTTGAAAAACTAATTATGTGTTGATGCATCTCGTTTGCTCCATGCAAAAAAAAAAAACAAAGATAAGAGTTTCAAAATGGAAGATGAAGGATGAAACGGTCACTTTCAACTGCTTAATTTTGGAAGTTTGAATATTCGTTTATTTCACTATGTCTTGTTAACAAGCGTTTCCTTTTTTTTCTTTTTGCGCTGCAGCTTTGACTGAGCCAATAGACATGTAAGTGCAGCATTTTAGGTTTTTTTTTAACCCCTGTTGACCTCAATTCTCCTCCCTCTCTCTTTTTCTCACATGCCTGAATGTTAAAAAAAAATGCAGATATAGCGAATGGATTGATGAATGTGAGCGTGTTAACACCGTTGATGATGATGGGGTCTCAGCTGAAGATGATATCGTTTAGAAAGCTAGTTGTGTTTTACTTGGGTATCTATCATGTATGGTTTGGTTTGGTACTTTCTGAACCTGGGACCTAATTACTAAAGCTAGACCGGGAACCTGTTAATGGCCTAATACTATAAATATGTGAAATAAACAAGTTTGTAAATATTCAATCTGTTTTTTAGAGTATTGTCATCAATCAGAGTTTATTCTACTTGTAAAGGATCTCATATGTTATTGCAACCTCTCACATCCTAAATAGATTTTGCAGATTTTTTACTTGTTATAAACAATCCGATTATAATGATTATCTGTATTTAATCTCTAATTTGTATGGTGTCGTTTTGTTCAACAGGTGAAATAAAGTTGTAGGCAAAGTGGCAAACCAACCTAAGCTTCACTTGTCAATAGGTTAAAACTTGAGGTCAACGCATAGATTTGATTTTGACACGAAGATTATTGAATCTTAATTCAAGAAGTCTAATGGCCTGAAAACGTCCAATAAAGTTATGTTTTATTAACGGAGTTGATCACAAAATAGCTTAATAAGGAGTATAATTACCTCAAACTAGGCAACTTTGTTTAGTTTTGTAAAAATAGTACGATTTATTCTAATGGATTTTAATGACAGGTACAATGTATTCTAGAATTGGGTTAACACATCCTTTTACCGAAGGTACTATTCAAAACAAATTCTTTTAAAAAAAATTGGCCTACAAATGTGCAAAGTAATGTTATAAGTTAATGCAAATTGGTATTATAAGTTTTTATCAAGTAAATTACAAAAGAAAATCCTGTGAATGAATGAGTTTTTATTATTCATTCACATAAATTTTCATTTATTCACATGATTGTTTTTTTATAATTTACCTGATAAAAACTCATTATACCAATTTATATTAGCTTATAATGTTATTTAAAATATTTTTATGTAATTTTTTTAAAATTATTTTGAATAATATTTCTGGTACCTGTAAAAAATTATACATCAACCATGTACTCTAAAGCAAATGTCATTTCACTTTATCATTATTTGTTTTCTGATTACTTTTTAATATGTATGGTTTGGAAACAGAATGAATATAGCAGTTAGTAAATTACAAATTTCGTCCCTGTGGTTTATAGCAAATTACGGATCCCGTCCCTCTATAGAAGAAATTACAAATTCAATGTCTGTGGTTAACATTTTGTTACGGTTTTGGTCCTTTGACCGGTCATTATTTTTTAAATGACCATTTTACCCTTGACATAATTATAAAAATAGGTAATGAACTTTCTTTTTAATAAAAATAAATAATAAAAAAAAAACTCAAAACTCTATTTTATTTTAATTATTAACAATGATTTTTTTTTCTCTAAATAAACTATCTTTACCCCTATCTCTCTTTCAGGTCGGAATTGCAGGGATCGTTCCGTTTCCCCTTCGCCGGCCGTCCGGTACTTCCCCCTCTCCAGATCTTCCAATGGCCGCCTGACACGTGTTTCCATGGTCGTCCGATCCAGCGCCGATGTCTCGGTCTCCACCGCCGCTGCTCTCCCTATACTGACCAAGTTACAAAACGACTGCGCCACACCTCTCCCCGTCCTCCGCCACGTTGCTGACGCCATGGCTGCCGACATGAGAGCCGGCCTCGCCGTCGACGGCGGCAGTGATCTCAAGATGATTCTTAGCTATGTGGATTCCTTGCCAACTGGGTATGATCTGACTATCTTTTCTTTGAAACTGATCAATTGTTGAGTTTCTTTGACTTTAGCTAGTCAAAATATATTATTATAAACGTCGCCGCCTACCAACCTGTGCCGCCGGCTTCCTCCCTGCGCCGACCGCCTACCGCTCTGCGCTGCCTGCTTCCTCCCTGCGCCGACTGCTTCTCTCCAGCGCCGTCTGCGCCGCCCTGTTGCTGTCTCGCCGCTGCTGCTGGTGGAAACTCCGGCGGCCGCTCCTGCTATCTCGCCGATACTGCTCCTGGAATCTCCGGCGACCATCTGCTGCCGCTGTCGCAGAGTTTCAGCAGCAGAAAAATACCAATCGAGAGAGAGAGAGAGAAATGGAGCTTATATCATTTTTTTATTTTTGTTTTTTAATTTTGTAAAATAAATAAAAGTTCATTACCTATTTTTATAATTATGCCAAGGGTAAAATGGTCATTTAAAAAATAATGACCGGTCAAAGGACCAAAACCGTAACAAAATGTTAACCACAGACATTGAATTTGTAATTTCTTCTATAGAGGGACGGGATCCGTAATTTGCTATAAACCACAGGGACAAAATTTGTAATTTACCCTAGTTTTTATTACGTTCCAACATAAAAAAAAGTTTAAGAGTGCAAAAAATTCTTAGCAACTTTTTTCCTTTTTGCGTTATATACAGAACTAGGTTATAACAATAATTATTTCTATTAATTGTATAATAATAATAATAATAATAATAATAATCATAATAATAACAATAACAATAATAATAATAATAAATGTAAAAGTAATATAATATATTTAAATCAATTGAAGTGTTGCCTTCTATTATTTTATGGATGAAAAGGAAAAGTATTTTAGATAGTTTTTAATTTTTATATTAGATAATTTAGTAAGATTTATAATGATAATTATGAGAAAAAAAAAGGCAGAAGAACACAAATTTAAAAGAATGTGAGAGCAATTTATATATATCAGAAAATTTACCCAGAAAACATAGAACAAGTTGTAACTTGTAGTCTTGAGGAATGGCATTCTTGAACAAAAATTACTAGAAAACAGAGCAATTTATATAGATATATATATATATCAACAGAACAGACCACGAGTTACATATAGCTAGCTGCTAACTTTGAGCATGAAGCCAGTCCGATTAGCATCAAAATCTTCACAACTCACAACTACGGTTTGGTTTTGTAGCATTATAAAATCATATTGCCTTTGGCCAATGGTAACAAACGACACAATATTAATGTTGTTTACCATCATAATAACTAAGAAGGGAAGCTTGTCCAGGAAAGCAAAATGTAGGCAGCAGCCTAGCCATCTTTGCTTTTTATATACCGTCTCCCAACACCAACAGTTAGAATCGTGCTCCGCCATAAAAATCAAGCACATTTGACAACCTCGTCAATCCACAGCAAGGTCTTTGACATGACTTTTAAGTACCAAAACATGATAACTTGAACTCTTGCTATTCCTCCTAATACGATAAAACAACATTAAACAGCACTTTGACTTGCATACCTTGTAATTTTTTCATTTACGTCAAGTAGTAACCACCCAGATCATCGACAAGGTAGTTAAATGGTGTATTTGCTCCGTAATCAATACCAGCACTTGGTGCTGTTGGGTTAGGCGCAGGATAAACAGTTGCACCTCTGTTATCTTTCAAATTAGCCCTTCCCCTCCCTTTAACAGACCGTCTATTGTTGTTGTCCAATGGAAACTCGGCAGTAAGCCTTCCCATTTGCTTTTGAAGATCAGCAACTGAATCATTTGCAATCTTTCCTTTCGGGCTTTTCTTACCATCAACAAGCTTGAGCTCCAGTCTATACAAGGCACAAGCATCACATTTGCTGATCTCATACTCGTAGAGGTGCCATTCGAGGAATTTCATGGGCTGTGGGTCCATATAATAGGATCTCTTCAGCCACCCAGATTCGTTAATCACCTGCTTCCTCGATTCATGCCATCCACGTCCATTGTAATCCGGGAGCGATCTCTGTTTTCTGTTTCCACTCTCAAATGCCCTTCGAGGTTTATCGAAAAATAACCACTCCCGTATAGTTTCACCCTCAAAAACCGAGAGATCAAAGAGCTCTGAAAGAGGAAGATGAACAATAAAAAAATGGAACATGTCAAGTATAGAACATAAGCAACAAAATGTAAAGAAGCAAACTAACCTGGTGCATTCCATGGGGATTTTGCAGTAGCGGCTCCCTCGCACTCTGGAACACCAACATCCTTTCCCTGTGCCTTGGCACTAAGAGCAGCAAAGAGCAAAGTATCCTTCAACTCGATACCTTTCGGTCGTATGACTGGTGTCATACCAAATCGGCCTTCGTTTTGAGCAATTGCAGCATGCAAGCTGCTGCAATAGTCGGGAAACCACCCTTGAACAGGCCGGTCAGAACACCAGCCTTGTGCAGGTCTGGGACAATCCCAAAGAGCGCATTTTGGCCCCAAGAAAGCAGAAGGGGGAGGGCAAATGGTAGGCAGAAAGCCAGTCATCTGAGGTAAGGCATCTTCTCCCCTGCAGAGACCCATGCCATCAAGCCCACCAAAAAAGTTGTGGTCGAAGTCTTGAGGTATATCAAATGAAAAATAATCCAACTGAGTAGTAGCACCCATATTGTGTACTCCTGAGGGAGAACCTTTGCATTGATCAACCAACTGGAAGCCTTGTTCCTGAGCCGTCTGAGTAACAGCAAAATCCTGCAACATGTTACTCGGCCTATTAGTGACTGCCAAGAGGAGAAGGGGAATATCAATAAGGAACCCCTGCCATGGCCTTTCAAGTCAAGTCCATAACAGATCAGCCTACACATCATCATCACTTCAGAGAAAAGTTTCAGCAATGGAGACAGCACCTTCAGATTCAAGGATTTTCGTAAACGTGTGGTGGAGTGCCTTATTAGCTTAACACTCAATGGTGTTATCATAAAACGGTACAAGTGAAGTACGACAGAGAAATGTGATTTCTCACAACCTCAGCTGTCAGCTTTAGAAACACAAAAAGATAACATAAAACATGCACCTTGTGTTAAATATAAGAAACCATCTCCAAGAGTTAAAACTCAAAACCTGAGCTAAAAACAATAGATAAGCTCTATTCAAAACCTTCCGATGATGCGTCTTGTGAGGACTAAATGCCATTTCTTTATATCTAAACACTGATTAGTTGGCTCTTAATAGTCAAAAATGAACTGCAAACGTACTTGAATCTTTACTCGTTTTACATTTTATAGCAATTAGTAAAGCAACAGCTCATGTTGAACACACAGTGAAATGGAGAGGGTATTCACAGCAGCCTAAAAGATATCATAGTTGAAGATTACATACTCTTGACCATCTAATCAAACAGATACTGCCCCTCATTTTTGGCGAATTACACTATAACTATCATCACGACATTGCATGAAAAATCGCAAAAATTGGTGTTGAGATATTGCTGGTTTGGCACAAAGTGTTTCTCGATCCCGGACACACAAGCCATATATGTAATTATGAATTAAGGTTGATTTAGAGAAACTGTTCAGCTTCAATTACAAGATGAGGTACTATATTATACCACAATATTAGCAAAATAAACAAACATATCTGGAGTTACAAAACAAAGTATTTATCTAAACCCTGAACTACAGAAATAATAGATTGAATTATTTAAAAAAAAAAAAAGTTCTGATTTCTTTTGTAACGGTCGGAATACAGAATAGAAAAGGAAATTGAGAAAACAACAGAACTGCAAAAGCCAACAGAAACAGATGGGGTAACATGTCTCCAACCAGATCAGATTGACTTGAAAACCTAACTTTTAAAAATGGATTCAAAATATTGTATATAAAACCCAGAGCTGGAAGTCAACTAGATAATAAAAGAAATGCATGCAAACTACAAGAACACTACAAACCATGAGGGATTATTAATTTCTATTACTCTAAATTTGTTGGATTAAATAATGGGCACACTCAAATGCAAATGACTATACCACGGCCAGACGGCCTAAAAATGCATAAGCTTGCCAGTTGCCATGTCAGTTTTGAAGCATAGATAAGATATTTGAGTCGAGTGTGTTCACAACAACTCAATGGATAAGAATCGCCAACCATTGTAAAAACACAGAAACCTCATTCTGTAACCAGACCCTTTCATTATTGTCATTATTCCCTCAACTTTATTAGCTACATGCCAAAATCAAAAGACGTACACAAACCTTAAGTAAATAGATCACCATTCACCAGTACAGATACTCACCTCATGAAAAGCTGCACTTTCACCAGCTTTATGACCATCAGGATCAGGTTTCGGAGCAGCTAACCCGCTGGTTGCATCATCTTCCTCATCACATAGCTGTAAAAGCCTACTTATGTCTGGCGAGAAAGGCTCCATGCTTGCACCCTGTTCGGAAAGGAACAAAAACTAATAACCCCATGGATACTGCAAACTAAATCCATCAGTATCCTAGGTCCTAACCCACAGAAACACATATGCCGCTTTCTCAATAGTATCTATCATAACATATTATCAACATAAGAACATAAATGACACTAAAATCCAAATCAAGTCCACCATACTCGGGCAGTCCAAACAAGTCCTGACCTTAAATTTAAAAGAACATGCGCCTTTTCATAATATGTCAAACCTGTTGCAAAGATGAAGCTGGGGAAGGCTCGTTAAGTTCATTCTTCCATTCTTTGAGCATCTGATTAACTTGTTCTTCGAGCACAGCCACATCTATGCTACGGCTCTCCTTCCTTGCAGACTGCAGATCCGTAAACATTCCATGGAGGTCCTCCACACGGTTCTTAGCCCTATCTTTGAATATCTGGTGGGACCCAGACTTGCATTTCGTGCCTTTCCCCATTGAAGAACAATTTAATACAACCTAACCTCTTCACTCTTCTCAATAATCGTCTGTCATAAATCGACAACAAAAGAACCTCAATTTAATACAATGAAAACCGGTACAGATCATAATAACTTAAAACTCAGCACCCTAATCGCAAACCCTAGCGAGGCATAAGACGAAACCATACAAAGTTTTAAATCACAATCCAGCAAAAAATACGAATCAACCCACAAAAACATAAGGAAACAATCAGGACCATCGTAATCGCAAAGTCTAAACAGATACACACATAAATAGTTCTTTAAAATACCACAAAAGATGTCATGGAATCCGTAAATTACAGGGTAAAAGAAAGTGGAATCGAAGAAATTGATGGAAAATTTACCTTTTGCGATACACAGAATGAGCGAGAGTTGAAGCAAAATTGAAGAGAGAATTGGGCACTAGTGTGCGTTTTTCTCTCTGAAATCGAGGGCAGCAAATTCTGGTGGTCTTCTCTTCTAGATTTGCTTTAACCTCCAGAGAAGCAAAAAAGTGCGTACCATACCTACGCGGCAAAAGTTGGGAAGTACTGCCCGCCCCAAACCTATAAAACTAAGAATAATATTAAGGGAGAATCGATCAAAATAGCAATCAACTTTTTTTTTTATATAACAATCTTGTAAATTTTGTCTTGAATAATAGAACTAACTTTTAGTTTACTTTGGATTATAACATTTAACCGGTAAATAACAAGTAAGTTGTTATTTCAAACAATATATTAAATGGTAAAAAAATAAAACTCATTGTCATAATAAGAAAAATAAGTAGGTTGTTATTTCAAACAATAAACTCTATATATAACTCTTTTCTACCGGTTAACTTTTGTTGTTTACCGATTAAATGTTATAATCAAGAATAAACAAATAGTTATTTTCTTTATTTGGTACAAATTTGCGAGATTGTTATAATAAGAAAAAAGAAAATGTTGTTTGTTATTTTAAGCAATTTTCCCTTATACTATATTAATAGACCATATGTGTTACATCATTTTTTAGGGTTATATGTCAAAAATAGCAATAGCTTTTGTACTTTTACCATTTATAACCACATTATTTATTTTCGTATCATTAATAGAAACAACTTTTTGTAGTTTCACCCCGTGGAAAATTTTGTTAGATTTTCAAAAGAAACAACCTCATAAATCTTGTTAATGGTAAAAAAGGATCATGTGAATGGTGTGAATGATCATTCATTTAAGATCATTCACATAAATATGCATTGAGCATTCACATAATTTTTAAGAATACAAAAAGTGTGAATATCAATGTGAAATTCATATATCATATGTATAACATTATATTAAAAATTGGTTATGTTGAAAAAAAACTAAAAAAAGTTTTTTAAGATTTTGTTAGAGAGAAATCAAATGCAATGTGTGTCTATAAAACAAATCATGATATGTTTTTTATAGACATTAAAAAATAAATATTAGTTTGATGTGTTACATATTTTCATGCATAGCCGGGTTTTTAGGGGTATAATATGGGCGGCCATTTAAGTGTAATATGACAGCGTGAAACTCAATTCATTTTGTATAAGATGTCATATAAATATAATGAACATATTATACTACATTTGTATTATTTTTTGGAACTTATTATAACAATATTTCCATTATTTATTTATGTAACACCCACATTTCTCACACAAATGCCACGTCAATACAATACACAGGCGGCAATATCGCAATCATCTTATAGTGCACATGTCACAGGATTAGCGGAAAACACTGTTAATTAAAACTTTAATACACAAGTCGTCATACATCATGTCACAAGTCAATACAGATACATATACAACTGGATTATCTGATTATCACCAACTACCGATAGCTAACACATTGCTGATCAGATACAAAAACACAGATAAGAGCTCTAAAGTCTAATAACAAAAGTCAACAAGCACCCACGATCTCTGAACTATTTCGGCTGCTGCTGCTGTGACTGCGGTCCCACGGTGTGGCTGCCTGAGACACGGAAGACTCGAAAACATAAGCTGGACAGCTCGTGAGTACGCAAGGGTTAGAGACTGCAGATAAGAACACATAGCATACACAACACATATAGCTCATTACACATAACACAATCTCGGTGCACACACATCTCTGCTCAAGAGGGGACGCCGTTCCCGCTAACAGGCCGCACACAGCAGCGGTTAGCTACTCAATAGGCCAAGGAGCGACCTGGCAATAAACTCTACTGTATATATACAGTCTCATACCTCGTGACTGGTAAGGGACAGTCAGCCTGCGCGATCACATATCGCGGACACCTGCAACTCAAACACGTATAGCACGTATAGGGTAGAGAAACTCATACATGCGCGCTATCACAGTCTCATACACGTATATCATAATCATATAGACGACTCATAAAATGCACGTGCGTTTAGAAAGAACTCGAGTACTCACCGATTACCCGAAACTCGATTGAAACCCAAAACTCTAATGCGGCTCGACACGTGATCGGCTAGAACCTGTAACCATTACGGATCTCGTATATTAATGCAAGCTCAAGAATCGCACAACTCAAATCAAACATCATTTCACAATTTAATTAAACTCGAAACATATTTCCGAACGGATAACCGATCCCCGAAATCCCCTCACGAGATTCCTACCGAGACCCAAAATCCCAGATAACTCATTCCGACACTGTCCCGAAGGAATCGAACTAATAAAACGACCCAAGACTCCCCTATAACGACCAATCCGAATTCCCCGCAAATGCGCTCGCGTCGCGCCTCTGCACCTTGCGCGCGCCCTTGCTCTCCCCTATGCAGCGCAGCCGCGTCCCCATGCGCGTCGCGCCGCGACCAGGCGTCTGCTCGCCACCCTGCTCTTCGATTTCCATGGCTGCACCAGAGGGTTTCAACCTCTCCTCACTCGATTTTCCAGCAACAAAAGCATATATAACCCATATAAATTCGACCCATACACTATTGAACCAAATTCCTCAACATAACACATGAATACCTAACTAGATTAGCCCAAAGTGACAAATCTTACCTTGAAGCTTCAAGAACACAAAATGGAGGAAGACACAACTCCAGCAGCCAAATTCAGATTGAAGACCCTTTGCAGCCTAAAACACACAGCACACACTCACTTTATCTCTGGGTTTTGGATAAGAGAAATGAAAAGGATAAGGTCACATACACATATATATCCATTTCTTCAATTAAGCAAGTCCCGAACCCACTAAATCCGAACCCGATTTCACTTTTTCACAATTAATATCATTAGGATCCAATTAAATCCACGATCTCAATGATTGTAATAATCCACTAATTATAAGCTCGGAGACACGTATCACTCGGTCTCGACACGTTTAATCCACGAAACGGGATTTAATTGGAACACGCAATAATTATTAAAATAATGAGCCAATAAATTAAATCCACGTACCAGACTTAAATTCGGGATGTTACAATTTATTTGATAAATAAATGAATAATATTATAAATAATTATAATCTAGTTATGGATAATTAGTCTTTTATTTATTTGATAAATAAAAGGGTTATATTATAATGCATCCATTTTATTTATGGATAATTATATATGATTTAATCATCCAATTAAGGGATAAAATTTCAGTTTAAAATGCAATGTTCTAGAAATCACTAAAGCGGTAGTCGGCTGACCAACTGGGGACTAAGGAGTATTCGGTCAAGGCGGGTAGCAATTGGATTAGAAATTTTTATATGTGAATTTTAGATTTTATACATACAACATATTTATAAAAACTTAAACATAAATATAATTTATCATAACATTCAAATATATATATTTATAAGACAACCATAATTGTTTAAAACTTCAAATAGACATACTTCAAAGTTCAAATACAAAATTCTAATTAATTAATATTACAATTAGAATATTAAATTAAAAGTAAAAGATTACAATATTAAAATTAAAATTACTAGACGTAAAAAATATGAAATTAAAAATTACATGTCAACCTTATACATCAAAAGTATATGGTAACTTTTTCATCTCTTGATTTTTAAACCATGTAAAGCTTGTCGTCTAATCATAAATAAAATTAGCATTAATCTATGAATAATATTTTTAGCTCAAAATGAAAAGGTGTTATCAACAAGAATTTGGCAGCCAAACAACACCTTTTAGGCTTCTTTTTTTATACCATGGGTGTTTGGAGTTGTATTAACTAAAGAATCTATCTATCTATATATTATAATAAACGAGAACAACTCTTGCCACGTGTCATTCTTCTAATATACTATTTTTTCATTATCCCGCTCTTTTTCCAAAAATATAATTAATATTAATTTAAGTAACATGCATGTCATTTAATTGATTTAATTAGAATTTATGATTGAAACTTATTATTTGTGTTTCCTAAACTAATTGAAACTATAATTAATACTTATTAAAAGTTTTCAAAATTAACAGTGTAAAATAAAAAATGTATAAAATAAATAAAATAATGAACTTCAAGTTTAAATATCCCAAAAAATAAATAAATCTTAAAAAATGATAAAATAAAAACTTCAAATTTAAAATTTAAAACAAATTTTTTAAAAGCTCTATAAAATAATAAACTTCAAATTTAAATGTCCGAAAGAATAAATAATTTTATGAAATAAGAACTAAAAACCTTAGTATATAATAATTTTGAAAAACAATTTTGTTTTCAAATGTTTATGACACATTATATTAAAATAATCATTCAATTTTCTAAATGTATTTTCTTTAATAGAATTGTGTATTAATATTTTCTAAAACTTCAAAACTAAAGTTGCAAATTTTATATTTTAAGATAACTTAATTTTGAATAATCTTGATTATTTTTTAAGTTGACGCTGGAATTGTTATGTCAGGTTTTAATCACTTAAGAAATAGATATTTATTATTAATTAAACCATAAAAATAGTATATTTAAATCAATAATTCAAACATTTTGAATAACATCTTAACTGTCTTTTTTGACTTAAACATTGACTTAAAGTCGTCATTATTCACCATTGACTCAATGATTTTGTCTGTATGTTATATTTTTATTGGTTTTTATTGTATCTTAATTTAAGAAAGGATACCTAAGAGATCACACATTTTTATAAATATTTAATTTATAACTAATTTGTTATATTAATCCATGTAACACATGGGTATTAACCTAGTTACATATAAAACCGAACAAACGTTTAATGAGTTTATTATGTAAAAAAAACAATATCCCTTTCATGGTTTTTGTGTTTTCATGTTATTTTTTTCAGAAAAGTCTGCAAGTTTTTTTTTTAATTTTGTAAGATTTGACTAAAAAAGCCCAGTTATAATTGATAACCCGGGTTTTTAAAAACTAAAAAATCGGGTTATAAAACCAAATTTCATTAAACCAATAAAAAAAATTTAACTTGAAGACTTTTCTGAAATAAAATGACATAATATGATGAAAACACAATAAACGTAAAACATGTTTTTTTAATAATAAACCCATCGTTAATTTTAAAAAGATTTTTAATTTATTTATTTCTTAAACATAAATTTGTTATTGCACTCTTTTTTTCTTATAACGTAATGGTTAGATTAACAAGCAAATTGTAACTCTATATATGTAATAGCTTTCATTTGGTTGCAAATAAATATAAATTTTTAGAAAATAAAAAAAACTGTATTTAGTTACATATTATTTTTAAGTTAAGTTGACGATTCAAACTCGAACATTACTTTTCGTTATACATGATCTATCTTTTACTAACACACTAATTTACATGTTCATAACGAAATAAGGAAAAGACATCGTCTTAACCATACACATTCATATCCCTAATTAAGTATAAATCTAAAAAAATACATACAACAATCTTCTTTATTTTATGTCTTATTTAGTCATTCACATATTATAAATTACAATACAGAGATGTTTATTGTTTATAATCTAATCTCATAATACAAGGAACATAAGGCCCCTCTCTCTATTGTTCATTGTGACACATATAGAAAGGTGTCTCAATTGCAATTATTGCTCCAACCAGAAAGTGTTTGGTACATATTCTTCTTTATTCATTCTTACTGCTTTTCTTGTTTTGGCAAGTAGAGGTAAACTTAATCATGGTTACTTGTTACCCCCCCCCCCCCCCCACACACACACACACACACACACAAACAAACCCCTTTTAATGATGCCACACTCCATTTTGGTGTGTCAAGTAACTATACAAAAACCCACACAACTTACTATATATACTTACATCATCAGTTGGTAATATGCTAGTTAAATAACTTTTTATCATTTTTAAATATCATGCTCAGATTTCTTAATCCATCTGCAACTACTATTAAAATAGTAACTAAATTGTCATTTGTTTTCTTCTCATAATGTCAAGTGACATCTTCTACTAATGACATATGCTAATTAGTATTTAAGATTAATTAAATAATTTAAATCAAAATTCTTTTAAGATAATATAATGGTTAGATACTTAGATCCTACAAAATCACAACAAACAATATTTAAAAGACTTTTTAATTAATAATTATAATTGTAACAATAATATTTATATTAATAATAGTAAACTTAAAAGTTATTAATGATTGTTTAAATGAGTTATACATAAATTATTTATAATAATATATATTAAATATCATTAGTATTAATAGTTTGAATATTAATTTTTAGTTTCAAGTTTATATAGTTTTAAGAGAAAAAAAAAGATTATTAAACTTGTAACACACCAAATTTATTGAATATTTTATGTAAAATGAGTTACTTATATTATATAAATTCGACATGCAAACAATGTGCAAAGGATATAAATAGAACCATGCCAACATGGTAAGAAAATTCAAACGAATCTCTTGTAATTGACATGACCCTTCTATGATGACATGTCTCATTCTTGATTTGTCATTGAATCATGAACAACTTTTCTAAAGAGCATGAATTCAAGTCCAATTAACACACAATATCAAATATAATTGTTTTATTATACCATTTCATTAGGATCGATAAAATTGTCAATAAATATTTCTAACAAGCGAGAAAATTATTATAATTAAATTGTAATGTAAATGAAATACATATTTTTAAATGATTATCGATAGGAACCTTTTTGTGCAGAAAATCTAGTACCACCACCACTATTTCTCTCCATTCGTATGCGAGTGTGAAAGGTTTTTTTTTTTTACAATCATTCTCAACAAACTTAATTGGTTTGTTGTTTTATTATATATAATTTGTTCCCTTTCTGTGGTTGAGAAAAAGTGAAGAGTAGAGAAAGAAAGGTATAAAGGGACACCCATCATCCCACTACCATTCATTCATTAGATTCTCAAGAGTCAATTCTTGATGCTCCATTTGAGATGCAAAAGTCTTCCAAGCACCAAAGGTTATCTTTTTCAAGACTATTGAATATAATAAGCATCTTGTGCCCAAAAATTTGTTCTCCCTTAAAAGATCAGATCATGAGCATAAACAATATGCAATAAAGATGAGTGCACCTATAAGAGATTGCCAAAAAGTGGTAGTTTCATACTATATCCACATACCAATCAGGGTATAGAAATTGTTACCGACCAAAAAATGTTCTGCAACTTGAAAGAATAAAATACCATAAGGCCAACCCTAAAAGGATGGTTCGCCTCAATCACATATAGACTAACTTTTTCTTTTGACTACTACACAAAATGTTCAAAACCCTTTATTTGGGTATGGAAAAGTTAAGGACTTTATCATCAAAAATCAATAGTCTTAGCACTAGATGGCACTCAAGATTGAGGTTTCCCATCTGAAGATCTAAATCAATCAATACCCATGAAGTGCACTAGGCATCAATAATTGCATTATGAAGCTGCATTGGTTGAATTGGCATTTTGGGTTTGTATATTTTTGAAGTTAAACACACCTGCAAGTCCTTTTCCTTTCGCTAGCTGCTCAAGTTCCTGAAGTTTTTGCTTGAGACATTCCACTTCTTTTGCTAAATCTTCATCTCGTTGCCTCATAATCTATAGCCCACAAAGTCATAACGCGAAACTCAGATCAATAATATAAGGTTTTGGGTAAACGTCGTGTGATTTTCGGTGGTTAAGAATATTTAGCAGCAATGAAACTCTCTTCTTTCATAGAAAAAGGTAATGTGAACTTCAATCTATGAATATTAATAAATGAGTAACTCGATTCTCTCCTCGTGATGCCACGTTTCATCACCAATAATTGACACATGACGCTCATATTTTTTAAAGATCATAAATAATATTTACACCAGGTTTATCTAAATCTAATTTAACTTCAAATCAAATCTAAATATTCTAATATTTAGATAATTATAATATAATAACTTATACTTTTAAATTTTAAAATCATTACTCTAATAAATATTTGTAAACATTACTTAAGCATAATATTTATATAAAATATTTATAATGAATTATTATTAAATGTCATACGTTTACTTTCTAATATTTCATATATTATAAATATTTATCAAAGAACATTAAAGTTCATACATTTACTTTCTAATATTTCTATATGCACATATATAATGAAATATTATTAAACTTGTGATATATAATTATCCATTTATTTTTTTCATTCACATCTTATAATTATTTAATATATATCTATAAATATTTATTTCTTTTATAAACCAACCCCATGTAATACATGAAATAGGTTTCTAATCTAGTTAATATACATAATGGTATATTGGTATCCGTCAGATTAAACCTAACATTATCAGATTATCGTATTGCAAGTTCTAATATGCAGGAATTAAAAAAATTACCTCCAATTCTTGTCTTCGGACTTCCTCCTTTTTGGCTTCTGATCTAGCACTTCTTTGCACTTCAAATATAAGTGCGACTCCTGCGACCTGTATGAAAAATTAAAATGGTATCCATCACAAATAATAAAATCAAAACTGGCATTAAGCTACATGGCTATTTATCTCTAGATAAAAAATTGATGATTGGTGAAAGGACAAATCACTGTCTATGATTTTGTTGAATAAATTAAACATCAAGGTACATTGATTGGTCGTTCAAGGCATACAAATTCTTAGCAATACCTAAGAACAATATTTGTTATTAGATACTCCACTGTTCCTAAAACCTAGTATTGCTCGAATGCATAATTAATATCAATTTTGCTAAAATTTTCCGGTGGCGAAGTTTTATTAGAAGCATCTGTTACCAAATATAAAACTTATTAGTAACTTTTATGAAAAAACACCGTTCATGAGTAAAAATGTATAAATGAACTAACAAGAATGGGAAAGACAACTGGAAAAGGATACCCGATAAATTCATTCAACCATGGTTGAACGGTTTTTGGGTGAAAAAGATTAACTTTTTTGGATTGAGGAGACAATCAAAGAACATTTTGCTTCCACAGAGGAACTGTTGTGGATATTACCAAAAGGGGCGGCCTTACCAATGACAGCAGCCACAATCTAGATGGAAAGGGAGAAGGGGAAGAGAGCAGCATGGGTCTGTCATGGACGGTAGGAAAAGAAAAAACCGAAGAGGGCAGAATAGTGGCAGTTGAAGGGGTCGCAGGTGGCAACGAGGGCAGGGGCCAACAACAGCCTCCCTTCGGATGCAATGAGGGATGAGACAGAGAGAGAGGAGATCAGAGAGCGAGAAAGAGCACAAGAAACGGTGGTTCAAAGCATGGGAAGGTTGATGTGCATGGCAGAAAGGCAAGCTTGATGTACGGTGGCAGGTGTTAGAAGATTATCATGTTTAGTTTGATAAATTTTAGAACTAACTTAGACATCTTGGGAAGCTAGATGATCTCTAGAATGTCAGCCAATCCTTTCTTTCATTATTAGTATTTTTATTCAGTAAAAGTGTTAGGATCTTGATATACTGGTACCAGAGCCGACTCTGAGATAGATGGAAGTAAAAGAAGTGGAACAAATTAGAAAGAAAGATGGAACTTATAATAGGGGTAGTGCAAGCCATGATGTTGGATCAAGGTTTGAAAGTGGACCAGAAATTCACTACCATTGAAGAACCCTAGTGACAAATAATTGAAACTAAAAGTCAGACCCAACAAACATTGAAGTCACTACTGATGGTAACAGGACCAGTAACGGTGGTCCATAGGGAGCAGCCGAATCAACTGGGAAAGATTGAAAGAAGAGGGGATTTAGAAAACAGCGATAACAGCAACACCAAAAAAGGACAAGGGAAAAAAATTATAATTGGGGTCAACAATCACGACCAGGGAGGCAGGAACACCCAGACAAGTCTTGGATGGTGAAACAATGGCAAAATGAGTTTTCAACAGACAATGGCTGGTTGCAATTCGACAAGGCTTTTAGACAGCAAAGAAGGTCCCGCCATGGCAGTGGTGTCCAGCACACGAATGTGGTTTCATGTCCAAGGTTGACATTTACGAATGGGTCTTTTCCCAGGTTTTTGGTCAAGATAAAAAAATTATGATTAGTAGCACTAATAAGGTAGGGATTATTGTTGAAAAATCTATATAAAGGCCTTGTTTGGGATGCTTAACTACATGCCTGTAAAGCATTAGCCTTATGCGTTGATAGAAACGCAGCAAAAAGCACAACCACAGCTGATTCACAAATGTACTCCTTATGGGCATGTTGGGCAATAGCAGCTTTTGCCAGTTTCACTTTGCCAAACAGCATATTAATAAGCAGATAGGCAGGTCAATAAGCAATCCCAAACACCCTGAAATAGGGTTTAGGAGTTGTATGGGAATTATTAAAGAAGTGAAAGATTAAATAACACATCAATCGAGCCAGCTGACCTAACAAAACCAATCTTTTCTTATTAAATGTAGAAAATATCAACAAATACATGTGCTCTTGACTTCTTAATATAGTAGTTCTCGACTTCTCGTTACAAAGTTGTCTCTAACACTCCTATCTAGTTCTCAATAAGCTTGCCCAATAATGTTGACTCTGAGAATACACAAATTGGCTAATGTACAATTTTAATAATTACCAAAACCAGTATAAAACAGAAACGAACCACATTGTTTATCGAACTGGCATTTTTAAAAAACTATGTTTCTTTTGACCAATCAAAAGTGTAGCTTTAAAAAAGTTAGTCCCAAATGCACAAATAAATTTTAGCTACTTCCATTTAACACATGCAGAGATATTCCAATTTTTTCCTTCCAGTAGATGGTAATTGTCACTGTATCCTACTTGCTGTTTTGTTTGGTCAATAAAGATAATAATAAAACATTGTAACAGTTGCAGGACACCATATGCTTTAGTTCATAAGCAATGACATTCCATTAATGACTAATGAGACTCCTTCAATTTTGAAATTAATTTGTTAATCTGGATGACAAATGATTATAGGTGACATGTGAGAGTATATGCTAGTGATAACCTTGACTACTTTCTTTATATACTTTGACTTCTTTTTCATGTAACACTTGCAATTGAAGATTGTGGTAAACAAAAGAAGTTCATTCGTTAAAAATTTAAGGTTAAAACTAAAGAGAATGATCAAGAAGCTCGATGATTTAATACCATGAAGAAAATATTAATAAGAAAATGCATACCGAGAAGACAAAGAGTTCACTAATAAGGTCCCCAGCTGCCTGAACTGCTTTCTCCTCATTCAAGGGACGAATTTCAACATCTGTTGCATGTCCATAAATTCGTCTTTGTATGTTTGTTGTTAGCCGGTGATTTGCCTGTTTCGTTGTACAACATGAATGGAACACAATATATATCAAATCTATAGATGAAACATATTGCAGCAGAAGCATGCAAGTATGCAACAAAATCAGGCAATACTCATAATGTGCAGATTATCAAACAGAAAGGTACTATCAATCTACAACATAGGTACCCCGTACATGTTTCATTAGATGAATCAGCACTGAAGCCAAAACTCGAAAAAAAGGAACTACCAAAGAACTACTATTTATGGGGTCGTTAATGATCAGGGCCGGTCCTAAGACTTTTAATGCCCAGGGCGACCAACGGAAAATATGCCCCATATAAATACCTAAACAAAATCACACACTAATTTTTTAGGGGTTTGAAACCTAGTAAAGGCGGCTCATCCCCACACTGAATTTTATTTAAAAAAAATAATAATAAATGTTACAAATACAACATAAATCATTAAGAAAATTAGAGTTTTGGAACTTGTTTTATGAATTTGGTACTCTACTTTTGAACAAGGAATATTGCAAGCCGTGCAATATTTTTGGTTCAGTCTTTACTAGAGATAGCCCCTAATTAATCTGCAGCCCCAAAATAATTAATCTTAAAAAAAAATATTAATGACCCAAAACAAGCCCCATAATCCCCTAGCCAACAGACGATCTCTTCTCTATTTTATTTTTATTTTTTGTTTGAGCCACCCAAAAAAAGTACAAGAAAGAAAGACAGCAGGCCATATATTACTTTAAACCCATTTGGGCCTAAATAACCCAACTTCACACCCCTCTTTCACTCTGCTCGTTTTCCAGAAGGGAGTCGCAGACAGAAAAAAAAAACGAAAAACAGAGTCAGCGGCGGCCGACATTAGGGAAGAAAAAAATGGATCGGCCAGCCGCCGTCCGGTGCGGCAGCGGCGGTGGTCGGGTCTCCGGTTACCACCCCAATACCCTACATGCTACAACATTTTCTTATTTGCTCTCTATTTCTTAAAACTTGTGACTCCAATTTGTGTTAAAGTTGTGGTTAGATACTCAACTACTGCAGGAGGTGATAATAGACCATATTTGGAGTAAAAAGATCTTACTGGCATTCTCAAGTAATTCATCTCTGTTGGTAACTTGCAAATACCAAGTAGCGTCGCGAGTAACTTGCAAATCCCAAACCATTTGCGAGTCTGTTCATCTTTACTGCGTGTGAGCGTGTCTGCGTCTCTTCATCTTCGGCGTGCGCGCCTCTTCATCTTCGTTCCCAAGCCGCTGGCGCTTCGATTCCGAAATTAGTTACCGGTCTCTATTTTGAACCTATTAATGGGTTGTTGGGCTAATAAACTGATGCCCTTAAATTTTTTCAAAAATTTTATGCCCTGGGCCGTGGCCCAGTTCACCCTCCCCCCTTTGGGCCGGCCCTGTTAATGATACAAGCTTAGGGATGTGTGGTAGTTGGAGATAACTATGACAATCAAAACTAAAGACATGATAACTGATTTTGATTTATAAATACCTACCACAATCTGAAAAGGTCAGACAAGGTGATGGGTATAGGCTACATCAAGGGTGATAACAAAAAAAAGGGAAAAAGTAAAAACCATGGCAATTATGTATAGTCATCTAGAGTTAAGTTTGTATTTATTTGTTTCATAATTCATAGGATGACAAGGAATAAATCAAGATGCTTACGTAGACTTAGGATGATTATTTTGGTCATTATAAGATAATAATTAGTTAGAACTAGAAATGTGCCCATGCAATGTGGCAATATAATAATGAAAATACAGTCTGTATTAGACTCGTATTCAAAATATAATAAATGTGTAAAATAGTATGATGTGACGGTAAAAGTGCCATACCATAAAAGAGGGTAAAAAGCGAAAACTTGGATGGTCTAGTGTGACATTTATTAAGAGTATTAGGGGTGAGCATTCAACGGTTCAAACCAGTGAAACCGAACCTAACCGCACGTATCCGGTTTGGTTCTTGGTCCACGATTCACCAAAATTGGTTCTCTGTTAGGCTTGCATATTTCATTGTAAAAGTCAGAAATAAATCAGTTTCGAACCATAACCAAATCGGGCCGAAACCGAACCTGTACACTTAGGTCCGGTTCTTTTTTTTTTAAAAAAAAAATTTTTGCTTCCTTTGCCTGGTCCGGTTTGGACTGCTACACACTCAGTATGCATGCAATTATAATTGAATGATTGAGATTAGCTATTAGTATATGGATGGCCATGATTGCATATATACTTAATTGTCAACTCTTAAGACTACACATGTATAGTAGTATAGATTATTATCAACTAACTCTCGCTAGTTAGGACAAGAAAAGTACCCGTGCGATGTGGCAAACTTGCAATATGATGATGATCATATAGTCCGCATTAGACTCGTATTCAAAATATAATAAATGTATAAAATGAAAATATAATGCAATGATAATAAAAAATGTATACCAATGTGTTAGGGTTAATCACACAAACACACACACGCGATCACAATAAAAGACACAAGAATTTACGTGGTTCGGTCGATGTTCTGACCTACGTCCACGGGGGCAACTAGGGTTCTCTTTTATTATTCAGTGATAAACAAATACAAGTACAAGGCTTTAATATATAGAGATAGGATTAGACTAATATTCTATCTAATCATCGATGTGGGACATGACATAACAATCAATAAAACCGACTAAGTCCCGATGTGGGACGAAGCCTACACCACAACACAATGTGCCATAAAAGGGGGTAAAAAGTAAACTTGGATGGTTTAGTGGGATATTTTTTGAAAGTATGGATGCATTTGAGTCTTGAGATAAGCTAATAGTATTTTGAATGGACATGATTGCATATATACTTGATTGTCAACTTTTAAGACTACATATAAATGTTTTATATGGTAATATAGATAACCATTTAGTTTTTTTCCATCAATTTATTGGTAGGTTTAGAACTCTTCTGTTCAAATATTTATATTTTTCTGGTCATTTGGCCTATAGTTAATTAGTATTTTGTAATCATGTTAGATTTAGAGCTCTAAAAAGTTAGTACAAATTCACTATGTAAATTTGGCTCCAAAGGGTGAATGGGTGATTACGTTGATACAACGATGATCATAAAGTAATATACGAACAAAAACACTTAGTATTAGTATACAACTTCCGGTCCAAGTATACGAGGTTCAATCCAAGAAAGACATAATTCCGTAAAGAATGGCCTATCCTCCTGACATAACAAACATTTTTTTTCATTCCTCCTCTCATGGTGTCCAAACAAACACTACCTTAGTGTCTATTGTCTTCTGTCACCAATTACATAACATTTCTCTAGTGAGCCCTAAATCATCAAAGGTAAAGCGTGGTACTTTAAGCTTTGGCACTACATCATTTGGAGTCGTAATCTTAGGGGGTGTTTTCTACGGTGGAATCGTAGAGAATATAACCATTTAAGTTTTACAAGATGTTTTAACTAACTATAGTTACACATACAACAAGATATTTCAAGCTTTGAGTAACGCATCATATTTCATTTTTAAAAGCATTTGTTACCACATTCATGTATGATGGATATGATCTATTTTGACCCTACAATGTTAAAGACTAGAAGGTTTTTATCATTAGCGCTGTTTATTTGGTGTGTGTACCTTTCACAATACGAGAAAAGCATGTTGTAAATCAAAATATGATCAACAAATATGTGTTTGGGGCTCCAAATCTTTATTTTAGTGCGGTCTGAAAATGTTAGTAACCCGATCTTTCAATCATAAAATTAGTCATTTAGCCGACATAGAGCACTTAGAATTTATATTTCCTAAAAGGACCCCAAAATATCTTGCTAAATTCCCTTCAAATACCCCTAACTTTCTCTTTATGAAGAGAGTTAAAAGCTTGTGATGTTGTGCGACTTGCAAGTGTACAAATGAAATACTAATAGATACGATGTAAAGATTAACCATTACCACGTCTTCATAAATCATTAGGCAAAAACATTATAATTCTCAAATTTCGGATTGGAGGGGGTGGCTTTTCATGTTTCGACTCTATTTGCAATGTAGTGTAGAAACTAAAACCCATAAAGAGAAGCAAATGAGTTGACCTAATCGAAGTCTAGCTCAGTAGCACAAACTTCCACCATTTCGGTTTCATTACACTTCGATCAAACACAAAACTGTCGAATATAAAAATAAACCCTAACACCTGATGTACACTCCTACCATTTCAATTATAGATGGATACATGGGGTTGGGGGGGGGGGGGGGGGGGTGGGAATTCATCAATTACATTTAAAGAGAAACTAAGGATGATTTAATCAAACAATCGAATAAACACACATACAAGACAGAAACGAAGAATCAGTATGAATGTGAAGTAGTAAAAGCAGTTGACTACCTGCGCAAAACTAATGATGGAAGTTCGAAACTTGGGGTGAATGGCAGCCTGCTTTTTAAGCCTGCTGGCAATGGGTTTACTTAAAGTTTTCAATGCGAGAGTCCCAAGCTTCAAAAGCGGGAGAACCATTACTCTTCCGTCCTGATCTGATGATTTGATATTCCTATCCCACAAAAATGGTGTTTGTTTTGATGATTAGACTAGATGCCTGCGAACGAGATCAATTCCATATGATGTGTATAATTCAACGAGGATGATGGGTAATGTGGATTGCCATGATTTTACTTGGAAAGGAATATAGAGAATGGGTCGTTGGGTGGATTGCGCAACAAAAGGTTGCGTTGATACGAACACGACCGACCTGCTATTCGTTGACCATACAATACAATTCCTTGTGTTTTCATTTATGATAAAACTAGTTTCTTTTGAAAAAAATTATATTTCTTTTAGAAAAATAATCAAAATAGTATTCACAATTACAGCTTCTTTTATATTTTACTGTCACAAGTAACACACAACCAAGTAGGTTTATGGTCGCTTGTTATCTAATTATTAAGTTTATAAACAAATTTTTAAGTGTTTAATGAATTTTAATTGAAAATATTTATTTGTATATTACGAAAGTTTAAGAAAAGCGTATTTTAGTAAACTCTTTTTTCCAGACTTATAAGTTTTTACTGTTTATACATGTATATAACTTAAAGTGCTATTATTATTCAAGGAAAAATATTTTTTTTTTAAATTTTCTTGATGGTATTGAATTTACAAGCAAGAGAAACAATACAAAAGTTTATCCTTCAATGAATAATGTAACAATTGTGTGTATACACAGCAATAGGAATACTCTGACCATATAAATGGTAGTTATGTTTTTATTGCAACTAATAAACTTTATTTTGTCTGTCTCAAATGTAATACATTGTTAAAGTTGTTTAATGTAAGAAATTGTATGTTTTCGACCGATATTATATTTACATAAACACAACTAACAAAAAATACATATATAAATGTCAACAATAATATTATAAAAATTAAAATTAATAAATAATATGAACTTTAAATAAATTAGTAAAGAAAATATAAAATTTTAATTAATATAAAAGTTAAATTTTAAATAAAATACGAACAATAGTAAATGTAAATAAAATATTAAAACATAAATATATTTATAAATAAAATTAGTGTGTGTATAATGAATTAAGTAAATCTATAAATAATATAATAATAAAGATAAAATAAAATAAAATAAATGTTGGACTATAAATGGGTAAATAATAAAATCATAGGGACTAAAAGCGTCACATTGAAAAGGGTAAAAATGTTATTTTTTACAAATTTAACGGTTGTGTCATTGAGTTTAACAGACGATGAACTAAAAGTGGACAAATTTAGCCATATAGGAGTGAAATTTGGCCTTATTAAGGTTGAGGGACTGAATTCGGGTGAACCGTCAAACCTTAATGACAAAAAATGTCCCTTAGAAGGCGTTTGGTTCACGGCACGAATTTTGATGGAATTGGGTTTCCAATTTTATTGTTTAAAGCATTGGTTTACAAAAATGAACAACTTGATTTTTATAAAACATTTCATTGAAAGCTCTTTTTTAAAGGAATTTGTAATTTCATTAAAGATGTGAAGGATTGTTGAATTTCTTTAGGGCATGTTTGGTCCACGGAATCATAAGGGAATCCTATGGAAATGGAATGAAAATTCCATTCCATGTTATGTTTGGTAGGTATAACTAAGGAATGAGGATTCCCTTAAACAAAAAATTTTCCTTTCTATGGCCGAATCTATTTTCTTCGGTGAAAGGCTAGGATTTCTCATTCCATTCCTTCCTATGATGTTAAAATATATCTGATATATTTTTAACCCTAGAAAAAGTGACGCCTCATCTATCCAAGCATGTCCTCCATTGTTGCAGGTTCGTCTTTCTCTCTGTCTCTCCCTTCCCCTCTCTCGATTTCACACACACACACGCTACGTTCGTCTCTCCCTCAATCGATTTCACTTGCAGTCGATTTCACACACACTGCGTTCGTCTTACACACACACAGTTGATTTCACACACATACACCCGTATTCGATTTCACCTGCAGTTGCGATTCTCCCTCCCACCTTCTCTCTCGATTTCTTGCACACACACACACACCCACAATCGGTTTCACACACAGAGACACCATCGATTTCCAGCACACACACACCATTGCGTTGGTTCACCCCTGTGTTTGACACAGTGGCGTCCAGGATTTTATTCATGGGGTGGCCAAACAAGTTTTCAAATACAAACAAAAAATTCATAAAGATATATTAGTATATAAACAAATTAAAATCAATCAAACTAACTATGTAAAAATGATTTAAGACTTTGTAAGTATATACATTCGTATTTATAATGGTTTAAAAACTATAATTATAAAATTAAAAGTTTGATAATAAATTAAAGTCTATCAGTTGTCTTTACATTAAACGAATTAACATTTGAGATATGAATTAATAGGTAATCAACAATCTAATAATGTATTCATAATTCAATAATATGTGTTGATGAATCATAAAAAAATAAAAAATCAACGTATCAAATATCAAATATCAATTTTGGTCATATCCTGTATAAGTTCTTATGTCATATTAAGTTATAAATAAGTGAATATGATATATATGTATGTTGTATACTTTGCATTTACTAGTAACTTTTTATTTTTTAAGAAAATGATAATATGCTTATATAATAAACCTTAAATATAATATTGTAAAAAAATTGAGGGTGGGCCATGGCCCCCCTAAGTCCTCACTTGGCTACGCCATTGGTTTGACACAAACACACTCTTGAGTTCTCTCCATCTTGTATCTAACCCCTGTGTTTGACACACACACAACCCTGCGATTTCACACACTCCTCTCGCAGTGGTTGATTTCACCCATTGATATTTATTTTTGCTTTTGCTACTTGTGAAGGAAATAAAAATCATCTAGTAAATGTGTTTAACAAATGACATCAAAATATTTTATAATTTAAGAAAAAGTTTATTACAAAAATTAATAATAACGGTTTTTTGGTTGTGTATCAGATTTATTTTCCAATTCCTTCTATTGATATACAAACCAAACAGAAAACAACAAGGAATGGAATTTGAAATCCATTCCTTTCATGCCAACCAAACAAATGACAGCTTTTGGAATCAGTCAGATTCCATTCCTTTCAGAATTCCATTCCTTTGACAGATTCCATTCATTCAGCAAACATTCCGTGAACCAAACAGCGCCTTTGTTATCTTTGATTTTCAATTGTTCAAATATACTAAACTTAGATTCTAATTCCATCAAAATCCAATCCGTGAACCAAACGTCCTCTTATTCTAAAAACAATTAAGGCGCTGTTTATTTTTCGTTAAGATGCTCTTAAAAGAGTCTAAAGTCTAAACTTCAGATCTAGAATAAATTTAGATTGTTTGTTTAGTTTCAGAGTTAAGAGACTCTAACCTCTGAAATTTACCTCTTAAATTTTAAGAGGAATAAATAGGTCTGAAAACGAATTAAGAGATCCTTTTTTTATTTTTAGTTTACAAAAAAAATCTAAAACTATTTATCATATTAGTTATAATAATTCCAGTTATCTTTTTTGAGGTGTTGATTAAAATTTAAGTTCAGTTAATTTTAATTAAAAAATATTTATCATATTAATTATTACTCCGTATAAAATAATTTTGTTTATATAATTTAATTAATTATAATATATAAGTAAATAAATATAATATTTTAAAGTAATATTTTTTTGGTGTTTCATGTTACAAAACAAACAATCTTATGACCACCTCTTAATTTCATATGTAGTTTTTAGAATTCATTTTAACAAATAAATAGCCCCGTGTGCCGTACATATAGATCAGTATAGTGAACACTATTGCAGGCAGGCCTCCAAACCCTTAAATCAAGATTCAAGGCCAAGACCAATTAAAAATAGGGATGTACGTACTTGTGGCCCAAAACTAGGAAAAACCCCGTAACCCTCACCTTGGCTTCTGATATCACTCCATTTCTGGCTTCCTCTCAGGCCGGCTCACTCGATCCCTCGTGGCAGTTTTGTACTGCGTATCATCTGTTGTATGCTCTCTATGCTGTGCCATCGTATGTGCCCTTCACTCGTCGCTCTAAGTCTCTCACTTTTGGGTAAACAATGAACAAATCCTGTCTTTTTTATAGGTATTTTATGTTGAAATAGTTGTGATGTGATGAGGATAAAAGTCTCTTTTATTAATATCAATGTGTAAATCGTCAGTTACTTAATTTTTACTATTTCTGTTTTCCAATCGTAAATTGCTGATTGCTAACTGTGAAGTCCGGTTACACTAATGTACCAAATTCCATTGTTTATGGGTCATATTGCTTCCTCTAGGTTTTGTTCTAATAGCCACTTGATCATATGCTTGGTTGGCTAAAACCCTTAATTCAAGCTTCATGTGAGACTAGACTATCAATCGAAGATTGTGCTCAGGCTGTAGACTGTAGTTTGTGGTTCAATCAGAGAATGATGTATTTTCATGGGGCATATTGAGTAAAAAATTTTGGAATACAACAATTTAAATTCAGCCATCTAAAACATTTTATAACCCCCATTTGCTTACGAGTTCTTGTTGATGCTTTTATGTAAGTTGAACGTGAAAAGCTTTCGATTTGACTTTTGGTCTTCAAAGCAACATTGTGAGGATAATCTGACAGATATATAAGCTCATACTAAAATACTGAGAAGTCGGTCCTTTGGTGGTCAGATTGATTTTCAAATTGTATGAATAACTGATACAAATTTCAACAAGACAGACTTCTTCATTGTTAGTACTTAGTATTCTGTGTACTCTCAACACATTAGAAGATTCCTATATATCATCAGTTTTACAAATATTTTGCTTGATATCCTACTAAGTGTTCATGGCATTATGCTATAGTGCATATACCATGTAGGATTTGGGCTCACCTCTGCCAAGCTTGTTTACAGGTCTCTGAAATTACTCAAGTCTTTATAGTTTTCTGTCAGTAGCATGGCCTTGCCGTGTTCCAAGAGGCTGTTATGCATTGTGGGTTCAAGTTATAAACTCCATTGTTGTAATCACCAGGAAGTTGTCCGCCGATCTTTCCACATTCTTTCTTCTAGTAAGATATAATTCTGTTGATCACTTGATTACTATAGTAACTTACTTTTTTCCACGGCTTATTCATTCCTAATTCTTATTATAGCTTTGCATGATCATGACATTGGTGATAAGCCATCTTCCATGGAATTTTCGATCTTTAGAAAGGTATGATAATTGTTATCATTTGTCTTTAGAAATTACATAAGACAATTATTTTAACTTTTGTGGTATTCTTGTTGTTTCCATTGGTTTCCATTGCAGATTTGAAAGTATAGGGTGTCATAATGTGTTTTATGCTTCTACCAATGGCATGCCTTGTTTTGATATAGCTAAAGACTATATGGCTGCTTTATATTTATCTTTTAAAGGATTTGTTACCTCTATAACTATACTCAATCTAAGTAGCGTCTAGAGACAATCCGTTTTTCTGTAGGCTCACCCCTGTTCTTGTGGTATTATTTGTACCTGTGCGCTTATTTCGGATGGGTCTGACCACATACATTATGTGATCTACTTGTTTACAGGTCTCTGAAATTACTGAAGTCCTTGTGGTATTATTGGGACTTCTGCTCTTATCCCTGCTTTTATTGCCTCACAATGAATGTTCTGTTGATTGAAATAACTACATATACGTGATCTGGATACTTATAATTGTAGATTTCTGTTTGCTATCCATCCATATACAACTTCATTGATGGCATTTCTTTTGGTGTAGCCGATTATTTAACAAAAACCTTGGTGGCAAGTGTGTTTGGTCCCTTCTCGGATCCTCATGTGGGATGCAATGGTGGTGCAATTGTATACTTATGTGTAGTTGGGGTGTGGTATCTCCGATTGCACATTTGGTGTGATATTGACCGTATGCGAAATTGTTGACGTGATTATAGGGTAATATAGAACAGGGGTTACAGCCTACAGGAGGACAATTTTTTTTTTTTTTAAAGTAAGAGATGAATCAAAAGCTATAAATGTAAAAGTTAGGACTTCTTTATGTTTTATGTCTGCACTTGCTAAGTAATAAATTATATTCTGTTGGTAGTTCAAACCAACATGGAATTCTAAGCAAAAGTAAAAACAGGTTAAGGATTGGATAGTGATACCCACATATTGTATGCACATGTATATACATGCATGCCTTTTTATTTTGTAGAATTTGGATAGTGATACCCACATATTGCACGGTCCCTGAGCCTTTATTATTGCTTGTTACCCTGTATTACTGGAACTTTTGTATATGTAATCCTTATCAAGAAGTTCTTTCTGTTTTACTTGATTAGTTGATTTGAAATGCTTCTGAAGTTTAAAGGATTAATAATCGAGCTTTTGGTATATCAGTAAATTTTATTCTACATGTCATGCAGGCAGGGTATCCTTTGATGGGCAGTCGAGGGCTATCTACTTCCATGCTAAGTTCAGAATCAAGTGAAGGTTCATTCCCATCTGATTTGCTATCCAGAAAACATATTATTACTCCTGAACGTGCTACAGGTATTTAGATGAAATCACCTTAATCCTCTTCAGTCTTTTAACAATCTTGAATACTTTTTAGTCTAACATCCTTTATTCGGAATAACCTAATTGCCATTTCTTACATTTTTTTTTGTTGATCTGGTTATCTATGTTTTTATAAAGATGCCAAAAGATTTCACACCAGATAAATAAAGGCAGTGAATAGAATTCAATTGTTTCTGTTATGCACTATGCTCCCTTCGAGGAGCATTGCACACATCAAAGTAAGGTTCCTATGCGAATGACTATCTATTTACTTGTAGAGTCGTGATTTCTATAGTTTTGTTTTGGACCTAACATTATAAGTGTAAGCATTAGAAATAGAGTAGAGTTTGACTCATTTTGGTGACCATTTGCGTTTTTCATGGTCAATAGTTTGACAATGATCGAATTTGGTATGATTGAGGAATAGTTTTTCTTTTTTATTTATTAACCCTTGCATGTTGGTGGGTGAGTGTGGCATCTAATCTCGGATTAGTTGCAAGCTAGAATTACGAGCCCTTTCAATTGCTAGGTTGTGGAGTACTAATAACTTGCTAACATGGTTTAGACTTTATCAGGGTAATTTGTTATTTTTTTTTTAACTTGGAGCTTCACAAATGGTATTAAAGCAATATATTTTGGGTGTAATACTTTTGGGATTTTTGTTTGGGCCTTTGTCTAAAAGGTGACTGATGAGGGCATGAGGCCATTAAAATAAATCCAACATCTACCTATCCGATGAAGTTGCTATCCATATGTACCTCTTTGCACATTAGCCATCATATATAATTGTTTCTGTGCTCATTTCAATTCCATACAGCATTTGTTGGGATTAGTTTTTTTATAGCAATTTTTTTTAGTTTGTATAGTCACCAACTAGAAAGTTAACATAAACTACATATGAATTATCAACTCAACTTGATGTAATTGTATGCATGTTGATGTGTTCAGTGAAATATTGCAACAGGGCAATTACAGGACCTGGTGATCCCAGTAACAAATTTTCACAACGAAGACAAAGGACTCATGGTGTTGGCAGGTGATGTTTTTGATGTACCCATTAGGAAGGATATTATTCACCGTGTTGTAAGATGGCAGCTGGCAAAACGACAACAGGTATATAGTCTTAATTCCGACTCTAACTCTAACTCTAACATACAGACTTGATTTTACTTCTTTCTCTTATACACTAAAAATAGCCCCGAACAACCTTTTTTCTTCTTCTTTTTTTTTTTTTTTTCCTTCTCTCTCTAGCTATAATTTATTTGTACAGACTTGATTTCCTTCTTTATCTTATGCACTAAAAATAGCCACGAGCAACCTTTTTTTTTCTTCTTTTTTTCCTTCTCTCTAGCTATAATTTATTTGCCAAGTAAATAATGATTAATCTCGTGGGTTTCTTAATCTTTTTTTATTTGCCCAATTCAATTTTGTTGTTCATCCGAAAAATTCCCTCCGTGTTTCATCATCCGATTGTATATTTTTAGATCCTTGCATAAATTTGATAGTTTGCTCATCAATTAAGAAACTCATTCTGGAAATTTTCTTCTATATGGTGGTTGTGTTTGTCATTATTTATTTCGTAAGATCCCAGTTATATTATCCATGTGTATAACTATTGTGTATACTCCCTCTGTGACAACATGCATGTTACATATGATTCGAAACATATTTGAATGAGAGTCTTTGGTTATTGGTTAAATACTTAACATACCACTCATTAATGACAGAATTAAAACTTTGTGGATCAATCAATGCTATCAATGTTTTGATGATTATTAATTACTAATAGAAAGGAGGTAACTAATTTTATATTGAAACTTTGCCATAAAAGGAATTGTTACTTTTTTTGGGATAGAGATACTGCTATATTCATCCCTAAAACAACTTCATCTCAGAAGTTAGAAGATAGATGAACTTAGCAATTTGCAATTTGATATATGAAGTTATATGTGACCCTTAAATTAGAGCAATTTCCACTTCCATCTCCTCATAAGCTAATCTATTCCTTCCCACATGGAGGGTGTAAATATAATTGTGAAGTACTCAAGTCCTGATAGAACAATGAGCCCCTTTTTGCCCCTTTCATGTGTCATATGTACTTCACTGAGAGTTATGATCCATGTGCATTTAACAGGGAACCCATTCAACAAAAACTATAAGCGAGGTTAGTGGTACGGGGAGAAAGCCATGGCGTCAAAAGGGTACTGGCCGAGCAAGACATGGAACATTGCGTGGACCTCAGGTAATTTACTGTGATATATCGTCTTTGTAGGTTTCCTTTAATGGTGCTTCCTTCATATGGATGTTAATGTTTAGAAATTGTGGACAACAGTTTAGAACTGGTGCTGCTATGCACGGCCCAAAACCACGCAGCCATGCTTTTAAGCTCAACAAGAAGGTCAGGCGACTAGGGCTTAAGATTGCACTATCTGCTCGTGCAGCCGAAGGGAAGGCAAGTTTTTTCTTCCCCCATCTTTCTCCTGTTGTCTGCATTCACATTTGAGGTGTACAATGTGTGGTTGTAAAAGTGTAAATTGGAGTTGTAAGATGTGTGATATGTATACAACCTGGCACATGTGATGTAACTTACAAGATCAAGCTAATGTGCAGCTTTTGGTGTTTGAGGATTTAGAGCTCCCCACTCACAAAACAAAGAATGTTGTGAGCTATGTCGAGCAAATGGAAGAAGCCAAAAAGCTTCTCCTAGTGGATGGGGGTCCCATTGATGAAAAGCTAAAGCTTGCCACTCAAAACCTACATTATGTCAATGTTCTTCCTTCTATAGTAAGCAAAACCAACTCTTTTTCTTAATTTCATGCATTTAAATGAACCATTCACCACTAATACTTCATCTTAATGATCCCAAATTATGGGTCTCATCTACATGGTGTCAGAACACATGGTTGTGTGGTCCAACGGTCATATTTAGTTTTGATGTCATGATAAACAAGAAATGATTTTGAATCCTAGTCTAATACACTGTCTTCACGATTGGAGGATATTATGAATTTTAGTTCCAAGTTCACTTGTTTCCTTTTGTTGCAGGGCCTGAATGTGTATAGCATCCTTCTGCATGACACATTGGTAATGTCTCGTGATGCTGTTAACAAGATTGTAGAACGTATGCACACTCCCATTAATCGTTAATCGGTTTCTAGTTGCATTCTACTTATGATTTCGAGCTAGTATTTCGACTCACTCTGCTAAGAGATTTTGGCCTGTTGTTGGAGTGTAGGTTGAGTGATTGTAGCTTTGTAATTGTTTTTCTTTCAGATTTATCGACACTTAGAACTTAAAACAAGATGATGTTTGAATAATTTGGGAAGGGTAAGCAATTACTCTAATGAATTATGGAAGACAAGATAGATAATCTGGTGCTTTAACTTTGAGTAATTTGCTATTTTAGTTATCGTGTTACTCGAATGCATGTCACACGTCAGGAGTTAGCGTTGTTACACTTCAATTCCATCCAACTATCGATCTAGCTGTTGACTTTTTTGATTCTCAATATTCCATTAAAGTTGCAATCTCAAGTAACCTTAGCCATTGCAATGATGAATGTAAAGTTACTATTAAGCAATGTCTTAAAAGCCAACTCATATCCAAGCCTTTATTCACTTTCATCCATAAGAAGTCAACCCTCAAATAAAATTGGTTTAAAGCAATACATTCTTTCGATCTTTATAAGGCGCGAGATCATTTGCACTTTGCGAAAATATACGATATGAGTTACGGGTATCTTGATCTGGTGTTGGTACCAAGTGGGCTTGTGATCATGTTTGGATACCATCTATGGCTTCTCTATAGGTGTCTCCATCACCCTCAAACCACCATTATTGGCTTTGAAAACAATGACAAGAAAGCTTGGGTCAACAAGATAATGCAGGCAAGGTTAAATTTAACGGCAAAACGTATATACGTTAAGCTTGTTTTCATTAGTTTATGATTCTTACAGAGCTTGATAATTGTTTTATAAGGTTACGCTTAAATAATAAATACTCGAATTTGTTGAATTTCGATATGTTTTTGGTAGATGGACAAAAACAACCTTCCGGTACCTCTAAGCGTGCTATCCTACAACATATCAGCGGCAACGTACTTGTCATCGATTTGTCTGACTCTTTGTGCAATCATGGGCACTTGGATGGCAAACAGTTCTGCTGTATTTAAAAGCAAGTTCATATACGGAGACACAAGTTCATCAACGATGTCGATAAAACACATATGCCTCTTGCTTTGTTTCCTCTTGGCGTTTGCTTGTTTCGTTGAATCCACAAGATCGTTGATTCATGCTACTTATCTAATAAGCATGCCAAATAGCAATTTGCCTACAAAATCAGTTGAAACGACTGTGATTAGGGGTGGAGATTTTTGGTCGCTTGGGCTTCGGTTACTTTATCTTGCACTATTGTTGTTGATATGGTTTTTAGGTCCCATTCCGATGTTTGCGACATCCGTAACGATGGTTTGTGTGCTTTATTTTCTTGATAACAATACGGTGCCGTTGCACCTGCATGAGAAGAGCAAGGAATTGAAGGATGGTGGGTCGACCGGTAGCTGGAATCTTGCATGAGGACTGGTGATCTATCTTTTAAAATGTGGGTTGCATAAATTCTATATTTTTCATCGTCCAATTAAAATCATATTCAGTAGTGTTATTGTTCAAGATTTCTCAAATAATAAATATCAAAGATAAATGCTTCAAACCTAGCTCTAATATTAAATTTATAAAATAGGAATGAAATTTGGCCTTATTACGGTTAAGGGACTGAATCCGGGTAAACCATCAAACCACAAGGTTGAAAAATGTCCTTTACTCTTTATTAAAAATATCCATGTAAATAAACTAGTGTAATGTATAATAGAACTTTTTAAAAGGAAGTAGTAACTTAGAGTTAAAAAAACATTTACGTATTATTTTTAAGATGGATTATAATAAAAATTTTGACTGCATCATCCGATGTGATTTAATGTGTATTTATAGTTTAAAACTTTTAATTTAAATTTGCAATTTAGGTTAGTGAAGGAATGTTAATTTTTTTTTTCGTAACAAATTGCAGATTATATATCAAATGAAGATTAAAATCAGATTGCATCAATAACAGATCTTAAAATTTGAAGAAGGTATAATTTCGAAAAAAACGTCTTCAATTAAATTTTAAACTATATATATGATTTTTACAATGATATTAGTGGGCCTTAAAATTTGAAGGTATATGAGCGGGCATTAAAAGGACCAACAATGAATACGGGCTGGGCCAAGGACCAGTTACTAACTCGGTATTAAAAATACATCTCTGGTAATAATAATATGACCTTATCCATTTCATTTCCCGATAGAAACCCGAGACTCGACTCGACTTAATCTGGGAATCTTCAAACCCGTGTTAACCGGAGTCCGGAGATAAAGGATGGGAAACACTTTACTCTCCGGCCACGATCACGTTTGATACAATAATAATCAATTTTTATGTTCTGCTAATATTATATGAAATAAGTTTTTTACGTAGTTTTTTTCATTTTAGTATTATTATAACCTATTAGTTATTTAAGTATATAAATTTAAAAATATCAAGATAATTCGTTTTTGAACTTATATACATATGTTTTCTTTTTGTGCGTAAATTTGTTAATTTTTTATGGTGTTAAAAAGCTCGATTCTCTAATCAGACTAGGAATAAAGACCACCCACTAAGGTGTCGTTTGGTCTGTATGTTGGACTTTAAATTTAGCTTGTTTATATTTTTAGATAACTAATGTAAATGGTTAAATTTTATGTATTTTTCATCAAATTTCCTTATTTATAGAAATTTGACAATTCTTCCAATTATTACATGACTTAAAAATTCCAACCAATATATGAATTAAATTCTGACATACATCTCTAACTAATAATAAAATCTCTTCTACCTTCGTCATCAATCACATTAATAGTTAAAATTTACATTTAAATTTCTTCAAATTTCATTCCGTGAACCACACGTTATGATGCCTAATTTGATTGGTCATAACCCGATTGATGATGAATTGCGTTTTATTAAACACAATTCAATGAATAGCATTTTACTGAAAAATGTACGTAAGGTATAGCATAGGCATAGGTAGGCTAGATGCAGTTGTACGTAGCCTTTTAGGCTGTACCATCTCTTCCTCAATATTAATTAATTTACGACTGTCTCTATTTTTAGCACAGCAACAATCGTTCCTACTTCACTTCACACACATATCCTTAACTAGTATGCTTTTGTTTTATACACAGAAATTGTTTGTTTGAATGGTTTTTTTTTATGCACAACTAAATTTTTTCATACACAACAATCTCATAATATAATGTTTATCTTATCTTTAAAAGTAACTTTTGAGTATTTTCATAAAAAAAGCTAGTAAGGACAATATAACCATTTTAAAAGTAATTGTTGTTTATTTTGAAATGTTGTTAGTATACAAGTCACTTTTTTTTTGTTTTAAATCTTAAATTTAATAAGTTGTGTAAAGCGTTATGATTATGTATTAAATTTAAGGGTTTATTATGAAAAAAAACCAACATGTTTTCGGGTTCTAATGTCCAAATTTCATTAAACCAAAAATAAAAAAATAACTTAAGGACTTTTATGGAAAAAAATAACATGAAGGGACGAAAACGTAGAAAACATGAAAACATGTTAGTTTTTTTCATAATAAACCCTAAATTTAAACATATAATGTTAAATTTTTTAAATTTCCTTTTTCTAAGAGGTTTGTCTTACCTTAAAATAATCACAAACCTATTTTACCCTTATAATTAACCTAAATATATTTATTTTAATTCATTAATCAAACTAAATAAAATTTAAAGAATTTAATTATTTATTTTAAATTAATTAATTGATTATTATAGTTGATTAAATTTTATTATAATTGTCTTTTAAATTATATTTTAAATAATTTAATTATTTATTTTAAATTAAACATTTTTGTAATATATTTATTCAGGTAATTTAGTCATAGCTATTTCTATATTAAATCTACCATTTTAATTATTTTTAATTTTTTTGCTCGTTTAATTCAATAGCAAAAAAAGTATTTAAACAAACTTTAAGACCGTCTATTATAATATTGAAAAATTAATTTTATATTTCAAGCATTTAATTTGTTAAATATAGACAACGTGTATCGAGTATTTTAATGGAAGGGTTTAAACAAATTTCAAAACAAAACCATTGTGGAAAAAAAAAAGTTAAACAATCCCGGATTCTCATCGTAAAAATAAAACATAAACAACCATAAGGAGCTAGAATTATAGCTTTCCATGGATAATGAATGCGATAAACATGCAAAAAACAGTTGTAAGTGATTTACACACGTTGCATTGGATGGACTACGAGACTAAAATCTAGAAATCAATCAAATCGAAAACCTTTTGGGGTGGTATTGTTCGACAGTGAAGAGGGAGGAGGAAGGGGTAAGAAGTTGTCCATTTTGTGTAAGGTTTGTTAAACCTAAATAATTATTTCTAGGTAGTTTTGTTAGGATATGATTTTTAATTGATAATCTCCATAAGCATTTGCATTGTTCATTATCAAAAATTCATATAAATAATAATAATTATTATTTTTAAAAATATTTAGTTCTTGCAATATCATATATTGCAATTAAGTCACTCTTCTTTTATCGACTAGTAAATCTGCCAATGATTATTCTGTCTAGTACTCCAGTTGGTTTGCGTATATGAAACATTATATTTCTATAGTAACTTATAACATTGAACATTAACTTAACTGATCTTTAGCATGCATAACCTTTCACTTAAAGTAATATACGTATGTCCATAATTGTTACAATTAATTATTTTTAAATCATATGTTTGTATACTCATTATCTTGAAAAAACAAGTTATAAACTTTTTATAATAACTTGTAGATTTTGTGTTTAATGATGTGGTTGGTTATTTAAATTGAATTCCATATCATGCTTGAGTTACATATGTTAAAAAGTCCCAAAATTAAAGGACCACAACTAAGATTGAAATAGTTAAAAATTGAATTAGGGTTATGTTACTTTTTTCCCTGATTTTGATATTGTCCTTTTTGGAGTAGCTACTTTACTTGTACATCATCCTTTTCCTAAGTACTCAACTCAAGTAGCCTTCTTGTCATGTGTTCTTATTTTTATTTTTACACTCATTGTTTGATAGCTACACCCACTACTATATATGAAATTACTCAAAAGTTGTTGAAAAGTACAACTACTATTAGCATGCATACAATTTCTCTATTTCAGTAGTACAATAATATGATGCATTATTCAATTGGCCCACTACTTTTCCAAACAAACACATCAAAACAGTGTGCACAAGTTTTTTTTTTTTTTTTTATTTTTTTTTATTTTTTTTATGTGTTAGGGCAAATCGGATCAATCTCCGGGATTGGGAGGGCACCTTGATCGGGAACACCATCCTCCCACCTCCCATCCTGAAAAAAAGGCTATAGATCGGTGGTTTCCTACCGAGTGCAATCCCACCCTCCCGATCCCCAACAGTTGGAAACTATAGCCGTTAATCTCAAACGGTTAAAAACATAAATAAATCCTGATATCTCTTCAGATTTTCTATTTTTTATGCACGTAATCCTTATTTCTCCCTTCTGTTTTGATACACAATTACAATATTTATTCATTTATTTTTCACACAGTTTCACATCAATATTTCTTTCATATTTTTCAAAAATTGATCCAAACCAAATTCGCAAAATATTGTCTTCTACTCGAAAGAATATCATCTGAAAGTTGGACAATATAGTCAACCTCTTCCAACGCCATCAAAAACACAACCACCGATAATTCCTGTCTTTTCGACCGACAACTTTCCAATATGTTTCGCAACAATCAACAAGTGACGTATAACATATTTACAACACACTCAATCCAAACCACAATTACAAGAATATACGTATGTAGAAACACAAGTGAAGAAGACTGATTTTGAATAGAACTATCGTCTGAAATACTTGTATACACATATTAACATTCCTTTCATGTCAAATCTCTACTAACTTGATCGTTGGAGCTACATGTTGATTGAGTTGACGCTATTTCCATAATCGCTTAGGAAGACACATCCGAAAACGAATGAAATAATATTCATCATATTCATAGACGTTAAGTTGAAAGAAAAATATTTATAACTTGTTATATGGGTTAATGAATGTTTAATTTGTAGTCCTTGTGTATATAATGTTTTGCAATAATTAAATAACAAAATCTTATAGACAAACTAAAATCAGTAGATAATTGCAAATAACAACTTAGTTTATGGAAAAACAAGGATGATATAAAACATATATACATACATACAATAGGCTCTAAGGATAAACCCTTCTAAAAAGCAATCCAACAACAGAAAAAACAAACCTATCCCAAGCAAATTTCATATAATGAGGGTTGCCTTGTCGCATCTTCTTAAATTGTATTTGTAAGAATTAAAATTCAATTATTTCATTAATAAAAAAAAAAAAAACCATCCACGAAACTGATCATTATTTATTTATACGAAGGACCATCCGAACTTTGCACGTCAAAAAATGTCACTTGATTTCTCGACCTCTAAACATTCCACACAAGAGTGTGATAAATCAGGCATAAAATGTATATCGAGTTAGAGTGTATGTTGTTATTTAGTATTGTATTAATTTTATTTTTCTCACCTAAATTGTTGTATTTTTTGTACCCACAATTAGTTCATCGTTATGTCTAGTGACATAAATAATTTGTAATTACAAATGTAAAAGTGTCGCTAAAATGATAGTACACATGTGACGGATTTGAAACCAAACGATTTGGATTTTAGAATTTGAATAGTACAGAAAGGTATGGCAATGTTAGATAAACAAATAAAATAACATAAATACTTTTAGATAAATAGAAAAATAAAAAGTCGCAGATATGTATATATTAAAAAAAAGGAAATATACCATATACGTAGACACTTCTTTTTGTCAATTAAAAAAAAGGGTATGGCCCCTTGTGCAGTGATCGATCACGTTAATGGGTCGACAATATTGGATTGTTATTCGTTGTATCGTATTTATAATACCAATAATTTTTTTAAAATATTTAAGAAAGAGCTTCCAAATATGTAATTAATTCATGATGGGATATTATGAGAACTTGAACTTATCTTTCAAAGTCTCAAGCTCATAAGTTGTGTTTCGATGACTTTTTTTCATCAGCTTATATAATATATAAACTCTCAAACGAGAAACTAATTCAAGTAGCTTTTGTAATGAGTTTAAGTTTATGAAAAATACATTACAAATATACAATATATCTTATTTTCTAAAAATACATTTTAAAAACCTATTTGTCATTAGATGTCATTTACACTTAAAAGATCAAACTCTAGCTAGTTGTCAAACACACATGTATAAACAAAAAACTCCATCTTCAAACTCCAACTCCAGTTAATTGTGTCAAACATACCCTTAATCCTATGTTGATCATGTTGTTAGTAAAAAAAGGAAGCAGTCTATTAGGTTGTTTGTATAGAAAATTGTAATATAAATTTCATTTTATAGTTTGTTTTTATGTATTGAATAATTCTTTATAAAGAAAAATCATTCAGTGTTAAACTTTGTTTACAAAGCTACGGGTTTAAAGTTCAATCTTCATAAAAGTAGTCTTTATGGAATTGGCACTTCATCAAGCGAAGCAATTTTGATGGCAAGCTCATTCAATTTGTCCTCATACTTCTCTTCCTTTTTTGGATTTAGGACTAGCGGTTTGGATGTAACGGAAAATTTGCTTGGGGTGCAATAAAATGGGATCGAGTTATCCCTAATCACTTCAAGGGGTTGCTCTGCAAAAGATTGAATTTTTAATCTTAGAGGCTTGATCGATGCTCAACAAACTTTTAGTTGACCGGATGCTTTTATGAGTTGTTTAGGGTGTTTCTTTTTTTGTCGGGCTCTTTCTTCAACAAATGATGATTTGGTGGTATATTTTGGATTTAATATCAATTTGTCTTTATGACAAAAGTTAATGTCACTGAATACCAACATATTTTATTAAATTATCGATATGGTAAATAGATTTTTTCTTACTCAAGTGGTACATATACTATCTATTTCAATATGACACATTTCTAAATAAAGTCTGATTTTTCATATACATAAAACTATAAAGTCTGATTTTTTAATACACATAGAGTCCGATGTAGATTTGTATCATATAGATTAAAAACTAAAGTATAAATATCATATATCATGCCAATATATTTAGAAAAATACATAAATATTGTAAAATGTTAACCCCATGAAAAGAAAATCATTTAATACCTCTGAAATGAAAAATGAATCTAACGAGTTAGTTTAACCCGCGCGTTGCAGCGGGATCATAACCAAACAATATATATTTTTCATTTTAAATATAGTTTTACCCGCGCGTTGCAGGGGATCATAAATTATATTGTATAAATATATTACCTAAAAATAATAAAATAACATTAGTCGTTTACCTGCCGGCTAGTTCGAATGTAAATAAATAATTAAAATTTTGTCATTTTAAAATAGCCTGAGACGAAATACAATTTTATGTTAAAATGCAGATAAAAGAAAAGTGTTCATAACGATATATTTGAATTTTTATAAAATACAATACATCAAACGTTTCAATAGAACAACAAAACAATTATATATTACATATAAAATAAAATATTTAGGCAGCTGCATGCCTGTCGGCTTAACGAAAATCGTTCCGACGACGATAAATTTTATATCAGAATGTAGACAAAAATAATGTGATCGTAATGATATACTCAAATTTTAATAGAATACAATATATCAAAAGTTATCACAGAAAAATAGAAATGTTATATAATATATATAAAGTAATAAAATAAGTCAGCTGCTTACCTGCCTGCTTGAGCTGCCTGGCAGCTTGCTTTATTGGTTCCGACGACGATAAATTTTATATCGGAATGTAGACAAAAATAATGCGATCGTAATGATATATTCTAATTTTAATAAAATACAATATAGCAAAAGTTATCACAGAAAAACAGAAATGTTATATAATATATATAAAGTAATAAAATAAGTCAGCTGCTTACCTACCTGCTTCAGCTGCCTGGCAGCTTTGTTTAACGCTCATTGAACAGTAACTTCAAGTTTTCAAACAGTACTATTGTAAATATGAAAAAATATATAATAAAAAAAATAAAAAGTAGAAACTGAAAGTCGTAAACACTGTGTTTACAGGATGAATAGTGACGTGTGATAGAAAAAGGGGAAGAAAATTGAAAAGGGTATAAATAAATATAAAAGGGAAGAGTGGGGAGATAAAAGGAAAGGAAAGGAAAGGAAAGAGAGGGGAGGGGAGGGGGTCCTACAAGCCCGCGCAAAAGTCGAGGGGTTGCCCTGCAAAATTAACTAAAGTGACTGTGACCTTACCTTTTCTTTTCTTTGCCTGCCCTAATTACTACTGCTACTTCACCACTTGTACTCTTATGTTCAGCAACTCTGCACCCATTTTGTTTTTACCTTCAATTCCTTTTCACGTTATCTTCTTTTTCACTTGTAAATTTAATCCTTTTTAAATAAACGCATCACATCAACTAGGAGTGAGCAGTATTTGGTTTGTAATCGAAGAAACCGAAAATCAAACCTAACCGAATTTGATTTAGACCAAACCAAATATTAAATTCGGTTTTCGAATTGGTCTTAGATCAAATCGAATTTTAAATTAGGTTTATGGTTTGAATTATGGTTTCACTAAATGTAGACCAAACCGAACCGAATTACCGAAAAAAATTAAATCTTTATTAAATATATATTATATATATATATATATATATATATATATATATATATATATATATATATATATATATATATAGATAGGATCCATTGTGAACAAAATATTCATTGCGCACAATGCGAACCAATCATAAAAATACACATCATCCTTGAAGATTGGTACGCATGGAATTTGAAATCAAAAGCAGCAGGGGCATTATAGGAAGAACATGAAGCAGTTTATCCTTTGAACATCATAGGCTTCAAAACAATCTCCCATATCAAAGGAGACGGTTATCAAAATTCTTTTTTTGATAAATCAAAATTCAAATGCAACCGTTGATATATATAATAAGAGTCGAAGTCGATCGTAATCAAGAAATCAAAATCTACGACTTTAGCGTTAAAAACATTATTAGGAATCGGGAAAACGATGTGTTAAACGCAGCAATGATCATATAAATCGTCACTTATACAACAACGACAATGGAATCAATTATAGATGAATTGAGTAACTGAAATAATGAAATTTGTTCATCTGCTGCTTCAACTGCAATTATATATAACTAATGTTTTGTTTAGAAAGTTGATTTATTTGTATTACGTTCGTAACGCAGCCATTGCTGGTAATGCATCTGGGCTCACACAACAATGAAGTATGATATTTTTCACATTAAACCAATGGAAGCATCAATTGCAAGGAAGATTCAAAGGTTGCGATAGATACATCGGGTTCGTCAACTAGCGTGTATCTAAGTTGCTATAGATGCATCAGGTGCGTCCATTCAAGATTCTCATAAGTTGCGATTGATGCGTCTGGTGCGTTAACGGGATAAATAGACGCATCACGTCAAGATGCTCGTAAGTTACGGTGGATGCTTCCGCTGCGTTCAATCCATTAGTTTGATATGAGAAATTATTATTAGTATGTGTGACGACACGTCGACACCTATAAATGTTCAATATTTTATGTTGGATGCACTGTGTTCGACAAATAAATTAGGACGTCTTTTTGTATGTATATCTAATCATGATTGTAGGTATATATAAAAAGTGCAACAAATTTGTGACCGATTCTCATTTCAAGTATTACATGTATTCAATTGCTCTTGTTTCAAGTCATGCATCCACATGTAAGATTGTGGGAAAAATGTTGTAAGTAGAATATATATTCTTTGCCCACGGTTAGTATATTCATATAGTAGTAATATAGGATGATAAACACATAATAATGTATTAGAATGACACATGCTATGATTTTTAATTTCGTATACAGTTCAACATTTACGGGTTGCAGGTGACTAGAAGGTAAAAACAAAAAATTTAAATGATATGTCCGTCGTGAATTATTGTGCAGATGTTCGACAAAGAGATGAAACCGGATATCATACAATCTCGTAAGCGTGATAAATGAGAAAAAGTTGTAGAGGCGCGATGAAACCATATATCATACAATCTCATAAGCCTGTACAAAGGGTGTGACAAGAAGATAAAAATGAAAATTTAAAAAGGATATGTCGGTCATGAATGAGATTTATGGTGCAGCAGAGGTTCCAAAAAGAGAGGAAACCGGATATCATAGGATCTCGTAAGCATGATAGAGATAAGTAAAAAGTTGCAGAGTTGCGATGAAACTAGATATCATACAATATTGTAAGCTTGTGCATAGATGCGACAAGAAGATAAAAACGAAAAATTGAAAATGATACGTCCATCGTGAATGAGATTTATGATGTAGATGTTCAACAAAGAGATGAAAATGGACATCATACAATCTCGTAAGTGTGATAGAGATGACTAAAAAAGTTGCAAAAATGCGATGAAATCGGATTTCATATAATCTCGCAACGCAAGTATGATAAATATGAGAAAATTTTTGCAGAGGTGCGACAAGGAAATTAAACCGACAAAAAAGGCATCGATGATTAACTAGAATGTTGTTGATTTGATCGAACATGTATTTCATAATATAATCATACGATTTGATACTAATGCAGAAAATGAAAACGATCGGTGATTGAAAAAAACCGCCACAATTTATGAAGATCGGTGGATAAAACCATCATAATCAATTGCCCAATAATTATGAGCATATAGTCAAAGGTGATGCCATGAATTAAGGAATTGTTGTTCAGGAAATAAAATTTGCCTTATAAATTAATTTGTTAAAGACGACAATACCCTTGGTTGTAGTTAATTGTTTATTTAATTAATAATTAAGATAATGATGATTTGGCAACCTATTATTGGTTCACAATGTTCGCATACTTTAATTTGTTCACAAAAGATCCTTAGTCTATATATATATATATATATATATATATATATATATATATATATATATATATATATATATATATATATATATATATATATATATATATATATATATATATATATATATATATATATTTATAAATCTTACAAATTTAAAATGGGCTTATTATTTATTTATTTAGTAATTGTGCCATTGTGGGCTGATATAATAACCCATTACTATTACCCAACCAACCCAAAGTCCAATCCAATTATCCAAATAATAACACTGAGACGTGAGGTCCTACAACCCTTTTTGAATTCGGTAATTCGGTTTTCGAACCGAACCAAACCGAATTGTAAATCGGTTTTCGAATTGGTCTGGCTCCTTTTAAATTCGGTTTTCGAATTAGCCTAAAAAAGTTTCAATTCGAAGAAACCAATTCGAGGAAACCAAAGAAACCTAAAACCGAACTGATGCTCACCCCTAACAACAACAGCATCTTTCACACGATTAGCTGGAACCGTAAGCTTAAGTTTTTAGTAGTTATAACTTTTAAAAGCTGAAACTTTTTATTTTCTTTTACTAAGAAAAGTAGTTTTGGCTGTATTTTTATAGTATTAGATTACATAAAAAGATATTGATGTTAATAAAAATTGTAGTTTATAAATATTTAGAGAGTATAAAAATAAATTTGTTTGACCAAAAAGCTCAAACTCGCTCATGAAAGAGCTTTTGAAAGCTTTCATAATAATAAAACTAATTTTGCATAACTAGACTAATTAAGTATATAAATAAAAATAATTTTTTTAAAGAAATATAGATTTATTTTACAAAATAAATAGGTATATAATAATAATAATAATAATAATAATAATAATAATAATAATAATAATATATTTAATATTGAATCAAATCATAATTTATTAAATTAATATTTCAAATTTAAAACCAAAAAAGAAAAATTAGAGTTAATTACAAAAATGGTCCCTGTGGTTTGTCCTAAAATTTGGATTTGGTCCCGAACTTTCAATTTTGCAAAAACAGTCATTATTTTCATAGTTTGTTTGCAATTTTGATCCCTCAACCTATTAACTTTTCTAATATGACCAAACTACCATTATTTTGATGCAAACTATAGGGACCATTTCTATAATTAGTTTTTAACTCTTTTTAATCCTAATTAAATAAATTATTTTTTAGTGTTACTTAAATTTAATAAACTATAAAAATAGAAAAGAATTATTTAATTATTTATGTTGGTTCATAAATGATTTAGATATCCTTAGTCTTAATTAATTTTAATTTACTATGATCAAAGTGTAAACCAATCAAAATTTATAATCGAAAATATCATTTATGTTTAGAAATTATTTTTTTTAAAAGTTTCATATATAAGAAATTTTTTCTTTATAATTATTTATACTGGTTCATACATTTATAATAAAAAATATTTATGTTGATCAAACCACAAAGACCATTTATGTAATTGACTCTACTTTATTCTTAGTGTTAATTAACTTTAATAAATTATTAAAAAAATTATTTATGAGCTAACAGTTTAATTAAAGTTAAAAATGTTATAGAACTTATTAAATAAAAATTTAACGTTTAATTTGACCGAGTTTAAAAAAAACTTCCAAATGGTCTAAGACAATCAAATTTTTTATTTAACGTATCAATTATTTTATCGTTATAATTTTTAATTACACCAAAAATGATTTAATATTTTAGGTCCATATAAAATCTTTGAGATTCATGATTAACAACTTTTATCATCAAACTTTGGTTTGTCAGACCTTTACATAAAAATCGAGAAATATAAATAGGTTTTTAATCTTTTTTCGTTTTTCAATTTAACTTTTCATTTTAATCCGATTAAATCGACACCTTAAAAATTTAAACCATTTAAATTTATCACTTTACGATTATCACCTTGCTTTCATATAAATGTGAACATATTATAAAATAGAATCTTTGGCCGATTTTATTTAAGAAGTAAGTAAAATATTTGACAAACAAACATATTTTTATTATAAATTTATGAACTAACATAATTAATTATAGAGTCAAATACTTTTATAATATTTTATATACGAAACTTCTGGAAGATAGTGTCTAAACATAAATGATTTTTTCGATTATAAATTTTGATTGGTTTACACTTTGATTATAGTAAATTAAAATTAATTAAGACTAAATATATCTAATCATTTATGAACCAACATGAATAATTAAATAATTCTTTTATTTTTTTGTAGTTTATTAAATTTAAGTAACACTAAAAAAATTTATTTAATTAAGAATAAAAAGAGTTAAATAATTAATTGTAGAAATGGTCCCTATAGTTTGCATCAAAATAAGGGTAATTTGGTCATATTAGAAAAGTTAATAGGTTGAGGGACCAAAATTGCAAACAAACTATGAAAATAAGGACCGTTTCTGCAAAATTGAAAGTTTAGGGACCAAATCTAAATTTTAGGACAAACCACAGGGACCATTTTTGTAATTAACTCGAAAAATTAAGAAAAGGGATCAAAATTGAAATTACCAAACTTGTAATTGAAAGAAGGGAAAAATTGTCATTTTTAAAAATTTTAAAAATAGAAGGACCAATTCTGCAAGTAAAAAGTGTTTTGAGGGACCGCCACTGCAACTTTGGAAGTTGATGGACCGTTTTCATAATTTTAAACAAACCACAGTGACCATTTCTGTAATTTACTCTTTTATTTATGTTCATAGAAATCAAAGTTATTCTATGGGCATGGTTGAGGTTAATATGCATTCGACATCTTGAATATTTACTTTATGGAGTTTTTAGAGGCTTTTTTTGACTAGTCTAGTTGTGCAAAATAAATCGGAAAAATAAAAAGCCAAACTGAATCTTTTGGCTGAAACAAAAAAAAATTCCAATCCCAAATAAACTGATATACTACATTGCGGTTTCGGTTTAACGAAACCATATATATAACCACATAGATATAAAATAAGCTAATAGTTATTATTTATAGTTTTATTTATTCTGTTTAAAAACATTAAGGAATGCTTGATTGGAAACCCGAAATGGGAAAATAGAATAGAAATGCTAACAAATGATGATGTATATAAAAGGGATTTGGATGCCTTTAATTTTAGCACAAAAACACTAACAAATGAAGGTTAATTTGAAGGTTTAAAGTAATGTTGTAAAGAACGGTCATGTAAATGAAAAAAACTCTCAAATCCATGAATCAGTACCAAAATCCATGAAATCTTGCTTGATTGATACTCGAAAATTTGATTATAAATGTTAACTGAAAGCAACCAAAACAAAATAAAAAAAAATTACCTTCAATTTGGAGATCTAACAAAACTGTTCTACTTGAAATCCAACCTCTGGGCTTTGATACCTATTATTATAATGAAATACCCAACCATTGTCACAATAATATGCAATCAACACAGAAATCTCAATCTAAGACAAGGAATGGATTCAAATCAATTATATTCAAAGATTGAAAGAACACACACAATACAATTCTTTCAAAATTCCAATACTTAAAGTGCCCTAAACATAAAGTCATTATATACTATTAAATTTCAAAAGAAATCACGATAAATGTAAGTACAAATAAGAAATTATGATAAAATACACGAACTAAGAAAGTTTCAATAAAAGCCCTTGTACTTGTACTTGATTGAAATAAAGTCTAACATGTTGGTTAGTTAGAACTAATGAATCATTGTCAGTATCATATAAGCTATTTAGTTGTTGCAAATAGGCCATCGTCGTCACCACTACCGTCACCACCAACCATCGCCACCTCTAATACCCAAGACCCTTGTACTTGATTGAAATAACGTCTAACCTGTTATCACCTCTAGAGTTGTCTATATATCTTTTTGTAATGTTATTTTGATATCTTAATAATATTTTGTCTTTAAATAAAGAATTAGAAAAGTGTCTACCATAGCATTCCACATAATTTTAAAGACTAGGACGAAACAATTTTGTCATGTCATTCAATGGATTATTTGGATTTGGAGGAGTCGGTTCTCTTTCCAACCGAGCCAAATAGGACATCAATTTGATGTGAAGATCCGTTTTATGCTATCCAGACGCTGCCTCTTTATTGGATGACAAATATTTCATTTAAAATATTTGAGTTTCAGGGGGTTGGGATTTAATCGATACGGATTGAATGTCTATTCTTTGTTTGTGCTCTTCTTTAGAACTTAGGGTGCCTACATTTCTTTTACACAAATACATAAAGTTACCATTTTTCAAAGATTTATAATTACGTTACCTTTTGATGAATGTAAATTTAGTTTATTATTTAAAAAAGAAACCCATTCTAACAATGTTAAGCTTCGTTGTACAATTAACCCCACCTCCCCCCCCCCCCCCCAAAAAAAAAAAAAAAAAAAAAAAAGGATCTAAAAGATACCCATATGTGATATATGTGAGAACAAATATGAGGGACAAAGCCACAAAGACAAGTCAAAATCAATGACTCAATTAGGCTTGGCAAAAAAACCCATCCCCGACGGGGAACCCGTAACTCGACCCCGGTTTGACCGGGGAATCCCCGAGTTGACCGGGGATGGGGATGGGGACGGGGAATCCCCGATTTAAAATAATGGGGATGGGGCGGGGATGGGAGACACTTTAATCCCCGACCCCGAACCCGACCCCGGTTATAAATTATGTTTTAATATAGATTATTATATATATGTAACTTTACAATGTAAATTCTTCATTACATTTTATATAATATATTAAATAGCATTATATATGACTTTTCTATAGTTTAAAATACTATTATTTTTCATTATATTGGTTTTATAAATCTTTTGCATCCATTTCTTTATTTTAGTTTTATTATAAATTATACATTATATATTGTAAATACCTCAAATATGATTCAATTAAGTTGTTTTAAAGTTTATTTACATATATGTTTCAATTATATTACTATTTATAGTTTAAACTTAAATAATCTTTAGGAATTTGAAAAACCCGATTCCCCGACGGGGATCCCCGATCCCCGATCGGGACGGGGATGGGGATAGAAACTCATTCCCCGACGGGGATGGGGCCGGGGATGGGGGAGAGTATTATGAAGCGGGGATGGGGATGGGAACTGAGATCCCCGCCCCGCCCCGCCCCATTGTCATCCCTAGACTCAATGAGTGTGGTTCTTTATAGGTGACCGTTTTCTTGGTTCAGTTCTTTTTTAAGGGGGTTTATGACTTTGTGTTGGTGTGGTTTTATATTTTGGCCTGTAATAACATTATATGTTTTTTTTTTTTTAAACTCAAAGATGAATAAGTTTGTATGGCGTAGTTACCATTTATTGTTAAATAAAAAAACATGAGCAAATTTTAATGAATAAAGAATCATATCACGTATTACATTCCTTGAACTTTTAATTGTTGATTATTGATTCATATTTATTTTTGTTATTTTCTCAGTCATATTTTATAATTATATCTTCTTAATAAACTTCATTATGAGTTTCTAACTTAGTTTACAATAAGTTTAAAAGATGAATAAAAGTGAATTAAATTAATTAAGGTACAATGAGGTTCGAATGTATTAGATAAATAGTTTGGAATATTGTTTCATGGAGTTGGATACGTGTGAACGAGTTAGCAGAAGATATGATCACGTCTAATTTGATACGGTCTTGTTGATATATGAGCGTGGCCTTGAAGCTCATGATCTTTCATTGAATAATAAGTCTTGTTTTTACAAAAATTCAAATATACTTGATTATACAACATATAACACTATATTAATTTCTTTTAGAAAAGCATAAATATGAGATTATAAAGAAAGGATTGAATAACATATAAAATGGATGTATTTACTTGTAAGTTTATAAAAAAATTAATAATAATAATAATAATAATAATAATAATAATAATAATAATAATAATAATACAAAGACTGTGTTTTACACGTGAGCCCATTTATGGATTTTATACTTTTAATATTATGAATTTCAAACTTTACGTTATATTGTTATTTGTTTGTTGTACATCTCACAATAAAACTTGTATTGGTTCCAACTAGTTTGGGGATTGAAAACCCAGACTGAACCAAAATCGTTCATATATTGGACTGGTTTTCTGTTTTTTTTTTGTTGCTAATTTCGGTTTTCAAATTTTTACATCCGGATGAGTTTGGTCTGAATCCACATCTAGTGACTTAACAAAAAAAAAGAGCATGCTCCAATTACATGTGACTTTCTCTGGATAACTAACTTAATGGAAAATTTGATAAAGATGTCACTCATTTTTATCGGTTTGTTATTATCTTGACTTGTATAATAATAATAATAATAATAATAATAATAATAATGGATAATTGTGTAAAAAACCACAAACTTGTCAGATTCTTGTAATTAAAACCCTAAATCATTTTTCGTTGCATAGAAAACCCTGGACTAACTAAAAATCAGTAAATCAAGATTTTATCAATGGATAACCATCTGAAATCGGTTATTAATCCTACGTGGACCGGTAAATAACCTACGTGGAATAAATTTTTAATTGTTGAAGCCGGTTTTCAAGTATTACAAATCATTTAAACATTCGTTGACAAATTTTAATTGTAATTTTTAAACGAGATTACATCATCAACGGGGGTTTAAATGATGTGTAATACTTGACAACCAGTTTCAACAACTAAAATTTATTCCACATATGTTGTTTACCAGTCCACGTAGGATTAATAACTAATTTCAACCGGTTACCCATTGATAAAACCTTGATTTACTGATTTTTAGTTAGTTTGAGATTTTCTATGCAACGAATAATGGTTTTAATCACAAAAACTGATAAGTTGAAGGTTTTTTAATGTTGTTGTTATTATTAAATGTATACTTATTTAATTTGTGTTGATCACCATCGTCATTGTTACGAAGAAGAATTAAATATAATAAAAATAATTATTAAATTTGATAGTATTATTATTACTGATATACATGTTTAGAGTATTTTAAATATCTAAATTGTTTAGTCATTTAGATAGTTTGATTTTTTCTAATATACAATACTGGTTCTAACTTCTAATGAATAGACAAAGGAAATTCTGTTATTGTAAAGCTATTCATCCAACGAATAATTTTTATCTTATAAAAAGTTAAAAACTTTCATTATTTCTAGATAATTATGGACGTACAAAGAACTTTAAAACATTTTTTGTTTTTGTCTCTTAATATTTTTTTTATTAAATCCCCTAGTTAAAATTCTAAAACATTTTTTTTTACGTTTTTGTCTCTTAATGTTATATTTTTTCAGGAAAAAATCATCAAATAATTTTTATTAGTTCGGTGAAATTCGACTATTAGAGTCCAATTATAGCTAGTAAACCGGGTTTTTAAAAACTGAAAAATCGGGTTCTAATACCTAAATTTCACGATACCAAAATATTTAACTTGAGTACTTTTATGGAAAAAGATAATATGGAGGGATCAAAACACAAAAAAATATATGAAAAAAAAAAATACATATGACAGAAAGAAAGTAAGTAAAATGATGAAATTGTATGTAGGAAAATAAATATAAAAATAATAATAAATTATATTGAATAAGTATAAAAGTAGATAAGAATTAAAAGAATGTAACTAAAATAGTTACAATAAGGCAGTAACCACAATTATGTCTATAAAAACAAATAAATGATGGTAATTTATTGTGTTTATTATGAAAAAAAACCAACATGTTTTTATGGTTTTGCATTTTCATTTATTAAAGATATTTTTTTCCAGATAAATTCTTAGATTAAAAATTTTAATTTTAGTTTTATGAAATTTGATTATTAGAGTACAATTATAATAAGTAAACTGGGTTTTTAAAACTAAAAAATTAGGTTCTAATATCTAAATATCACTAAACAAAAAATAATTAACTTGATGATTTTTATAAAAAAAATAATATGGATCGATGAAAACGTTAAAATCGTAAAAACACGTTGGTTTTAATGGTAATAAATTTTTAGGGTATGGAATATGAAAAATAGAAGTTTATGGGCGTGTATGTTGATAAAGAAACCAGACATAGGACGGGAGAGATTTGTAGAAAAAGCAGGGGACAGTACACGCCACCACCCTCCCGCAATTACAGGGGGCGTCATCTTTTTACTCTCTCTCTCTCTCTCTCTCTCTGCCATCACCGCCACCTGTTACCTCTGTAGATTTTGCAGTCACTCTCCTCTCTTTAAACACCAAACCACAAACAATTCTTGGCCTTGCTTTAAAAAAAATATAATCTTTAACTTTTTAAAATTCTCACTTCACTCTTGAAAAAAATAAAAGAGTGGTTTTGAAAGCTTCTTTTGGTTTTCATAATGTAAAATGTGGTGAATTGGTTTGTGATTGGAAGGAGTAGGGAAGGTTCGCTTTTTGTTTTTTCTTTCAAATTTGTGATCATGTGTGGTTTGATTGACCTCAACACTATTCACGACGATACCGACGAGGTTACCACGTCCTTGGTTCACCATTCGTCTTCCTCGTCGGACTCATATGCATCTCTCTCTGTTTCTCCGCCGCCGGTTTCATCTCTGGTGTCGTCTTCTCCGGTGGTCTGTTGTTTGGAGTTATGGCACGCCTGTGCTGGACCTCTGATTTCGTTGCCGAAGAAAGGAAGCGCTGTCGTTTACTTCCCACAAGGCCACCTCGAACAACAACGTCTCTATAATTCTCCGGCTATCCCCGGATTTGATCTCTCTCCACACGTTTTTTGCCGCGTTGTGGACGTAAAACTCCATGTAAGTTGCTCAATTGAGTTTTCCTCAATCCTCATTAGGGCATTGATCAATTAAAATTTTGTTAAATTAGGCCGAAGCAGGAACTGACGACGTTTTTGCTCAAGTTTCACTAATTCCAGATGCTAAGGTTTGTTCTCATTTCAATTTACCTCCAATCAAACGACGTAAACCCCTAGTTTTTGAGCAAGGTTTTAACTAACAGGTGGAGAAGAAATGGGTTGAAGCAGAGGTTGAAGAAGAAGACGATGACAACGAACGTATTGATGGGAAATCATCAACACCACATATGTTCTGTAAAACTCTCACTGCTTCTGATACCAGCACACATGGCGGATTCTCTGTTCCACGTAGAGCTGCAGAGGATTGCTTTCCACCACTGGTACTTATTTTTGCACTCACTTTTAATTCATGGCGTTCACATTTGAAATATCACTAATCCTTAGATATCGTAGGATTATAAACAACAAAGGCCTTCACAAGAACTTGTAGCTAAAGATCTCCATGGAACCGAATGGAAGTTTCGCCATATCTATCGAGGTATAACGATAATTTAACCTTTTATGTAAAGACTAAATTTTAATTTAGAGAAATTAAGTAGGAATTAAATGTTTTTGTTTGTTCGAGCAGGACAACCCCGGAGGCATTTGCTGACTACCGGTTGGAGTGCTTTTGTAAACAAGAAGCAGCTTGTTTGTGGAGATGCTGTTCTTTTTCTCAGGTATAGAGATTCCGGATTCGGGTCAATCATGCGTTGTGATTCGGTTCTTACGTTTAATATGTTGCAGGGGTGACGATGGTGTGCTCCGGTTGGGTGTCCGACGAGCCGTGCAAGTGAAAACTACAGCAGGTTTTCCGACGTCGAATGATTTCACCACTGTAGTCAATTCGATATCTCAGAGACGTGTCTTCAATGTCTGCTACAATCCAAGGTAGTCCAATGTTAAAACATAATAAGAATTTTTAAATTTATTGGGTATGTAGTTTGCTTACTTTGTTATTAATTGCTTTAATCTTGTAGGGGTGGATTATCGGAATTCATTGTGCCATATAATCAGTTTCTCAAGAGTCTTGGGTACAAGTTCTTGCCTGGAATGAGGTTTAACGTAAGATTTGAAACAGAAGATGCAACAGAGAGAAGGTTTGAATTCGATCAATATTGCTGTCCGCTAACACTTTTAGACTATAGTATTTCAATTCTCATCTGCTACGTATTTGACAGGTGTACAGGGACCGTAACTGGGATTAGCGATATTGATCCTGATAATTGGCCTGGATCGAAATGGAGGTGCCTGAAGGTGCGAGATTTTTAATGTTTATGTTTGTTTAGTTTCTGTATGGATGAATGTTTTGAATCCTAATCCTTCATTATGTATGTGTTAATATTTGCAGGTAGGGTGGGATGGTGCGGAAGTTACAAGACAAAACAGAGTTTCTCCATGGGAGATTGAGCGGTGTAACTTGGTTTCTGAATCCAGCAACATTTTGTCACCCATGGCCAAAAAGATAAGGACTGGTTTTCAAGCACCTAAAGGTCATTAATGGCTTCTTTTCAGTTTTCTCCAGAAAAACGCTAAAAATTAAAAATGTTAGCTTGTTTGTGATTTTGTAGCAGACGGGGCGGAATCGATGAGATATCAGAAGGTTTTGCAAGGTCAAGAAATATTCCGTTTCAATCATTCATATGACAGTGTGGATGCCCGAAATCACCATCCTTCTATCGGGTCTCGATGGGAGTCAAAAAACTCCATGTTATCCCCGTTAAGCAATGACGATCTCAAAAACCTCATTGGCATAGACTATGGTGGAACTTTGAGATTCAACGAGGTCTTGCAAGGTCAAGAAATACAATTGAAACCACCGTATGGAGGAGTTCCTATGCAGGCGCCACCATTTTTACACTCGCCTTCATCCGTTCTACCATTCGAGAACCCAACCCGTGAACCTCTTTTCTCTTATCCCGTACGTGTTACCAATACATCCAATATCTCTAGTGGATACCAGGGGCAGCAGCATAATAGGCTCAACCAGCAAGGATTATGTTCTCGTCGTTTGAAGGAGATTCAGCAACAAGAAGAAGAAGAAGCAGTTTTAACCTCGTGTAAAAGTAGTTGCAGACTCTTTGGGTTTCCATTGACGAAGGGTACGACTCAACATACATCTACATATGTGAAGAACACCTCTATGTTTCCGTAAGACGGAGAACCATTGTGTGTGTAATGACTGCCCAAGCAGGAGTTAGTCGTATTAATGCAAGTCTGTATGCTCATGAAGTTGAGTTCGTGTAGTTCAGTAGTTTTAGTTTGTATTTTGAATTAAGAGAGTATGGTGTTGTTTTGTGCTACAGCTGATTGTGTACTTCAAATGTTTGGCATTTTGTTCATAAGATCAAAATCAAAGTAATTAATATCTTGTACTAATTTTTAATATGATATTTATTAGGTTTAAATGCTAAAAAATTGCAATAAGGTGTTATGAAAATTATCAACAATATGTTTCTATTTATAAACCACTTGACCTAGATCAAATGACCAGACACTACAGGTGGCGGGTTTCCCGTAGCCCAAAGTTTTGAGCTTTGCAAAGGATGTTTTTTTCCTTAGGTGTGGTCCTCACTCCTCACCATTTAGGTGTTTTTAATATAAATGTCCTAACCACTAAATCACTAATATTAGCCGTTAAAAAAACATGTTTTTATTTGTATATCGATGTTTATATATTTTAATTAATAACAATAGTGATAAGATATTAGTAATAATAACATATCTTCCAATTCTTTTGAAAATAGTAACCAACACAATCATAATATATTTTGTTAAGTCGATGACAATATCATGAGTATTGTTATCAAATAATATTTTACTGTTATTATTTTATATATTTATTATAGTATTTAATTAGCCCCCAATGAACTAATATTAGAAACTTAAATGGAAAATGAAATATTTTGTATTTAATATAAAGTTTTTGCGACAAGAGAATAAATAAAAATAGAAGAAGATGTTGTGGCCTGTGGGTACAACATATTAATAAAAAAGGAATTTAAGAAATAAAAGTTCACAATGATATCCGTGAGTACGTTACAAGAAATAAATGGTAAGAAATTGAGGTCAAAAGATATGGTGATAAAGGAATTGTTCTAATGGTACGGAAGTCACCACGTCCACTGGATCCTCCGGTGTCCCCATTCATGGATCCCTCCCATAAATATGTTGACAACAAAACAAAAGTACTACTATTTTAAATCCTTTCATAGATAAGTTCTCTCTTCGGTGGACTTCTAGTTCATGTTTAGTTTATGAAAATAAAGTTGTTTTCGGGTTTGGTTTATAATGAAAAAAGAGTTTTACGAAAACATGTTTATTTACTTAATTTTATTAAAAAAAATTCACTTTCAAAATTTATAACTTAAATGTTGAAAAAAATTTTAACTTATTTTTAACAAATTTCAAATTAAAATGAAAACAAATCATGCTTAGAAGGCTTGTTTTCAAAAATTTCACTTGCACCCGGAAGAAGTAAATTTGAAAAACATTTCCTTGGATATTGAAATCTAATGAAAATTTTTCGTCAATTAAACATGGTTATCTTGCGATGGAATACAATGTAATTATTTAAGCTTTTCTTATCTTTAAACCAATAATAGTTACACATAAAAATAATATTAATATAGAAAATAAAACAAAAAGCATGAATATCAGAACTCTTTTTCCTTTTTATATTTAATTTTGATTTTAAACATTCTCTTTATGTTTCGAGTAGGGCATGAAATTTAATTTTAATTTTAATTATAAACGTCCTCTTCATATTTAAGAATGCCACGTCAACTAAACATTCTCCTCATGTAACAATAAAATAAGAGAAAAGAAATTCTTACCGGACACAATTTGCAAGGTTTTTAGGTGGGCAATAGGACAACCGCATAAGGCCCTGATTTATTAAGGTCTTACGAATACTTTCTTGTTTTCTTTTTCTGGTATGACATGAAAACGTTGTGGGAGATGTCGTATAAATTAAAGGGTTAAGCATCATTGTGATAATCAAACTTTCAGATTTGTCTTATTTAGCCACCAAACTATTTTTTGTCTCGATTTACCCACTAAACTTTAATTTACTATCCTACTTTGGGGAAAAATGAATTAAACTAATGGATAAATCGGTACAAAATATGATAGTTTAGTGGCCCAATGAAAACAATTTTCAGTGGTTAAATAGTAAAAAAAACGTTTAGTGGCTAAAGTATGTATACATAAAATAATTTAGTTGCTAAACCGAGACAAAAATAGTTTAGTAGTTAAATCGAAAAAATCTAAAAGTTAGATGGTCAAAACGGTACTAATTGATTATAACAATATTTTGTATTAGTAATATTTCTTCTACTTCTTAAAAGTTCAAATTTAAGGGGCTTATTTTTAACTTATGTCACAGGCTCCTGAAATTCATAGCACACACTGTTAACAATTCACTATTTCCTCATATTAAGAATCAAAGATTTTTGTCACGAAACAAGAAAAAATTATGAACTCATGCGATTGTCACATAGCAAACCCCTTTAAATTTGAGGACTATTGGCCCTCAGCCAAACCGATTCGAGACGATGAATCCATGTTTAAGTAAACTTTTACGATATACGTGTACAGATACGGAGGGTATTGGGATTGCAAGTTGGGCTGCGTTTCAATTTGAACAGAAGCGAATATATATAGATATATCATGAAAGAAATATTCTTTCCATTTGACGATCCTCGAAGAAAACCTGTAGAAGATTTCTTCAAAGTCAATTATGACACCTTTTTGACCATTGCTTTCATTCCCATAATCATTCAGTTGATTAACAAACTCCAAAATTCACGGTCATTATTCCATTTACAAAAGGAATTCCAAACGTTCAGATAAAAAAAGATCAAAACTTTGAGACTCCAAGAAAAGATGGCAGGAAATGAGAGCAGTAGTAAAAGTCTTGAAGTAACACCAACATGGGCTGTGGCTACTGTGTGCTTTGTTTTAATTGGTATTTCAATTCTCATCGAGCATGCTCTCCATCTTTTAGCTAAGGTAATTACTAACGTCAAGTTGTAGAGCAAAAACTGATTACTAATTAAAAGAAATTCTTGTAAGAAATCGACATAATTAATCACCGATGTGCGCTATCTGTGTAATTAACTGAACCAGCACTTCCACAAGAAAAGAAGGAAATCTTTGATCAAAGCACTTGACCAGATTAAATCAGGTAATTAACTTAATTAATTTGGTATTGGGATCACCATGATCAATCAAAAAGATGAAAAAGATCAAAACTTTTTATGTAATGGTTGTTTCATGTGCAGAGATGATGAGATTAGGATTCTTATCATTGTTGCTGGTTGTTTGTGAGAAGTATGTAGCTAACATCTGTATCCCCAAGAGCGCTGGCAAAAACTTCCTTCCTTGTGAAACCCATGAATCCGATGCAGAAGAAGCAGCCAAATGTGCCGATCAGGTATGTATGCGTCTTCGAGCTCCTCCATCTAACAGTTCTTTAATTTGGTGAAAATTTCATAATAATTACTATGAACATATAAAGTAATATTAAAAAAAGGAATGTTTGGAGATTAAAAATGAACAAACTATTTAAATTTTGAAGTTGAAAAGTTGTTGGTTTGACTCAATAATTATATATTCATAAAAATAACTAAAAAGTGAGATAATATATATAATAATCAAATTTTAGTATATAAATGGGAACAATGATTTATAGGGGAAGATATCATTGATTTCAAGAAATGGAGTACAACAGCTTCAATATTTAATATCCGTTCTGGCAATCTTCCATGTTATCTCTTGCTTCCTCACTTTCAGTCTTGGTATGCTTAAGGTATGCATGTTTTAATTTGTTACTTAATTCATGTAACTCAAGGGTGTAACAGTCATTTCACACAAGAGATTGTGGTGATCAAAACATGAAGGGAAACTAAAGTCCTTTGAACGTGTTTGACTGATTTAGATGAAAAAATGGGAGTCATGGGAGGAAATTACAAGAACATTGTAATACAAATACTCAAACGGTGAGTTTTTACTTCTTGTTTATAGTTTCCAAATCAAAATATTGACTCCACTTTCTGGTCAAAAGTGACACTTTTAATGTCAAATATTGATGTATATTTTCATAAGATCAATAGGGGAAAAAAAACTAGTATACTAGTACGTACTTCCAAAGTCAAAACTACAAAATTTTGCAAATTTCAATTTCAAGATAATCAATCAATCATTTGACCACAGAAGTTGAATAATAATATCTTTCTTCTATCTAGATCCACGGAGGTTTCAATTTGTTCATCAAACATCATTCGGAAGGCGGCATTTAAGGTTTTGGAGCGAACTCCGATTTTTCCGTCTGCTGGTATGCACGAGTCATAATTATAAAAATTTATCCCATTTTAAATGAAGGGTGGAAATATAAATCAGTGCAAGAGAAAATTTTGTAAAATGGTTAGGTTTTTATGGTTTTACATAAATGATTTAAAAAAATGTTTATATACCTAAAGATCGATCACGTAGTATGTTGAGCTGTTGAGAAATCACTCCGCGAATAATACCTGCAGAACCCAGGGAGGGTGCCCTGGGGTAGACACTCCGACGCCCAAGTCAGTATATGAATATCAGTGATGGGTAGAGGATTGCATCATACCTTGATAATCCTTAGCCTTCGTTATTTATAGGGGTCGAATCCCAATTGTACACGAATTGGGACTCTGCCACCCTTCCTTACCGTGATCGTCGGAGAGATATGTTTCCCAACGTATATGGAAATCAAATTAGTTATATCGGATATGGGTAGTTAGTTACTCCGCTTATCCGCATTCCAAGCCCTTCCTCGGGTCGTGTGGTCCGACTGTCTTATCTAAACCCGACCCGGGAGTAGTTGGCCGCGGGCTCGGTATCCGACCTCCTTTCCCCTACGGGGCGGGACCCGAGCCGCATCCTACATCATCAAGCCCCCCAGCCCAATACTGGTGGATCTCTGTGCCAGCAGGAATTGGGCTTTTCGATTCTCGTTTGACGGTGATGGGCCGCGCCGCCCATTTTATTCAAATTTCAAAACACTCAATGGCTTTTCAGAGATGACGTCAGTGTCTGTCACTTCAAATACCCTATTTCGCTAAAGAGGGCATTCATATCGTCTCTCCGCCTTACCAGGTACGATTTCACTTCTCTCCTTTCTCTTATGTTTCTCTTTGAAATGGCAAAGGAATCTAAGGAAAACATCGCTGGTTGCTTCAATGAAGCTTCCAAAGAGGAAGTAAAGAAGCTATGTAAACGTGTCGGTATAAGCGCCCGTGAATTCGGTGTTCGCATACCAGGGTCTGATCAACCTATCACTGCGGGGGGAAACGAGCACACAGGGGTCTACCTTGAGTATTTGGAGAGATCCTTGCTCCGCTTTCCTATGCCTTCTCTGTTACGCGAGTTTCTAGAGTATTACGGCATGACCCTTTGCCAGTTGGCTCCCAATGGTATTTTAAAAATCAATACCTTCGTGATGCTGTGTACAGCTCTCGAATTAGAACCTGAGCTTCATCTTTTTAGGCATTTTTTCCGATTAACCCCAAATGGCAGTTGGTATACCGTTGCCCAACGTGTGAAAGCTCCTGCGATTATCCGAGGGCTTGATACTAGCATTAAGGAGTGGAAAACTCGCTTCTTCTTTGTTCGGCGAGAGCATCTCCCCCCAATGCAGTGGAGAAATAAGGGTAGCGTGTCAGACCCTGCTCCTAAGCCTGATTCTTATTCAGAGGAGTCAGCTAGGCGTTTGGCGTCTCATTGCGTTTGGGTCTATAATTATAAGGAGTCGGTGCTGGCTTTTGCAGGGATCCGAGTTCATTGGAAATACAACCGAAACTCTCTTGCTCTGATGGAAGGGACTCAAAGTCGGTTATTTTCATTCTGCTTTCCCTTACTTTTTGTTTTGGTGTGTTTTGTGCTTGGTGTGTCACTTTGGTTATTTCTCTTTCAGGGATAAGTTTGCTTCGCTTCATGAAACATCCGCATCGTCACACTCTTTCCGTTGTTGCTGAGGATGAGGATCCGCCTGTCCGCATGGGAGAAACTAGCGCTGGGGAGACGACTGAGACTGCGGTTCGTGAGGTGCCTGGAGTTGCTTTCGATCCGTTACCGCACCCCGCGCCTGGCCCCCCTGAGGGAGGAGATCAGTCCTTTGATGCTACTGGGGAACCGGACGTGGTTGTTACGAGGTCTGTATCTGCTCCCTCGTCGTCTCATAAGCGAAGGAAAGTGGTGCAATCCTCGAGCGAGGATAAGTCGTCTACCCCCAGTCCCGTGAGAGTGGTAAGTGGTTCGCTAGTTTTGACAGCTTTACGGGTTGTGGATGCATTATCGTGATACGAGTTGCGTTGTGTAGGTGAGAGTATCGGAGCCCGAGAATGTTCCGTCGGCGTTTGTACCTTCTTGGTCGCTTACCACAGAGGCTCTGCTGACTGATAACGAGGTTCGGTCCGAGTTCCTTGATTGGGCGTTGCCTCCGCTGGAAAAAGCGTCTGTTCTGGAAATGGATGATGGTGACTTAGCTGATTTACTCGATCGATCGTTGGCTGGAGCGTTGAAAGCGGGTCCCGAGTTACGGTCTCGGTACATGGTTGGGGTTCGGGATCGCGAGAAACTGCATCGAACCGTTGATGATTTAAAAGTGCAGTGCAAGGACTACTCTGACCGTATCAGATCTTTAGAGGGGGACGTTTTGAGTCTGTCCGAGGAGAAGAAGGAATTCCGTCTTCAATCTGCGAAACGGGAGAAAGAGCTATCTGAAGCGGTGGAAACAAAGAACAACGAGAACCTTGAATTGCAGCAAGAACTTGAGAGGCTCCGGGTCGAGAATGCCGTGCTCCGTGGTCAAAAAAAGGACTTGGTTTCGCACGGTTTTGGCCGTGTTGTGAAAGCCTTTCTGAAGTCTGATGAGTTTGTTTCTGAGCTGGCGAACGTGCAAGACAAGGTGATGTTGTTTGGTTTACAGAGTGGTAAGGAGCACATGAGGCTGAGGTTGGATCCGAATCAGCCGTCGGAGGTAAACCCGCGTGCTGAGCTTGAGATAGAGGATGCTTTTAATACGATGCTCAAGACTGATTGGACTATGTTAAAGTCTTTGGGAGAGTCACGGGTTGAGTCTCTGGAAGATTTAGATAGGTTTTTATCATGATTGTTTATGTGGTACTTTTAACGTTTTGTTCTTTGACTATGTTATGCCTGGTTTATATTATTCAACAATCGTTTGTTGATTGTTTGTAGCGTCATGTTGACGTTGTAAGCTTTTTTAACATTTGGTAATGTCATGCTATGCTCGTGTTATTAGACAACTGCTTGTTGACTGTTTGTGGCATCATGTTGACGCTTTTTACTTGTGCACAAGGCAGGCCTCACTTAGCCTGTATAGCGTATTAGCTGTTTGATATCTCGTGGCCGCTTGTTCGTGTGCTGTCTGTGCGACGGGGCACGGATACGGCGTGCGGGCCAGCGAGTTATTTTTGTGGCCTTGTGGCCGTCAGGCGCTCATGGGGCGCTGAAAAAACGATACGTTCGAGAAAAGCAAAGTCTTTCATTTATTATTAGAATGGGCTGCCTTTAACAGGTCAGCGAAGTAATAACCGTATCGTAGTACATAAAATAGAAGAAATGGAGTAAAGCAGAATTCAAATGTAGTACTTGCGTAAATTTGAGACGTGCCATGCTCGCGGTACGGGGTTGCCGTGTAGATCTTCTAGGACGTTTGAGCCATCGGGATATGCCTCGATTATTTTGTAAGGGCCTTCCCACTTTGGTTTCAAAGCTCCTTGCTCCTCCGCTCGACTCGCTTCGTTTTTCCGGAGCACCAGGTCTCCGGGTTTCATTTGTCGGTGGCGAACTCGCCGGTTATAGAACCTCTCGGTGGCTGCCTTGTAGGTCGCTGTCCGGATTGCTATCCCTTCAAGCCTCTCCTCCTTAAAATCCAGGTTTGCTCGGAGTTCGGCATTATTCTGATGCTCGTCTATCGTCTGAGTTCGATGGGTGTGGATACGGATTTCGGGTGGCAATGCCGCTTCGGAGCCGTATACAAGGCTATAAGGGGTTTCACCGGTGTTCGTACTTGGCGTGGTTCGGATAGCCCATAGGACCTGGGGTAGCTCATCTGCCCAGTTACCGCCGGTTGAAGTGATACGTTTACGCAGACCCTCCTTAATCGTCCGGTTCGTTACTTCCGTCTGCCCATTCGCTTGGGGGTGGGCTACGGATGTAAAGTTCTGCTTGATGTTCAGTTCGGTGCACCACTTCTGAAAGTTGCCGTCGATGAATTGGGCTCCGTTGTCCGTCACGAACTCTCCCGGGATGCCGAATCGGCAAATAATGTATTTCCACAAGAATTTCAGCACTGCTTTGCTGGTCATCGAGGTGAGGGGCTCTGCCTCCACCCATTTTGTGAAGTAGTCGATCGTGACTATTAGATAGCGGTATCCTCCGGGGGCTGTAGGGAGCGGTCCGATTAGATCGATGCCCCATTTGTAGAAGGGCCATGCGGCAGAGACACTGATTAGGTTGTGTGCAGGTAGGTGTACGTTGGGTGCGTTTTTCTGGCAGCTGTCACATCCTTGAACTAGATTTTCCGCATCCTTGAAGATGGTTGGCCAGTAGTAGCCCAATCTGTTGACCTTGAGGGCTAGGTTTTTGGCCCCCATGTGATTTCCGCACACTCCTTGATGGACCTCTTGTAGGACGTATTTGGCTTGTTCTTCGTCCACACATCGGAGCCATGGCGACGTATATCCTTTCTTATACAGCACGTTGTTTTGCATCGCGAACTTAGGGGCTTTTATGCGCAACTGTCTTGCCTCCTTCGGATCTTTTGGGGTAATTCCTGTAGTTAAATAGTCCATGATCGGTGTCATCCAGTTTTTCCCCGACTCGGTAGTAGGGGCCGCGAAGGATCCGTTGATACTTCGGTTTTTCACCAGTTCTACGAGCACGCGTTTGTTCAGGTGGGCGAAAGAAGACGAAGCCAATTTGCTGAGGGCGTCGGCTCTCTTATTCTTCGACCTAGGAATGTGGCGAAAATGTATCTCCTTGAAATTTGCACTTAGGGAGCGGACTTGCTCTCTGTATTTCCGCATGTGGCTTTCCTTTGCTTCGTACTCCCCTCTTATCTGGTTGATTATTAGGGCCGAATCAGCGTGGGCCCATAGTCGCCTGACGCCTAGCTGCAGGGCCAGGTCGAGGCCTGCGATCATTGCCTCGTACTCGGCCTCATTGTTGGAGGCTTGGAACTCGAATCGGAGGGCATAGGTGGTCTCTAGACCGTCCGGATCTATGAGGATGAGGCCCGCTCCGGATCCTTCGGCACATGAAGCTCCGTCCACGTACAGCGTCCATTCCTTTGGGGTTGAGCTAATGCACCGGCTGTTTGTCTTTACAGATTCTCTTGGCATTTCGGCGAGGAAGTCGGCTAACACCTGTCCTTTCATAGCAGATCTGGGCCGGAATTCAATGTCATGTTCGCCGAGTTCGACTGCCCACTTTGTCATTCGGCTGGAGTTCTCCGGATTATGCAGCACATGCCTTAGAGGTTCGTTGGTCAGAACTATTATTGTGTGAGCGAGAAAATATCTGCGGAGGCGTCTCGCCGTGTTTACTAGTGCTAAGACTAGCTTTTCGACGCTGTCATAGCGAACTTCTGGCCCCTGCAATGCTCTGCTAACAAAGTATATTGGTTTTTGCGTACCTGCGCGTTCGGCTATCAAGACGCCGCTGACTGACTCGTGCGCCGATGATAGATATACGTATAACTCCTCGCCTGGTTTTGGTGCGGTTAAGGCGGGGAGTTTTTGGAGAAACTCCTTCAGTTCTTGGAATGCGGCGTCCGCTTCGGCTGTCCACTTAAAGTCTTTGCTGTTGACACACCCTTTCAATGTTTTGAATAGTGGCAGGCTTCTTTCTGCTAGCTTGGAGCAGAATCGATTGAGAGCCGCGAGTTTTCCGTTAAGAGATTGTATCTGCTTTACCGTTTGGGGTGCGGCCAATTGGACGATGGCTTGTACTTTCTTGGGGTTGGCCATGATTTCCCCGCTCTTGTCGACCCAAAATCCTAGGAATTTTCCGGCGGACATACCGAATGAACACTTCTTCGGGTTTAGCTTCATATTCACTTGTCGCAGAGTTCTGAAGGTTTCTTCCATGTCTGCTAGTAAGTCTTCTTCGGTACTGCTTTTGATGACGATGTCGTCAACGTATGCCTCGACGTTCCGGCCGGCTTGGTGAGCGAATGCCTTGTCTATCAACCGTTGGTACGTAGCTCCGGCGTTCTTTAATCCGAACGGCATTTTCGTGTAGCAGAACGTCCCTTTTTCCGTGTAGAATGCTGTATTTTCCTCGTCTTGTTCGGCCATCTTTACTTGTTGATATCCTTTATAGGCATCTAGGAAGCATTTGTACTTCGCGGTGCTGAGAGATTCTACCTTTTGATCGATCTCCGGCAGGGGGTAGCTGTCCTTCGGGCAGGCCTTGTTCAGATCTGTAAAATCGACGCACATCCGCCACGTGCCGTCCCCCTTTTTTACCAGGACTGGATTGCTAATCCAGCTCGGATACTGCGCTTCTCGCATTACTCCTGCTCGGACCAGGTTTGCAACCTCGCCGTTGATGACCTCGTTCCTTTCTAAAGACTGAGGGCGCTTCTTCTGTTTCACCGGGGGTATATTCGAGATCGCGAGTCGGTGTTCGGCGATACTCCGGGGCACTCCCGTCATGTCACTGGCTTGCCAAGCGAAAACGTCCGCGTTATCACATAATAACTTGATCATCTGCTGTCGCGTGTAAGGGTTCAGAGATGCGCTGATTGTTATTGGTTGGTCCGGGAAGAGGCGGTTGACAATGACTTGCTCTGAGGTCTGATCTGGGGCGCTCTTTCCTTCTTTTACGCTTAGGGCGCCATGGGTGTGGTGGGTCGGTGCTTCCAGAGGTTCTCCGTGCAAGACGGCTACCCATTCGCTGACGGGGAACTTCACTACGTTATGGGACGTTGATGGTACCATATTCCAGGTTCGGATCGCAGGACGCCCGAATATTATATTGTACGGCGACGGGGAGCGTATTACGAGAAAGTCGACATTTTCCGTACGGTAATGGGGGTTTGTCCCCAGGGTCACGGCGATGCGCACTTCGCCTAGCGGCCACGCCTTTTCTCCCGAGAATCCTATTATGGGTTCTGAGGCAGGTCTGAGCGTTCGGCGGAGTCTGGCCGGCATTTCTTCAAAGCAGTGTTCATACATTATTTCCACCGCGCTCCCGGTGTCTACATACACTCGATGTATTGCTTGACCCCCTACGACGGCCGAGATCAATAGGGGTTCTAGGCCGCTGATTCCTTCGGATCTGTCTTGATCATAGAAACGGATTTCGGGGAGTCGATTTTCGGCTCGGCGTTTCAGCGGACGGTATTCCGGAGGATGAGCCGCCATGTTTGGGCGCGTGTGCTCTCTTCGTGCCATCATTATCTCTTTTTCTATGTGAGGGGGAGCTTCCAAAGCCTTAGGTGGTTCTCTCCTTTCGTGCTTTTGCCACGAGTATTGCTTTCGTTCGGGTGAGGGTTCCTTTCGAGACTTTTGACCTTTTATCCCCTTCACGAGATGTGCTAGCTTACCATTCTTTATGCACGCCTCGATTTCTCGCCTCAGATCCGAGCAATTATTCGTATCATGTCCGAAGTCATCATGGAAATCACACCACTTGGATTTATCCCGTTTGTGCGCGGGAGTCATCATTTTGTTCGGGGGACGAAAACTGGTGCGTACATCTTCAGTTGCCAATATTTCTTTAGGGGTTTTGAGTAATGCAGTGTGGTTGTAGGGGGTTCGGTCGGATGACCGCTTCTGGTCCTTCTTTCCTTCCCTGTT
>JAANYP010006610.1:0-24879 GCA_020465985.1 Centrapalus pauciflorus | reverse complement strand
GAAGACAAAGTGGAAAACATAACTGCTCAGCCTGCCCACGCTGTTCTGTAACATGAAGACAAAAGGTTATTTGAAAAAGGGTGACAGACCTTTTTCTTATATCAAAGTAGGCCTTTACAAGGGAGAAAGACGCAAAGTTGACATTCCTAAATTAGTTAAAGGCAATGCAACAGTAGACAAAGTAAAAAGACAAAAGTTCTGCACATGTGAAGACAAGTCTGCTTTTCAGAAAAGTGCAGAAAAGGTTATGTTGTCTTTTCAACAAGACTTCTCCTTTTTCATTCCTTCCAATGAAGATGTTTCTCTTAGATCCTCTAAGTGAGTATAAAAGGAAGCTTCTAAGGTCAGAAAGAAGTGTGAAGAAAGCTAAGTGCTGAAACCAAGAGTGAACGTGCAAGTGTGATTTTCATGCATGCAAACCTTCTGTGTAAACCAGCATCTGTGTGTCTAAGCTGTTTTACATAAGCTGTTCCCTTAAGTCTTGTAAACACAGTGAGTGCTTCTTAGTGAGTGTATTCATTGTATACTAGTTTGAGTTTGTCTTAGACTAGTGAGCATACTGTTGTATCTGTCATCTCAGCTTGAACTATTCCGCATTCAAACTTGTTTGTAATTAACAAATTGTTGATAATACATACAAACATTGAGAAAAGAGTGTGTAGTTTTTAAATTGCTGTATTCTCCCCCCCTCTACAGCTTATAACTATATACTTTGGGAACCTCTCGGGACCTACAAAACGATTCTTCAATAATATAACACATGCATCCATATTTGCATCATCCAATCTAAATTTCAGTTCTTATAAAAACCGAACCAAAACTCTTAAATTCGAAGAGTTCAAGAAATTTTCACCTTAAAACGATGATTGCAGATGCTATAGTTCCTTTCTAGCAAACTAAATCCAGATTTCCAGCTTCAATTATCAACTTTTGATGATCTTGATTTTTAGAGAGAGAGTGAGCCGAGAGATGAGAGAGAGAGAGAGAGAGAGAGAGAGAGAGAGAGAGAGAGAGAGAGAGAGAGAGAGAGAGAGAGAGCTTGGTTCAAATGAATGGAAATAATGAATTTCCCCCTTTTATTTCCATCTTTCAACTCTTGGCACATTTCACCCCTCTACTTATCCGGTTCCATTAAATACTGATTTTGTAAAATAAAAGAATTCTATCTTTTATTTATTATTCCTTAATAATTTAATAATTATTTTCACTTAATAATTTAAAATTCTAAATTTCCATATAATACAACCAACTTTATAATCAATCCAAATTTCTTACCAACTTTCATAATATTAAATTACATTAGTTTAAAAATTCATCTAATTGAACCCCAATTACAGTAATTCAAATCTAAGGATGTTACACGGAGATGTATCCGAATGATCTTAATCATGATGAGAATGTTAATCTTATGCATCAACTTAAATACTATATTAAAAATGTGAAAGACGATCAAATATTTTCTAATTTGAATGGAGTCCACGAGCTTGCTAAATTAATGGCGAAAACTAATAAGAAACATCTTTCGTATTCTTTGGTTTATCAATTGTTGAAGTTAATATTTGTTTTGACGGTCGCAACTGCAACAATTGAGAAATAGTATTGTCTTATGTACTATTTTAATCATAAGAATCTTGGTATTTGTTAATTTTGTGTTGGCAACCCGTTTCCAGGGCCGGTCCAGGGGGGGGGGGCGAACTGGGCCTTGGCCCAGGGCAGCAAAACAAAAGGGGCAACAAATTTTTAGCCCAATTCAAGTTATACTAGGTTTAGAATTTAGCCCAACTTTTATAAGCCCAGTCCATCGATCCATTTACTTGTGCAGTTCGTGCGTGGAACTGAAGCATCCGTCTGGGAAGATGAAAGGAGCCTAGCGAAATCCGAAGCGGCCGTCTAGAACTGAAGCGTCTGTCTCCCAATTCCCAAAGCGGTGATGCGGCTGAAACGATTCAACGGAGCCTAGCGGAATCCGAAGAGTCGGGGGGGGGGGGGGGGGGGATGAAGGTTCAGCAAGAACCGTAGAAGATGGATGGGCGATAGCCACCCACGCTCACCGGTCACGAACCCTCTTTCTCCTCCTGCGACGGCGGACAGCTGACGGCGGACGATTCCGTGGTATGTGAATTCAACAATTCAATCCATCTGACTCTCTTTGTATTTGAATGGAATTTCAATATTTCTGAATCTGAATTCTGATTTTATGTTTATGATGAATTGATGATTCTGATTTTTTGGTACCGGATGAGTTATGAGTTTTTGATGAATTGATGATTCTGATTTTTTGATTTTTTTTATGAATTGATGATTCTGATTTTTTGGTACCGGATGATTCTGTTTTTTGGTACTGGATGAGCTATGAATTGATGAATTGATGATTCTGATGTTTGTGTTTGTGTTTCTGATTTATGTATATGAATTTTTTGGTACCGATTGAATTATGAGTTTAGAAGAATGATTTTTTGGTACTGGATGAGTGGATGAATTCTGATATTACATAATTGTATTCACATAATTGGTTTTTTATTCATATAATTGTTATTTCATTCTTCAATAATTTGCCTAATTGGTGTTTGATTTCATTAATTTGTAGGTGTAACTATTAATTGAAGCTTCATTGATTCAAAGGACAAAGAAACGATACTCAAGGTGTTAACTTTCTATTCTTAAAACTTATTTAGTAGTTTTAAATACTTTTTTTAGCATAGCATATCCATTGAAAGTAGATTTTTAGAAAATGTTGATTACAACAAGATAATTGATATTTTTGTTTCTAGAAATGCATGAAGACATCGGTTTAGGTGATTTGTGAAACTTGTATTTGAGTTTTATGTATTTTAATAATAATCGGCGTGGGGATGAGCCGCCTAGCTTGACTAGGTTCCAAACCCCGTAAAAAATAGTATGATGTATCTTAACGTCTTTAAGGGCATTATATTTTTATCTCGCCCATGGCATTAAATTGTTCAGGACCGGCCCTGCCCGTTTTGGTGACCCGATCATATTAGAAAATATAACTATTAAACGTAGTAATAAAATATCCTGGTCGGATCAGAGCATCTGGGAGGAAAAGAAAGAGCAGGGTGGATCCTTCTGTGATCATAATGCAATGTTCTTTTGTATATAATGTGTATTTTATGTTTCTGACATGCTTGACTGGGTTTGTAAGTTGTCCACTGCCTGTGAACAATATTGGGTGGTTATCTTAGGATCAGAATCTATAACTTTTTCTAAGGGTTGGACACACACATAAACATATAGAAACGTACACATGTATACATTAAAGCGTGATATGTGTACATTGAATCACATATTAGGCGACAAAGATATAGAAACATAAGCTACCATGAGGGTGTTTGGATTTACGTTTGAAAAAGTGATGTAGCGTTTTGGAAACTAATAATCAGATAATAGTTGTAACAAAAAGTGTTGTTGGAAATGTAGTGTTTGGTTTAGCTTCTGCTATTTGCTATCATAATTATCAAATAAGCAGTTTTTAAAGTGTTTGGATTTGCATTACTTGTAAAATGACCAAATAATCACTTATTAAGCAAATAAGCTACATTTTTTTAACTTATGAAAAAGTGTGGTAGGATTAACTCTAAACGCAAATAATCACTTATTAACGTATGCAATCCAAACACTTTAAACCAATTATTTGCGTTATTGTAAGGTAATAAATTAATAATCACGTTCATAACGCAAAACCAAAAACCCTACTGTATATATCACCTGTATGAAAAAAAAAACATTAGGGTGGATGCATGACAAAATACTAGTCCCACTATCTCATTGTAGTACAAGAAATATATTAGACGTTAAGATGCAAAACCAGAATCAATGACCCCCTTAATTTTAAGGTCGAAAGAGCAAAGATCTGCGCATTAATCTTAAGTTGTATTTGTGACCATATATATTAACATCTTTGTAATATTGTTCCAGCGTTACGTGGCGTACACAAAGTCTGGTACATGTTTTATCCCAACGAACTGTTGATGGCATCATCATTCATTGACATAGATGAAACTCAAGTAAGTTAAAGTTTAATGTTTTTGCTATGATAAACCTTAATATGTATAGTTTATTATGTTTTAATTCAAAGTCCGACACTTGTTTTAATTTTATGTTTCTAAATTCATATATATAAAACATGATTTATTAATATTTTATTATGTATAACTTCTTAAATATTTAATATTGTTTATATGATTTATATTTATTTTTAATATATATTGATAAGTTTATATTTATTTTCTTCTCTTATCTTTAATAGTTAAAAAATTATATTTATTTATTTTATAGTTTAGTAATTTTAATATTATATTACTTGATTAAAGGTGGATTTAGTATGATGAGACATATGTTGAGGACACCCCTCGTGTGATGCTTGATGATCATGATGATTTGGATTCGACTCAAAACAAAGAAGATCATGTCGAAGAAACCAATAAAAGAAAACGTCAATATAAAGAGAGGGCCCCGTGTTGGAAGCTCTTTGATGTACTTTATAAAGTTGAAGATGATGGAGCTAAAAGGAAACATGCAAAATGTAAGTATTGCTCCGTGATTCTTAAAGCCGATCCAACAAGGAACGGAACTTCTAGCTTAAAGAAACATTATCCAAGTTGTGATAAAAACCCCGAAAACAATATGAATAAACAAGGTACATTGCAATTTAAGAAAGAAGCAAGTGGTGAGGGAAGTGTGACTACATGGAAACATGATGAGAAAAGAATAAAAAAAGCTTTATTAAATTTGTTTGTTGTGGGAGAACTACCATTTAAGTTTGTTAAACATGAAGCTTTTATTGAGTATAGTAGTGTGCTAAATGGAGAGGTTACTTTGTCATCACGACATAAAATTAGTAGAGATGTTGCAAAGTACTATGTCGATGAAAGAAATAAATTGATTGATTACTTAAGTAGTCCAACAAATACAATACGTTTGACTACGGACACTTGGACTAGCTCGTGTCAAAGGATCAACTACATAGTAGTCACGACTCATTTTATAGATGATAATTAGGTTTTGCACAAAAGAATTATTAATTTTAGACCCATTAATAGTCATAAGGGGATGTGGCCTGAAAATTATTAGATTGCATAGATGGTTGGGGGATTAAAAGTGTAATGAGTATTGACAATGCATCTTCCAATGATAAGGCAATAGAGTTTTTGATCAAGAAGTTGCCAAATATGTATGATGGTGGCAAACATTTTCAAATAAGATGCATGGCTCATATTATCTTATTGTCAAAGAAGGTTTGAAAGAGAATAATCATCATGTAGAACATGTTCAAAATGCGGTAAGATATATAAGAAATTTCACACAAAGAATCACAATGTTTAGAAAGTGCATGATAGCTTGTGGAGTGGAATCGAAAAAGTTTTTGTGCGGTGATTGTCCTACACGGTGGAACTCGACTTACGAGTTGTTGAAAATTACAGTGGAATTAAGAGAAGTGTTTCTCAAGTATGAACTTGAAGGTAAATTTAATTCTATATGTTTATGTTTTGTAAGTTTGTCATGTTTTTTTTGCATATAGTTACTTTTTTTGTGTTAGATAAATCATTTGGACGTGATGATATTAAAGCCCCAGATAATGAGGATTTTCATGTTTGCAAAGGTATGATCGATTTTCTCGAAAAATTTAAGGCTAAAATAGAGCTAGTTTCGGCAACTTTAAAAACTCTAGCACATCATTTTCTTAGAGAAATTCTAGATGTTGAAAAACATCTACGGAATTGGGAAGCATCACCCCAGTTTTGGATGATGGGTTTGAAAATGCGTAAAAAATATGACAAGTATTGGAGTGATTTTGAAAAGTTGACCGACTTTATGTATATTGCGGTTTTATTGGACCCGTCAATGAAATCTACATTCTTGAGACATGCATTTCGTAAGATCATCATGTACACGGTTACGGTTGATATTCTCAAGTATACACAAGATATAGACAAGAAGGTTGCTTCTTTGCTTCGGAATGTTGAAGATAAGAAGGAAAAATTGTTTGTAATGTACAAACAAAAATTTGACAAGATCGAGTCTCATGCGTCTTCTCAAGAATGTAGTAAAGAAGATGTTAGTTGTTGTGATGATGACAATGACTTTTTTGGTGAATTTCTAAACGTGGAGGAAAGCAACTCATTTTCATTGGAGACGGAACTAAAAAGATATTTGAATGAGCCAATAACTCCATACAATAAGGAGTTTGACATTCTTCGATGGTGGAAGCAAAATGCATTGCGTTTTCTGATCGTTTCTCGAATGGACAAAGGTACATTTTAAATTATTTCTAGCACTTATTTACTTTTACAAGTTATAAATTTATATATTATGTTGTTAAATGTCTTGGCATTTCAAATTTCGACTGTGGCATCGGAGTCGGTGTTTAGTACTAGCAGACGTGTTTTAGATACGTAGTTGAGGCTTTGGTCACCTAAAATTGGGTTAGAAAATCGAGGAAACCAATTGTAGATGATGTTGACGATATTTTCGAAAGATGATGACATAGCGATAGGTAATAATTTTCTTTTTTGTAGAAATTTTTTATCAAATCATTGATTACATACTAACTTTGTTTAATTTCTCATTTTTACTTGTAATATAGAGGTTGAAGAGGCGATGTGTGCTTATGATGGAAAAGATAAAGGAAAATTGGCCACCGATGATTAAGACTTGATATTAACGTTCTTTGTTTTGATACATGTTTGTAACCTTAAAACGTTGAACTTATAGTTGTTTATGTTTTTTGTTGGGTGTTGCCGCTCTTTTGAACTATATAGTTGTTTAAGCATTTTTTATATTGTATTCAGTATTCGGTATTCGGGTGCAATATTTGGTAATTTATGTTCGGTATTTAGTACATTTTCCTAATTAGGTCCCAATACGTGCTTGGCACCGAAAACCCGGTCCTAGAACCGGAACCGAACCGGTGCCATATAAACTTAATTGGTTCGGTATTCGGTTCTTTCACATCTCTTATTTCGGTTTCTGGTTTTTCGGTACCGGTTCGGTACGATCCGGGTACCGGGCTCACCCCTAATTATCATCTATTACCTACACACACACACACACACACAAGAAAAATAATTTTTTTATATATATAATTTTGTTAACCGATTTACCAAAAATTTAGATTGTTTTGATTTTCTTTGAAAATGTGTTAACATTTGTATCAAAATATATATAAAAAAAACTTGTGGGTGACAAAATAAACAATATCAAACTAATGATATGTTACGCGCGCGCACACGCGCGCACACACACACACATATGATCAAATGAGAAACTAAATATATCTTGAAAAGTGTGAGAAGCATTGTGACTCATTTTTTACGTGTTGATTCAATATTTTTTGAATATATAAATAATGAATCATAAATTCCGGATTACATAAATCAACAAATTATTACTTTTTTATATTGATTTATTAGTTTTTGAATTTATAAATAATGAATCACAAAATCAAAAATAAGTGAATTAGTGTACACAATAATGAATCAATATATAAAATTAGTGAACCATAGTGTTTCTCACATTTCTGAAGATATATTTAGCTTATCATGATAACCTAAACATGTATATATAAATCCATAGTTGGGAACAATGTGCATCGGAGAACCTGAGAGAACCAACTGTAGCACTTAAATTAAGTCCATAATTGGTGCATCATGTGATGCACATAATAGATATGCATAGGAGTATTTTGGGGAAAATGATATATTTAGTGAACTTAAATTTAATTTTATATTGATTGAAGAATTCATTCAATAATCACATATTACGCCAATAATACAGTTATAAATCAAAATAAATTCAATTGAAAAAGTTAAACAAATATTATTTATCTAAAATTTAAGAAATTCAAATGAATCAATATGTTGCATCATCGTGTTCATAATCTTCTTCATATCAGATGATTCAACGCGATGTATCTTCTTCTTCACATCGAATGCATCTTTGTTCATCGGTACATCATTTTGGTGTTCATCGTTCATCATCGCGACGCATCTGTGGTTCAATGCAATGCATCTTTGTTCACCGTTACATCATCTTCGTGTTCGTCGTTCATCATTATCGTGATGCCTTAACTTTTCAGTATGATTGGGTGGGGTAGGGTACGATGAGTGTAATATAAGGGTGAGTATAGACGTGGTAAATTTAATGGGTGGATAGATTGGTGGTAGGGTAAGGTGCTAGGCCTATGAATGGGGTGGGTGGGTAGGTAGAGTGGGGTGGGGTACAATACGATAGGTGTAATAAAAGGGTAAGAAGAGATTTGGTAAGTTTAGTATGATGAGTAGGGTAGGTGGGGTAGGGTGGGTTTGGGTGGGGTAAGGTAGGGTGGGTGGGGTGGATAAGGTATAGCTAGAGTAGGTTGGGTTTAGTCGGGTCGATATGGTAGGTGTGAGTGAATAAAAAAGATATATCATGGGAATTGAATGTTCATTTATTGAAAACTCCAATGGAAAGCACATTCCTTTTGTGGAGTGAATTTGCTTGAAAGGGAATTATCATTCTATGAAATTTGACAGCCAAACATGTCATAAGAATGAAATGTTCATTCATTTTCTATCAAATTTCATTTAGAATCTGTGAAGCAAACGCCTCTAAGGATGTAGTAGGGGCATTATTGAAATATTTATTATATAAAAATTAATTTATCTATTTAAGATAAATTAAAAATAGATTAGGAAGGTCAATCATTTCATTAATCATGTTTCCTATTTTATTCCTCATTTCCCTCCCTCATCTCCATCCATCTCTCCCTCACACTCTTACACACACACACTCTCCATCTCACGACCGCCTCTTTCACCACCACACCATCATTACGGCTGGCCACCATGTCCACCACTACATCGTTGTTGTGGCACTACTCGCAGATGATCAAGACATATCACGTACTATTACGAGTACCTCATGAAAGATGTAGATTTTATTGTGTTTCCTAATATATATAATTTTGTTGTAACTATTTCCTTGTATTTTTCCTTTCTTGTATTATTTATTGGTCAATCCTCTCAATGGAATACAGTGTGAATTTTATAATATCCAATCCCTCTCATGGTATCAGCCTAACCTACTATCCCTATTTCTTTTTTGCTTCCTGCGATCTCTTTTTCTTCCTCATGGCTGCCGACAACCAGGACTCCCCTCTCCCTCTTTCTACCCTTCTTCATCTGATCACTATAAAACTTTCTTCCTCCAACTATTTACTGTGGAGAAATCAGATTCTATCTTTGTTTGCTTATCAAAATTTGGTTAGCCATGTTGACGGATCTCTTATGTCGCCATCTTCTACGATCACCGTTGGTGACAAATCCTCTCCCAATCCGGTGTATCTTTCTTGAAAAGAAGATGATCAACGTGCTCTTCTTATTATACAATCTTCTCTATCTGAAGAAGCCATGGCCGAAGTTCTTAATCTTACCACCGTTCGTCATGTGTGGCATGCTCTTGAAGTCGCTTATAGTCACGACTCTGTTAAACGAATGCAAAATCTTCGAGATTCTCTTCGACAACTGCAGAAAGGTACCATGTCGGTTTTTGATTATGGAAGGCAATTTAAGGCTTTATGCGATCAGCTTACTGTCATCAGTCATCCTGTTGACGATCTTGATAAAACCCATTGGTTTTTGTGTGGTCTCGGCCCCTCTTTTGAGACGTTTTCTACAGCTCAATGTGCAATTAAACTAAGTGCTTCTTTCCGTAATCTTCTTTCTCAAGCTGAAGGTCATGATTTATTTCCTAAATCTATGCATGGGTCGTCAACTCCGCAGGCTGCCTTTGTTGCTGAACAGCCTCGTGGTCCTTCAAACTCTTCTGGTCGCAGATTCTCTTTTTCTAGTAATCGAGGCCGGCAATCTAATGGTCGTGGTCGTCGACCACCACACTGTCAGTTATGGCGCAAGGATGGGCACTATGCAAATCAGTGTCCCGATCTCTCTACCTTTGCGACACGCACACCCTCTATTGATGCAAATCTTGCCACTACCTTTCATGCCCATTGTCACGTAGCCGACAACTCTCCGGATTGGTACGTTGACTCGGGAGCCACTGCTCACATGACACCATCTTCCTCCAATCTTGATTCTGCTAAACCATACTCAGGTATTGATTGTGTCACTTTTGGGAATGGTAATTCCCTTCCCATTTCTCATATTGGTAAATCTTCTTTTTCTAATTATATACATCTCCTTGACGTACTTGTTGTTCCACATCTTACAAAAAATCTCCTTTCTATAAGCAAGTTAACAAAGGTCCATCCTATTGATATTCTTTTTTTCTGATTCTTATTTTGCCATTCAGGCCTCACCAAGACTATTTTAGCTCGGGGACGGGTTGATGATGGTCTTTACATTCTCGAGCATGGTCAAAAAGCACTCTTGGCAGGTCTTTCATCTAATAAACTCAACGCCTCCTTTGGCACTCTAGATTGGGGCATGTTTCCTTTGATATTATATCCCTTTTAGCTAAGTTAGGATGTTTGTCGGTTACTTCACTTTTTCCTACGCTTCATGTTTGTTCTTCTTGTCAATTGTCCAAAAGTAAGCGATTGCCTTTTGAATTAAATTTTAAGCATTCATCTCATGTGTTAGATTTAATCCATTGTGATTTATGGGGACCTTCTCCGGTAATATCCAACGACAACTATCTCTTTTACATTATCTTTGTGGATGATTATTCTCGTTTTACTTGGTTTTATCCGCTTAAAGCGAAATCTAATATTTTTGTTGTTTTACCGACATTTTTAGCATTTGTTCAAAATCAATTCTCATGTATAGTTAAAAATTTTCAAAGTGATGGTGGCACACAATTTGTTAATAATCGGATACGAATTATTTTTATGGAAAATTGTATCCATCACTGTATCTCATGCCCCTATACCCCGCATCAGACAGGGCAGGCGGAACGTAAACATCGACACCTTACGGAAACCGGCCTTGCGATGCTTTTTAATGCCCACACACCAGCTTCTTATTGGGCAGATGCTTTCATTTCAGCTACATATATCATTAACCGCCTACCATCAAAGTTACTTCAAAACAAAAGTCCCTTTGAATTACTGTTTGGTTCTTCACCAAATTATGACATCTTTCGAACCTTTGAGTGTCGAGTTTTTCCTTATCTCCGAGATTATGCCCCACACAAACTTGCTCCTCGTAGCATTTCATGTGTTTTTATTGGCTACAACACCAATTATAAAGGTTACCGATGTTTGGATTTATCTACTTCTCGTATTTACACCACTCGACATGCTCAATTTGATGAATCCTCTTTCCCATTTACGGGTATCATGAACAATGTTGATCTAGCTTCTCCGGTTTTCTCAAGGTACAATGAGTCATCATCTCCTCCTCCAATTGCCGAACTCATACCTCGGACATCTACACCTTCATCACAACCTTTACCTAAGTCCCTTACCCCTTGTACTATATGTGTTCCTACCCATCCCGCCACTGATACTCCATTGGACCAACATGCACCTTTGGCCCAAACAGATTATACACCCCAACTGACTCCATTATCTGATCCGCCCTTACCATCGCCTAGTCCAGCACCTGCGACCCAACCACCTTCACCACCACAGGGCCTAGACGTACAATAGAACTCTCCATTACAGCCCTCTATTCAAGCTCCTCCCAGTCATCATATGACTACTCGTTCCACATCTGGTATCTTCAAACCTCGTAGAATAGCCGACCTCGCTCAGTTGATGAGTAATCCGCTTCATGCAGCTCTTGTTGCAAGCAGGGAACCCAAAGGCTTTAATACTGCTCTCAAACAACCTGAATGGCTTGCTGCTATGCAAGCAGAAATGCGAGCATCTCAAGCAAACAACACGTGGGTTTTGGTTCCTCGCCCGAAATCTACTAATGTTGTGGGTTCTAAGTGGGTTTATTGTACTAAATATCTTGCGGATGGTACTGTGGATCGGTTGAAAGCTCATCTTGTTGCACAAGGGTTTACTCAAATTCCAAGACTCGACTATTCTCTTACCTTTAGTCTTGTTGTTAAAGCATCCACCGTGCAGATTATTTTAGCTCTTGCTGTGTTGAACAAATGGTCTCTACATCAATTAGACGTTAACAATGCTTTCCTAAACGGCCATCTCACCGAAACGGTTTTTATGGAGCAACCACCGGGGTTCATCGACTCTCGTTTTCCTAATCATGTTTGTCGGTTAAAGAAAGCATTATATGGTTTAAAACAGGTTTCATCACCTCAGCACCTTCCTTCAACGCCTGGGGTTTGTTTGCAGTAAAGCGGACACATCTTTATTTGTCTATCAGCATCGATCATGTACTATCTACTTATTGGCAAATGTTAATGATCTAATGATTATAGGTAATCATTCGGAGACCATAGATCGATTCATCGCTGCCCTCAATAAGGAGTTTGCAACAAAAGATTTGGGTCGTCTAAGCTATTTTCTCAGCTTAGAGGTCACCTACGATGAAACTGGTTTATTCTTAAGTCAAGAAAAATATGCCCATGATGTTCTCACACGTGCTAAGTTGCTTGATGCTAAGCCGGTATACACGCCTTTGTCAACCACCATCGCTCTTCTAAGTAAAGGTGAACTCTTTCATGATCTAACTACGTATCGATCTCTAGTTGGGGCTCTTCAATACCTCACTATTACTCGCCCAAACTTGTCTTATGATGTAAATCAAGTAAGTCAGTTTTTGCACGCCCCAACGTTTGATCACTTTCAAGCCGTCAAACGAATTCTTCGGTATCTGAAGGTACTTTTTCATATGGCCTGTCTTTCTGTTATTCATCCAAACCATCATTGATTGGTTACTCTGACGCCAATTGGACTCGTTGTCTCGAAACCCGACGTTCTACATACGGTTATTCGATCTTTCTTGGTGGTAATCTTGTTTCATGGAGTGCTAAGAAACTACCCACCGTGTCACGATCGAGGCTAACACTGCTGCGGAAATAATCTGGGTTACCCATCTTCTTCGAGAACTTCATGTCTTGCCTCCAGATCGTCTTACTATACTTTGTGACAATCGGAGTTCTCTTTTTCTTAGTCGAGATCCGGTCTCGCATAAAAGGACAAAACACATTGATCTTGACTACCACCTTGTTCGAGAACTTGTATCTTCTGGCAAGACATGAAGGGTATATGTTTATATAATTATGGAGTTACAGTTAAACCCTATTTTAACCGTACTCAATTTCCCAAGCCCATCAGGATAGAGTTTACCTCGTACAATCATACCTTACACTACTAGTAATCTTACGGTTAAAGACTAAGCACCAAACAAGCACTTAATGAACTTAAACCAAGCATGTCTCTGATAATTGATACACCCCGTTCTAAAAACGCGACGCTTTTACTAAAATCCGCAACATAAACCTCGAAGTAATAAAATAAAGTTTTCTAAATTCAAACCACAACCATCAGAGTACGCTAAAATTTAAATGTAGTTATTACAACCAAATCGAAAGTCTAGGGATCTACTCCTCCCAAGTACAAAATATAAATCAGAGTAAATGCGGAAGTCTTTCGGATACCATAAATCCTCAAACTCTAGATCCTGAAGCTGGTGGTTTTCCCTTATTAGCTAAACCTGAAAAGTTGTCCCTACAACCGGGGTAAGCCGTCGCCTAGCGAGTAACATATTTAAAAGCACAGACAAGCATATATAACATGATTAACACAAATATCGGCTCAAATTCAACATGTATAGCATTACGACTCGCTCGATCTAGCATACACGATTAGGGTATTGTTACCGGCTCGCCCGATAACAAGTACACGACGTACGACTCGCTCGGTTAGTACGTGTACAAAACATGCCGCTCGCCCGACATGCAACTCAGAAGCACACAACAACCTCACTTAATCCACATAATACACAATATGCATATTGGGGAAAGGGTTCTCAAATATCTGCTCATAGCAATAAAATAAATAGCAACATTCAAGGCTAAGCACGGTAGTTAAACAATAGTCATGGCAATAGAAATAAATGAGATATCCAGTGCAAACATATCATGTATGATCATTTGCAAAATTAAATCAATTACTCATCGTGCATGCAATATTTACTCGCCATGCGTATACCTGCTAACAACTGAAAGCACTAACGAAATCCACACGCCTCAATCGAATTATTAAAGAGCTGATATCAAAGTACATTGCCTATTTGTCAATAATCTTAACTCTATATTTTACTAAGTCCGTTATATATACATATACATATATATATATATATATATATATATATATATATATATATATATATATATATATATATATATATATATATATATATATATATATATATATATATATAGAGGGAGGTTCAATTGAGAACTTTTGTGCATCGAGGTACAAAAGTAACTATATCATCCATTAGATCAAAGAATTGTATGGATTAGATTAAATGGCAAAATGGTAAATAATTTGACAATTTTATGCATCTTGTGCATTACAAAAAAACATGGAAGGGCATTTTGGGTATTGTGCATACCTCATTAAATTTAATATTTTAACAAATAACTAAATAATAAATGTTAAAATAAATTCAATTGATCACTTCTAAATTTAACAAAAGTCACACAAATTCAAAAAGAATGATGGCAATATTGATGCATTTCATATTAATCATTCAATTCGTGATGCATATCGATTTTATCTATACAAAATCTATACAATTCGTGATGCATCACTGTTAATCATCATCTTCATATTCATCGTTTATCATCATCGTTCATCATCTTCGTATTCATTGTGTGCATTGTTGTTAATCATCAACATCATTGTTCCAATGGATGAATCAACGTGTTCATCATCATCTTCTTCGTTCATCGTGTTTCATCGTATTGTTCATCATCGGTTGCATCTCTTGTTCATCATCATTGCGGTGGCGGCGGTGGTGGTAGTTGGCGGGGTTCCTCGATGCATACAGTGGAGAGAGAGAGCGAGAGAGAGAGAAAGAGAGAGATATAAGGAGGTGGTTACTTTTTTTGAATATTTATTCCTTATTTATTTCTAATTTACCTATTATAATTAATTCCATATATTTAATTTTACACATTCAATATTCCAGGAATACCCTTAGTGCACCCTTATTTGATTCTTTGGTGCACAAAAGTTCCTAGAGGTGCCTCGGTGCATAAAAGTTCTCAATTGAACCTCAATATATATATATATATATATATATATATATATATATATATATATATATATATATATATATATATATATATATATATATTAATTAATTAAAGTTATAATTTAACATTAGTTATTCTGCCAACAATTATAAAACTATTAATTGAAGTTGCATGAATAATTCATCAACTTAATTAGAACTACTAAATTATTTTACATAGAGAGTATTTAATTCTGTTTGCTTAAATTCTATTTCAATTTAATGTAAAGTTCAACCAAAATAATAATTCTTAAGTCTAAACTAATTTATCCAATTAATTAAATGTATCATCAAATTACAAACCCCCTTAATATACCAAATTCATTTGTGCATATAATAGCCCAAACAAAATTAACATAGCCCATATTAATTTATTAAAAACAACCCAACATCAATCCATTTAACTATAATCTACATATTAGCCCAATTTAAATCTAAATTTGAAAAGCCCAAATAAATAATAAGAATGCAACTCATTTAAATTTTAAAACCCAAAACTAGTTTCTAAATTAATGAGGCCCAAAAGTATCTAGCCCAAAATCGTTTATCAATTTGTGAAAGCCCAAAAATAAACCTTAAACCTAACCTAACTTAATACAAAACAAAAGACCTAACCGGGTTCAACAATAAATGGTCCCTGCCCCTTTTCGGCTGAGAACAGAAAAAGAAAAGAAATATGAAATAAATAAAAAGAAATGATGCTTGCTTCCTTTATTTTCTCCCTCTCGGTGCAGACAAAAGAGAGGAACTGACATCCCTCAGCCAAGAACAGAAAGAATAAAAGGGACAGACCAGCGCCGCTGGAGTTCCCCCCCATTACCGCCGTGCAACCATCGGCCAAAGAGTTTCCGGCGCTGGCCTTTCCTCCACACACACTACACCCACAAAACTTACCCTCTCCTCACACACACACACACACACACACTCTCTCTCTCTCTCTCTCTCTCTCTCTCTCTCTCTCTCGATGGAACTCAGAAACAGAAAAGAAGCAGACATAGGCGCCGATGGACAACCGTCGGTGGCCTTCGAAACAGAGGGAAACAGAGGCGTTGATGGCTGCCGCTGAAACTCACATTCCGAAATAAAAAAGCCCCACATGACATTGTAATCTTATTTCTAATATTGTTTCTAGAGTTTTTCATATAGATTTTGGAATTGAATCACAAGACCCACTTAAACCTCCATGGTTAATCATTTATAACTTTTAAATCAATAAAATGATGAAGGTTATCATATCAAAGGTTGTTGGATATTCATTTTCAACTTAGTGAATCTATATACAACATTTTATGGGTCATGGCATTACTTTAAAAGATACATACAGAAATTTAAATTTTTTTGGGTTTATAGATATTACCTCAAAGTTAACAGTGAAAATTGTTCATTTGGTGGTGATGGTGATGAAATTGTTGTCCCAATTCTTGAATTTCCAGCCCCAAAATAAAGAAAGGAAAACCCACTTGATATGAATGTGAGGGTTTGTGGTGAAATGTTTATGCGTTTATATATATATATATATATATATATATATATATATATATATATATATATATATATATATATATATATATATATATATATATATATATATATATGTTCAAGTGAGTACCACCCCTTATGCAGCGCACTAAAAAAGTAATTTTTTTGAAATTTTTTTTCATGAACATGTTTTAAATAACATTACACAGATCATATGTGAATTTCACTCAAAACCAAACACTCTAAGTGCATGAAAACACGCATCACATAAATGTGTGTTCACATATATTCAAAATTATATAAGTGTGTGTTCACATCATTTTTTAGGAGCTAGGAGATGTGAATGTATGTGAAATTTACATATGATCTTCATAATGTTAATTAAAACATGTGGTACCTTCTGGTGCGCTGCATAATGGGTGGTACTCTCTCGAACCGTATTATATATATATATATATATATATATATATATATATATATGTATGTATGTATGTATGTATGTATGTATGTATGTATGTATGTATGTATGTATGTATGTATGGTTGGGATCACATAAGAATCTTCAATTCCGTGAGAACGTGAGAACCTTTCAAAATGCACAAATTTATACATCAAGTGCACATATTAAAAAATTAAATTTATAACTTAAAACCATTATTGGTTTTCAATATTAATGAATATCATAATCTAACACTAAAATTACCTTTATAAATTTAAATTCATCAAATTTTACACTAAATGCACAAATTTGAACATTAAATGCACAAATTTTGTCAAATTCACAAATTCGTACTAAATGCACAAATTTGACCATTAAATGCACAAATTTGAACATTAATATACCTGCTAACAGCTGAAAGCACTAACGAAATCCACACACCTCAATCGAATTACTAAACACATGATATCGAAGTACATTGCCTATTTGTCAATAATCTTAACTCTATATTTTACTAAGTCCGTTATATATATATTTTAATTAAAGTTTTAATTTAACCTTAGTTATTCCGCCAACAATTATAAAACTATTAATTGAAGTTGCATGAATAATTCATCAACTTAATTAGAACTACTAAGTTATTTTACATAGAGGGAATTTAATTCTGTCTAATTAGATTCTATTACAATTTAATGAAAAGTTCAACCCAAATAAGAATTCTTAAGTCCAAATTAATATATCCAATTAATTAAATGGATCATCAAATTACAAACCCCTTTAATATAGCAAATTCATTTGTGCATTTAATAGCCCAAACAAAATTAACATAGCACATATTAATTTATTAAAAACAACCCAACATCAATCCGTTTAAATGCCAACAATGAAATTTGATAATTTATATCCTATTTTCTCGAATTAATCAATAAATTAAATGACTCGAATATAATTAATTATCTCGAAATTAGTAGGTGTTACACCAATCCCTCTCACGTACCATCTCGCGGCAACCCACCACCACCATCGCCATCACACCATCACTACCACCATCATTACCATCGCAATACCACAACCCCTCTAGCGGCAAACCACCACCACCACCCATTCGCCGGCCATCGCTAGACCCACCACCATCACGTATGCATCTCACGGCCAACCACGAAGATGATGAAGATGTTGTGCATCGTGTTTTTGATGAACACCAAAATAATGAAGAATAAATGATTCGAGGATGATGATGAACGATGTGCATCGTGTTTTATTCATGAAGATCATGAACACCTTGAAGATGATGTTGGAATTAGTGTCCAAGTCACAATTATTTGTAAACAGATTGTTATCAGGCTGGATCCTTTTTGGGTGCATGCAATGAATTGTAAAGAGAAGATGATTAACTTAAATATATAATGTTAATTAGTTTGTTAATTATTATGTTTAATAAATTAATTAGAAACTAAATAATTGATTATATTTGATTAGTGGGTTAGTTTGTTAATTTATTAATAGTTAATAAATTAACCGGAAGCTAATAGAATTAATTGAGGAAGTACAGGGGCTAAACTGCAATTAGTTGATAGTCAACAGGGCACCCCCTAAACCCTAATAGGGGGGCCGGCCACCAATCCATCCCACATGGATTTGGGATAAAAAATTTGTAGGTTTCTAAAACCTATAAATAGGCATCCCCTGCCTGCTTCATTCCTTGCTTCATTCCTCACTCATTCGATTCTAAGTTCTCTAACGATCACAAGAGATACCAGTTTTGGGACTCTGAGATCTGAGCTTAGAAAAGTTATAATTGTCTTTCATTTTGTTCATTGGGTGTGAACAACTAGAGGCGATCTTGCTTTAGACGCTTGTTGCTCGATTCAGAGGCTGTTCGTGAAATCGTTCTTCGTGCAGAAAATTGCGAATTTTCTCAAGGTTAGTTTTTCTTATTCATCTCTTTATTTTAATAATTAGTTGCTTAGCTTGTTCGGTTAGATCCTTAAGGTTTTATATTCTTGCATAGTTAGGTTATTTAATTTTCCGCAAAGTGTTAATTTAACCTAGCAAGGGTATAGGAAACCCGACAGTGGTATCAGAGAGCGGTTAACCTAACGAGCTTTGCACTAATTTTGAGAAGATAATCTTGCTCTTAAATTTCGAAATTTGTTTTGATTAATTTTCGAAATTTTGATTTAATTTTAATGGTGTTTTTAATTTAAAATTAAATTGTTTAAACTTAAAATTAATTTTTAAATATTAAATAAATCCGAAAAATTAAATAAAAATTAATTTTTGGAGTAAAATTCGTTTTTTGATAATTATTTAATTCTTAAAATAGTTTTCAAATATTAAATTAATTGTCTAAAATTTTTAAAAAAAAAAATTTCATATTTATCTTCAAATTATCGGATTTTTAAAAGGTTTTAAATGGATAAATCTGAAATATTAAATAAATTATTATTTTATTAATTTAGGATTTTATTAATTTAATTAAGGGTTTGATTTTTGGGGTTTTAGATAAACATAACTTAGAGATAAGCTTGATTTTATAGGTTTATCCTAAATCCTATTTATCTAGAAATTACCTTAATTTAAATTAAGTGCTTATCCTAAAGATTTTAGAATATCATAATTTATTAGGATAAACTTGTATTATCGTAGGTTTAAATTTTGAGGATTTATATGGTTATATATATAGGTTTCGGATTTAATATATATATTTAATAATTAAATGTTTCTTATTTTATTTAAATATTGAAACCGAAATATATATATATATAAAATAAATATTAATTTAAACCCTAATATTTTAAATTGTTTAAAATATACCCTGAATTTTAAAATGTTTAAAATAAACCCTTTAATTTTAAAAGTTTAAAATAAAACCCCTAAGATTTAAAAGAAATTTATATATGTATTATTGATTTTATATATATATATATATATATATATATATATATATATATATATATATATATATATATATATATATATATATATATATATAATTACATCGTCAGTCAATTGACAAATCGGCTCACCCATAGTGAACAAACTATAAACGAGGTATAAGGCGGGTCGCTCTGCTTCCCTAAAGGAGTAGGTTTTTAACAGCTTCGCGCTGACCTATCTCCTCCGCTTCGCTGTGCGTTCAATGGAGCTACCGAGGACTTTTGATAGGATGGTGTCCAGATTAAAAGTATAATCTAAAGTACTAAAACAAAAATCCCGTTTTAGATATATCAAAAGTGAATTAGTATGCAAATCCATGAAAAATGCAAATCTCCTATATGCACTGTTAGTGGAGCGTGTGTATTGACCGGCACACTAATGAGAGACATATTAGGAGGTGATGTAGGACTCGTGATTCCCGGACTGATCTGTGCCGGGTCTTACGCAGTTTTTCATGGTTAGATTCACCATCTTGTCCGTGATCCTCGGCAACCCAGTCACGGATAGTAGTTGAGCATAACCGAGATTAACATGCCATTGATAAGATTCAATGAATCTCAAAAGATCTAGGAATTTCATAGAGATTGAAATCGACAAGAGTTTGTCCACCTAAAATAAATTTGTGGCGTGATTACGGCGACCCTTTTCATAAAACGAATCGAAAATATGGATCCTAGCCTTAATTCAAATTGGGTAAATTGTTTAAGGAATACTTCATACTAACTAAAACTTTATCTCACAGATGTCTACTTCTACTGGTACTCCCACTCCTGCTCCCAACCATTCATCCAACTTCTCACTCCTTTCCGTTCTGGGTAGGGAAAAACTATCCGGTCCGAACTATGTGGACTGGATGAGAAACCTCAGGTTTACGCTAAGGTACGAGAACAAGGAGTATGTTCTCGATGAACAAATTCCCACACTGAATGAGAATCCCACCCAGGAGGAAATGGACGTACACCAGAAACATTACGATGATGCAAACAAAGTGTCCTGCATCATGGCGTCATCCATGGTTCCTGAGCTTGCTAAAGCCTTCAAGAATACATGGGCCTTTGAGATGAATCAGCAGCTGCGAGAGATGTTTGAGGCTAAGGCGAGCAAAGAGCGCCTTGATGTGGTAAGATCCCTCATGGCCTGCAAACCAAAACCTGGAACATCTATCTGCACTTTCGTCCTTGAGATGAAGGGGTACTTCGACCGGCTGGAGGCTCTCAATATGGTGTTTGACTCTGAGTTCTCCACCAATATCATTCTTTCTGGACTGCCCACCATCTATAATCAGTTCGTACTCTCCTATCAGATGAACAAGAATCAGAAGGAGATGTCAATTATGGAACTGCATAATCTGCTCCGAACCGCTGAACAGGGCATCAAGAAAGATGAGACCCCTGTGGCCCCTATGCTTACTGTTGGTAAGGCCTCAAAGAAACGAAAGTCATCCTGGAAGGCCCCAAAAGGAAAGTCCAAGAAAGGGTCTTAAGGGAGAACAGAGTCCGGTATTGTGCCTACTAAAGATCCGAAGGAAGCAGTATGCTTTTACTGCAATGGCAAGGGGCACTGGAAGCGAAGCTGCCCATCATATTTGAAGGACCTTAAAGATGGCAAAGTCGAAAAGGCCATCACCTCAGGTATGTTCATGATCGAACTCCATAACACTTCTATCTCTAATTCATGGGTTCTTGATACAGGATGTGGTACTCACATTTGCTCTGTATTGCAGGGACTAAGGGAAAGTGGAAGCTTGAAGCATGGAGAGCTGAACCTAATCATGGGGAATAGAAAGATCACGCCTGTAAAGAAAGTCGGAAGGTTCCAGCTCGTGCTTAGATCAGGAGTAGAGATTAGCTTAAATAATTGCTGTTATTCACCCGATATGAATCGGAACATCATTTCTTTGATTGCCTTGTATAAGGATGGATACAATTTCAGCTTTGATAATAATAATGGAAGTATTTTGGTTTATTTGAATGATGTTTTTATATTCAAAGCTTGTCCTTATAATGGCATATATGAAACTGTTGAGTGTGATAACAAAATATTATTTAATATTGATTCTAACGAAATTGATAAGTCCAAATTGTGGCACTGTCGCCTTGGGCACATTAACAAGAAACGCATAGCCCAACTCCAAAAGGATGGAGTGTTGGAATCATTCGACCTAAAATCGGATGATGTATGCGAATCCTGTTTACTGGGCAAGATGACAAAATCACCATTCACAGGAACGTGTGAAAGAGGTGAAGGACTATTGGATTTGGTCCACACAGATGTATGTGGGTCATTCCGATGTGCTACAAAAGGGGAAAATCGGTACTATGTCACCTTTACAGATGACTATAGTAGATTTGGATATGTTTATTTAATTAAACATAAGTCCGACACTTTTGAGACATTCAAAAGATATCAAAGTGAAGTAGAGAATCAACTGGGCAGAAAGATAAAGGTTCTCCGCTCCGACAGGGGAGGAGAGTACCTTAGTATCGAGTTTCTCGATAATCTTAGAAGCTGTGGAATAGTTTCCCAGTTAACACCTCCTAGAACACCACAACTCAACGGAGTTGCGGAGAGGAGAAACAGGACCTTGTTAGACATGGTCCGATCTATGATGAGTCGAGCAACACTTCCAGTAAGTTTCTAGGGTTATGCATTAGAAACTGCGGCACATATTCTAAATCTAGTACCCACCAAGAAAGTTTCAAAGACACCTTACGAGATGTGGAAGGGAAAGCGTCCTTCCCTTGATCACATCAAGATCTGGGGTTGTGAAGTCTTCGTTGGACGAGAGACCTCTGACAAACTCAGTCAAAGATCTGAAAAGTGTCTATTCGTCGGTTACCCACAAGAGTCATTTGGATATCTATTTTACAAACCACGTGAAAACGTATTGTTTGTATCTCGAAGAGGAGTGTTCCTCGAGAAGGAGATAATATCTAAAGAGGACAGTGGGAGTAAGATCGATCTTGATGAGATTCAAGATACTACCGATGAAGAACCAACTGCAAACACTGACCATCAACATGAGGCTGAGATGCATGTTGAACCCAATGACATATCCTTACCTTTGCGCAGATCCGGTAGAGTTAGCAATCCTCCTGAGTTCTACTATGGTTTCCATATTGAACAGGATGATATGATTAGTGATAGTACACTAGTCGACTTAGATGAACCAGCTAACTACCGGGAAGCGATGGCAGGCCCTGAGGCAGCCAAATGGAAGGAAACTATGGATAGCGAGATTGAATCCATGTATAGCAACCAAGTTTGGAACTTGGTTGATCCCACACCCGGTCTAAAGACGGTGGGTTATAAGTGGATATTCAAGAAGAAAACGGATATGAACGGGAAAGTACACACTTACAAAGTTAGGCTGGTGGCAAAGGGATATACTCAAACCTACGGGATTGACTATGATTAAACCTTTTCACCGGTAGCTAAGATTAAATCCATAAGGATAGTTCTGGCCATAGCTGCGTTTCGTGACTATGAAATCTGGCAGATGGATGTCAAAACCGCTTTCCTTAACGGGAAATTGACAGAGGATGTGTTTATGACACAACCTGAAGGTTTTGTAGACACCAAGTATCCTAAGAAAGTGTGTAAGCTTCAGAAGTCTATTTATGGACTTAAGCAAGCTTCTCGAAGCTGGAATCTTTGCTTTCATGAGAAAATCACAGAGTTTGGATTTTCTAGAAGCGAAGATGAGTCCTGCATATATGTCAAGGTCAGTGGGAGCACTGTAGTCTTCCTGGTATTATATGTCGATGACATATTACTTATAGGAAACGACATCCCAACATTACAGAGTGTAAAAGATTGGTTGGGAAGATGTTTCGCTATGAAGGATCTAGGAGATGCAACTTTTATTCTGGGTATAAAGATTTATAGAGATAGAACGAGACGTCTAATAGGACTAAGCTAGGATACGTACTTGGACAAAATACTGAAAGGTTCAGTATGGAGAAGTGCTCATGGCATAAAGATTAGTAAAGACATGAGCCCGAAGACACAGGAGGAACGAGACAGAATGAGTCGAGTTCCATATGCTTCGGCCGTAGGATCTATAATGTATGCCATGACATGTACGAGGCCTGATGTCTCATTTGATTTAAGCATGGTGAGTCGACATCAGCAAGACCCTGGTGAAGGTCATTGGACGGCAGTCAAGAATATTCTTTAGTATTTAAGAAATACTAAAGACAGGTTCTTGGTTTACGGTGGACAGGATGAACTCAAAGTAACCGGTTATTGCGATGCGAGTTTCCAAACGGATAAAGATGACTGTCGGTCACAATCTGGTTGGGTGTTCTTATTGAACGGGGGAGTCGTGACGTGGAAGAGTTCGAAGCAGGAAACCGTGGCAGACTCTACCTGCGAGTCAGAATATATTGCGGCCTCAGAAGCCTCAAAGGAAGCCATCTGGTTGAAGAATTTCATTGGAGATCTTGGAGTTGTCCCAACGGTTCAAGACCCCATCGAAATATCCTGCGACAACGAAAGTGCTGTTTCGTTGACTAAAGAACCCAAGGATCATGGAAAGTCCAAGCATATTGATCGGAAGTACCACTTTGTTCGTAGCAAGGTTGAAGAAGGACATGTGATTGTGAAAAGAGTGCGATCAGAGGAGAATCCAGCTGATCCGTTCATAAAGCCACTTTCTCAACCGAAACACTGTAGTCATGCTGTTAGCATAGGATTACGAGATAATGTAAAGTTTAGTAGTTAGTTTTGAATTTGAAACATTGTAACAATGATTTGAAATTGTAATGGATTTGGTGATTAAATAATGGAGATTTATTTATTTGCAAAGTGCTGCCATCTTCTATTAATTTATCGTTGTGTTTC
>JAANYP010006608.1:0-13395 GCA_020465985.1 Centrapalus pauciflorus | reverse complement strand
CCTCCTTCGTTTTCAAACGGGTCTAACGTCATTTCTTGTCTTATAAAGTTATGAAGGAGACAACAAGCCATTATAATCCTATTTGTCACATCGATAGGATACTAGGAGTTATCTCTTAAAATTCCCCACCTTGCTTTCAAAATTCCAAAACATCTTTCAATAACATTTCTAGCGGAAGAATGTTTCATATTGAATAATTCTTTCGATGTAGTTGGTTGGTGTCCATCACGCCAATCGTTTAAATGATATCTTTGACCTCTATAAGGAGCTAAAAAACCTTCCCCATTTGTATATCCCGCATCAACCAAGTAATAACCTAACAAATGAAATTTGTAACATCCCAATTTTTAATTATATGTAATTTACAAGTATCTGGACTTAATGATGGTATTAATGAATTATTACTATAATTTAAGTTATTTTGATCATTATATCAGTTAAAATATGAATATACGAAGTTGAGGGGTATATTGTGCAAATAAGTCAAAAAGGAGAATAAAAGAAAAGAAGCCTTTCATTTTCAAGAATCCCTTGTCTCACTACTCTCTCTCTCTACCGTATTCTCTCTCTACTCTCTCTTCCTCTGGGCTCCATCCAAGAAAAACACAAGAATTCAACAAATTTCAAGTGCAAAATTTGGAAACAAGTAGCAATTAAGGAACTATAGCAACTGCGAGTATCAAATCAAGGTAACAAATGCTCAAATTTACGGATTTTTGATATGTTTGGTTCGGTTTTGAAGTGAACCGAATTCTAAGATTAGTGATGCAAATGTTTATGCATGTTATATAATATGATGGATTAGTTTAAATCGAGCATGTATGTTGTTGTATAAAAAAATTCAGAATCAGATTTGAAGTCTAAGTGTGATTTCAGAAATTAAGTGTGTGTTTTAGTGTGTGTGTTCTTCGAGACATGTAGAAAAATGGACACAAATGGGTTGTTTTGGTGTACAAATATGATGATATAAGTTAAATAATAGCATCTAAGTTCATATTTACAGTATTAGACTCAGAAACATGCAAAAATGGTCAAAAACATAATTCTGGAAAATATTGGAAGTTTCACCAAGTATGAACTCGGTCCGGATCCATCCGAATTCGGATCCGTACCCAGTTCGGACCTACAGTGTTTCGGACCAACTACTATTTCGGGTCCATCCCAATCCGGACCCCAACCCATTTCGGACCTCTCCCCACTTCAGACCTACAATATTTCGGATACTAGCCTACTTCGGACACATGACTAATTCGGACACTACCAAATCCGGATCACTCATTTTCGGATCATACCAAATTCGGACCAAGGACCAATTTCGGACCAACCACAATTCGGACCATCCGAATTCGGATGTGGTCCGAATTCAGAACCCAATTACATTTAATATTACAGAATACAATTTTTAAGCAATTACTGACACAAATTCACTATTACACTTACTTTACAGATCATTGTGGTGTTATCAAAACACACATTGATTCAGGATCAAGTCATAAAACCAATCACTGTGAGTTGCAGATTATCATTCGAACATTTATTGTTTTTACATTCATGTTTATACATTCAATGGCATGTTCACGTTGTTCATATACTTCATTTGGCACTCATGAAATGATTTGTTGTTATGATGCACACTCGTACTTGACATGTAACATACATGTAGCCAGCGTTCATTTGAAAGTGCATCTATATACATCATGCTTGCACTGCATGATCATTACTTCATAATCTGATGCGACCTGGACCGGGGCTGACAGCAGGCCACTGTCGGGGACTGATCATCCCACTCGTATCCCATCAGGTTCGGCACATCCCCGATCAGCATATTGAACTGCCACCCCATGCTAGCACTGCATGGTTTACTCACACATTGAGGCTTACACTGCCGATATTCACATACATGGGGCTTACACTGCCCATGGTTAAGCATTGTTTGTAAAGAAATATTTGTTGTATGCATAATCTGTTATCTCACTAAGCATTTAGCTTACTGTTGACTCACATTGATTTCAGGCAAAGGCAAGAGTGTTGTGGGACCTTCATCTTAAGCAATCCATTTCTTATCTCGGTGACCTTAGAAGCTAATTGGTACATGGACAATGTAGCCTTGGGGCTGGGATTTGTTACTATTAAAACATTATTGATGATGTAATAGTTAGATTTAATCACTGTAGTCATGTACTTTACTTTGCTTTAGTGTGGATTTGCTTAATTCTAATTTAAGTATTCAATTTCAATTATCATGATTACTCATTGGGTTGTTAGTCGATCCTGGTGATTGCTACAATTATTTCATTAATTAACAAGGACGTCACAGTTTGGTATCAGAGCATTAGTTTGAGGTTTCAAGTGTCCGCGAGGACTTGGACTCAAACTTAGGTTATGATATTAGAATGGACTCCTAGGAAATGATCCGAACTAAGATAGGATTGACATGCACACGGGGACAAATAAAGGGTAACTGTAAACACTTAGGACTTACAACTAAATGTTCTAAATATAAGTTGTTATATTTCAGAACATGTCAGGAGACGATATGACTCCTCAGCAAATGTTCCAGATGATGCAAGCTCTCATGGAACAAAACAATGAGCTACAATCCAAACGAATGGCTGAGCAGGCTCAGTCATTTGCTGACCAATTAAGGGCTAGAGATGAGGCCGAGGCAAAACGAAAGGCCGATAAGCGAAAGCACAAGGGGCAACAACAGGACGACCAGGGAGAAAGGCAAGATGATACTGGGTCTTCCAACAGATCAAGGGGCTGTAGGTTTAAGGATTTCAAAAGTAACGGGGCTGTTACTTTTGACGGAACCGGTGATGCTGTTACAGCATTGGAATGGATCACCACCACGGAATGAACTTTCAGAATCAGCGACTGCGCTGATAAAGACATGGTCCGCTTTGCAACCGCTATGTTTGCAAGGGACGCTGTTATGTGGTGGGACGCAATGACACATGTGTTGACGATGGAGGTAGTGTCACACATGTCATGGAGCGAGTTTAAGGAAGTGTTTTCTCAACAGTACTGTCCAGCCGACGAGAAGCGACGTTTCGAGGCAAAATTCCTGAACTTAACTCAGGGAACGAAAACGGTTACACAATATGCCGTTGAGTTCACCCGATTAAGTCTGTTCGCACCGCATCAAGTTGACACGGAAGAGAGAAAAATAGCCCGGTTTGAGGCCGGACTAGATTATGAGATTCTCCGAACCATGAGTGGGGTTCGGTATACAACGTTTGCTGGATTACTCGAGGCTGCTCGGAATGTGGAGCAGATTGTCTTATTATCTGGATACGTAATCGGGTCAGCCTCCGCACCACCGACTCAACCGTCGCCGCCAAAAAGGCAGCGGGAGTCTGGATCCTCCCGATTCTCTCCTCAATCCCATCAACAGTCATCATCACCCAAGAAGGAAAGAGCCTTTTCGGCCAGTTCAGAAATGAGAGACTGCAGACGATGCAGAAAAGCGCACTCTGGGGAGTGCAAGACTCGGGACATGTATTGTTTCTGCTGTGGGCAGAAAGGCCATCACTGGGAGCATTGTCCACGAAAAGATGATGCATGCTACAACTGCCACAGACTTGGCCATTTCTCAAGGGACTGCCCGAAACCCCCACGAGATCAGAATGCTCCACAATCAACAGCAAGATCTTCTGTAGTTTCCACGGCTCGCAGGGATCAATCTCAAAGGGCTCCAACAAGGGCGTTCCAAATCACAGCTGAAGAAGCAAAGGATGACCCGGAGGTGGTCACTGGTACGTTCTATGTTAACTCAATTCCTGCACGTATACTGTTTGACTCTGGAGCAAATCGTTCGTTTGTCTCCACTACATTTGCTCGTCAATTTAACATGCCAACTTCCAAACTGCAATTTGTACTTGACATAGAGACTGCTAGCAATATGTTAGTAAAAGCAGACAAAGTATATAGGAATTGTACATTATTGGTAGAAGACGTAGTATTCAATATAGATCTGATCCCTATGGAGTTCGGGGAATTCGATGTCATAGTAGGCATGGACTGGTTAGTTCATAACGAGGCCCAAATCGTTTGCAAGAAAAGAATGATCAAGATTACCACTCCCGAGGGCCGAGACATATGCATTTATGGTGATAGACACAAAGGCGACTTATGCCTTATTTCAATTGCAAAAGCCCGAAAGCACGTTGCCAAGGGTTGTTCTGCTTACTTAGCCTACGCTGTCGATGCAAAGGCTGAAGTTCAATCTCCTTCTACCGTTTCCGTCGTTTCCGAATTTCCTGATGTCTTTCCAGAAGATATCTCGGGATTGCCACCTGATCGCCAAGTGGAATTCCGCATTGACCTCATTCCCGGAGCTGCTCCAATAGCAAAGGCTCCTTATCGTCTAGCCCCTGCTGAAATGCAGGAAAAGATGAAGCAGTTACAGGAGCTACTTGACAAAGGTTTTATCCGCCCAAGTTCATCTCCTTGGGGCGCTCCTGTTCTGTTCGTCAAGAAGAAGGATGGCACATTACGTATGTGCATCGACTACCGGGAACTCAACAAAGTCACAATCAAGAACAAATACCCGTTGCCCCGGATTGATGATCTCTTCGACCAGTTACAAGGCGCAAGCTACTTCTCGAAGATTGATCTTCGTTCGGGTTATCACCAACTCAAAGTACACTCAGGTGACATTCCAAAGACGGCTTTCAGAACTCGTTACGGACACTACGAGTTTCTGGTAATGCCGTTTGGTCTCACAAATGCGCCGGCTGCTTTCATGGTTCTCATGAATCGAGTCTGCCGGCCAATGCTCGACAAATCGGTCATCGTGTTCATCGATGACATTCTCATTTATTCAAAAACCGAAGAGGATCATGCAGCACATCTGAGAGAATTACTAGAGTTGCTGCGCAAAGAGCGACTTTACGCCAAATTCTCTAAATGTGAATTCTGGTTGAGGCAGGTACGTCTCAACGTTTGAAACAATTTCATGATTCTTATACTTAATCATAAATTATTTTATTAAGTTGTACCTCTTAAACAATCAATTCAGATCCAATTCTTGGGGCACGTGATATCTGGTGCTGGGATTGCTGTTGATCCTGCAAAGATCGAAGCTATCCAGAACTGGGAATCACCCCGCAACGCCTCAGAGATTCGGAGTTTTCTGGGATTGGCTGGTTACTACCGCCAATTCATCAAGACGTAGTATTAACTTGTACCTCTTAAACATGGCCTTGGTACTTTTAATCCATGTGGCCTAAGAAGAGCATCCCGTAACACTCTACCGTCGGCCGCCGATCCCTCCCATCCCGATAATACATATATAAATTGCAAGTCTTGTGAACACACCCCAAGTAGGTTTGTGGCAATATCATTCTTTCTTGTTCTATATCTAGGTTTGTCTTTGAGGGGCACTAAACACTTTATATAGGTACCATCTAAAGCTCCTAGACAATTCTACAAAAAGAAAAACATGATCATTATACTTCTATAAACATTATATTTGTCCATTGATAAGTTTTTAAAAAAAAAGTATGTGTACCTTAAACCATTTCCATCTTTGATCGGTTGAGTTATAAGGAACAGGTTCTGGTTTCTTAATCAAATGTGCATGCAACCTTATCACCGAATTGCAAACTCGAGAAAAATTTCTACTAATCGTTTCTCCGGAACGATGAAAACGACATATCATGACCCGACTCTTCACATTATGAGCAATAATATGGAGGAACATGGCAACTTGCTCATCAACATCCATAAATATAGTTGCTTTTAATCCTCCTAATGTTTCTAGCATGTCACACAACTTCGTTAAACATCTTCGGTTCATTCTAATTTGTGATATAGCCAAAATGTCACTCTCATATACAAGCCTATGTAATATTGAATAACGATCAATTTTCGAAGAAGAGTAGCCAAAACTCTCCTCTTGACCATCATCGTCCACAATGAAAAAACAAAGAATACAACGACGTGAGCAACTATGCTAAACCATTTCAACAAGTCTATCTTTTTTTGCCTACGTAAACGTGTTGTTAAACTAAGTCGGGCCATGATAGAATTGTTTATAATAATCTGCAAAAATAAGCCAATATTGATATAGAACACGATAGAAGACAAATACCATAATAGAAACAATATTGATATAGAGCAATATCAATAAAACCAAAGTCAAAAAGTAATTATATACATAAAAGCCAAAGACCATTAAAACCAAAGTCAAGAAGTAATTATACACCAAATACCAAAAAGTATGGATCAATAAAAATAATAGAATGATAAAAGAGAAACTATGATGACTCATATATATAAGTATTATGGTTACTTTGTCATATTGCTAAATGTGATGAGTCATGAGTGTAGGTGTATGAAAACAGTGATGACTCATGGGTATAAGTATTATGGTATATATTGCTACCTTCCTATATTCACAGTGTGCTGAAAAATTACTTTGTCCTGTTGCTAGCTTCCTATATTCGCCTAACTATAAATTTTCTTAAGCTTCAATGATCTTTTTAGTTGGTGGAATTTAATGAAATTGGAAAACCTATGGATGCATTCTAACATGTTAGTTGTCCTCAGTCTCCATCATGAGCTCAGTTCGACAGTTCCTATGGGTTATTATAAGCTGAGCTTTGGCATGGTTCCTCTCAGTTCGTCAATTCATTGCCAAATTTCCAGAAAATTGTCCTCAGTCTCCATCATAATTTTTCATTAGATGGATATTTCATTGCCAAATTTCCAGAAAATTCAAGCATAAAGTGTCAAATGGTCAGAGCTTATCAAGAGTTCAAGACTCCATCAGTGTACAAGATGAATGCATAAAATCAGTTTTTCAGTTTATCTAGTTTTGTGGGTTTATCAAGTAAATTGAAGTATCAAGTAAATAGGACCAATAATCAGATATTTGTTCTTCTTTCATCATGTAAATAGGAGTATAGGACCCATATTGATAACGTATAAACAAAATCAGAATCGATTTCATAGAGAAAAGATTTAAGAAACCGATTTCATAGAGAAAGATTTAAGAAATCGATTTCATAAGAATCAATTTATAAAAGAAAAAGGGATCATACCTGTGATGAAGAGATTGACGAGAGAGAGAGAGAGAGAGCAGATGTGACCGACGAGAGCAGAAGTTATCGATATCCTTTGAATGGAGCTGAATAGATCAATGATAACAGAAGATACCGAAGGAGCAGAAGAGCTAGATGTATGTGATGACTCCATTGAAGAGATGAGCAGTAGATAAGCAAACAGGAAGAAGAGAACGAGGCGTCGTTGCAGAGATGTTGAGGGCAAGATAGTCTTTTGGTCTGGATTGTGAAAAGACCAGCTGGGAGGATAATATAATTTCAGGGGGGAAAGCCGGATGATAAAATGATGGGTAGAAGGGTTTATGAAATGATGGGTATAAAAATAATCCCTGCTTTTTTTCTTACCAAACATGATGTGAATGGAATTTTGTAATCCAAATCCTAAATGAAGGGCTTAAATCCTTCAAACCAAACACCCCCTAAGAACGCCAAATAGTCCTTAACCTCTGCAAGTTGGGTAATACATGTTTGAAGAGAAGACAAATGAGAAATGACAATGGAGGACAGCTGAGCAATAGCTTCCCTGTCAGAAGCTTTGAAGCTGTGCAAGATTTAGTTCAAGAGAATCTTGCTTATCATCAAAGTTCGAAGACACAAAATTAGACAGAGAGACCACTAAGGTATTCAGGCTGGCCAAAGTGGAAGGGAGAGTGTTTGAGAAAGTGTCAACGAGAGCTGACAGCTGTTGGGAAACAGTGGACAGTGTGGACACAGAGCCCTGTTGGGTAGAAAGAATTGAGAAGATGGTAGAGGATACTTGTTGCAGCTGTGCAGTGAGTGCAAGTAGCTGAGAAGAATGATCAGCTTGGGGAGCAGGGGTTGGAAAAGAGGTCCTGAAGGAATCAAGGAACCCCTGAAGCTGTGCAGACACAAAGTCTGAAATGAGGGACGGGATGGTGGTTATAGAGTTTTTCAAAGTGCCAACTTTGTTTTTCAGCAAAGATAGCTGATCCTTCAAAGATAGATCTTTGGGAGATAAAGTGTATGGGGTAACTATTTATATTGAGTGAAGGATGTGGAATGTGATGGTTATGGTGAGGATTGAGGAGTATGTGGATCAGTAGGTGAGCGTAAGGAGTCTTTAGAAAGTAATTCCATAGCTTAGGCATAAGTTAAATCACCCAGCTTGGAAGGGTCAAGGGGACCTTCAGCAGTGGTTGTAGCTGCATCATGAGGTGAAATGGTAGGAGTTGATGGCCTTTCAGATGCTGCATGTATTGTAACACCTTCATCTAGACCTGGGGTTGTTCCCTCAGTAGTACCTTGGTCTTTAGGTACCTCTTCATGGGGAGAGGGATGTGCATTTCAACATCGTCAGTGGTGAAAGATGATGATGGAATGTGCATTTGGGGAGCAGCCTCACCAAAGGGATGTTATATTCCCTCAGGTTCATCAGCTTGGGATGATGGTCCTTCAACAACTGTTAGGTGTGGAACAATCGTATCACTAGGAGCAGAAGTTTGAGGGTGATCTGCTGGATGTTCTATTCCTGCAGCTTGGACACCTCGTGCAGACTCAGACTGTGTGTGAGAACTATGAGGTGGTGACTGTGTGGACTCAGTGTGGAGTGGAGAGGGATCCTGTATTTCAATGTCTTCAGCCTATTGAGAGGCTTGGACAGTTGATGTGGTGGTCTCCATTTGTACAACTGGTTCCTGTTAGGAGGAACCAGAAGGCCTAGGGTGACTCAGGGTGGACTGATGTTGGAGTGAAGCCTGCTCCAAGTTTGCTGCACTTTCTCCCAAAATAGGAGAAATAAAAACAGCAGGGGTTGCTTCTTTGTCAACTGACTCCTGTTGAGTGGGGTCAGAGGGGTTAGGTTTTCGAAGAGGGTCTCCTTTTGGCTAAGGATTTGCGTCTGTTATAGGATTTGAGAGATGAAGTGGAGGATGGATGCTATGGAGAAGTGATGAGAGGTTCGGTTTGGACTAGTCATGAGACTAGGTCAGGAACAGGGAGGTCAGCCTGTTCCATGGTCTCAGGTGCCACAGAGGCACCAGCCACAAAGGCTACAGGTTCAACAAATGAACTAGGGTGAGGAGTCTGCTCCCCTTCAGCCAATGAGGCTGATGGGGCAGACTTAGTTGTTTTAGCCTTCTTGCGGACAGGCTCAGCTTCAGCTTGTTTCAACGCCCTCTTCACCAGTTTAGGCCTTGATTTGGATTTTCCCTTTAAAGTAGACACTTGATCCACGTTTTGAGTAGAAGGTCCTTCCACTAAGCCAAGTAACCTGCTCATAGGTGTTGACTGAGGATGTTCATTTCCAAGATTTGGGGTATAAAAAACTCTATTCCCAATAACAGGGAATGCAGCAGAAATCAGTAAAGGTTGAGGGTTATACAGATGCTCACCACAGATGTGTTTGAAGATGAGGCTTAGGAACCTTTGATATCTGACAGCTGCTGGTCGTTGTTGTTGCTCCACCAGATTCCTTAGATTCAGGAAAATCCACCTTGTCATGTTCAGTGTAGTCCTATCCACAAACTGTAGGACTATGGTAATCTTATCTCGGCTAAGCTTGTCAAAAGAACCAACTTTGCTGCTCAGGCTCATCACCACTGAGGCGAAGAGGTAGTTGTAAATAGGACATAGATCCCTTCTGAACAAGGTAGCACCCACCGTAGATTCTGCTACACCGGAGAAGCGTAACAGGTTTTTTCTCATTCTTAGGCTGAGGTTTGTCATAAGTGTCAGCCACTGGGAGATGAAGAACTTCCCTAAGAAGAGCAGCAGTAATTTAAATGGTTTGAGTGCCATTGAGTATGGTTCCTTTGATGGTTTTGGTAGATGGGTCATAAGAACATGTGTACCAAAACTCATAAACCATCTCCTGGTACATGACACCAGGAGAGGCAGTCATTATGTAGTTCAGAGGATGGGCTTGAAGGATATCCACCATAGGTTCATAACCTTTTCCCACATAGTTTTTGGTAATGGTCAGGTTCGCAATGTAGTAGGTGGGTTTGAGTGTGAGCATGGTGTTGATAGATGGATGTTTTACTACATCATCACCAACGAACACAGGCAAAAGGAGATTGTTTTGGTGAGCCATTTGGGAAAGTAGGAGAGATGCAGTGTGTTTTGACACTTATTGTGTTTAAGGTTTAGCAGGAACTTATGAAAGTAGTAGGAAGAAGAAGATGATGAAACAGTAGTTTAGGTATTTATTGGATTTATATGTGAGTGAGTAGAAGAGGGAAAGGTTTGGGCAGTTGATATGAAATGATCTTTAACGGAAAACGGAACGGTTTGCTATGTCAGAAAGATTGTCAGACTACTTGACCTTTTTTAACTACTAACACACGTAACAAAAATTATCCATAGGTAATTAAGTTAAATAAATACGTAATTTAAGTAACTTAAATGTGATGAAAGATAATTAAAACTCATGTTCCAAGTTGTTGTCCAAACCTGTGATGAGCAGATTTCATCACAAACTGATTACTCCTCAAGCTGTTCTTGCAACCTGTGCAGCTACATGAGAACAGGGTTCAGTATGAAACCTATTCAATAGCTGAACAGGTTACAAGGCATTGCCTTGTATGAGAGATTAACAGAGTGAGCAGATTCGAAGTTTGAACAAGCAGGTTTGAGATTAAAACTTATTTTATAAAAGCCTGTTATATGTCCAAGCTGTCCATGGTTTCAGAAACTGGCTAAGTACAGGACAAGTAAATCATGTCTGGTCCAAGCTGTTCTGTGAAATCTGGATAAATTTGAACAAGTGATCTTTAGAGCATCACTGACACTTAGATACTTTTATTTAACATGCGCAGCTTTCTTACAAGGTAATTAAACTGGTTTTCATCAAGAGGCTTGGTGAAAATATCTGCAAGCTATACTTCGGTGCAAAAAAAACTTACCTCCACATTACCTTTCTGGATGTGATCTCTAATAAAGTGATGTCTGACTTCTATATTCTTTGTTCCGGAGTGAAAAACTGAATTATTAGAGATAGCCAAGGCACTTGTATTATTACATAGAATAGGAGTTTTCCTATATACAAGGCCATAATCCTCAAGCTGATGTTGCATCCATAGAATCTGCACACAGTAGCTTCCAGCAGCAATGTACTCAGCTTCAGCAGTGGAAGTAGAAACTGAATTCTCCTTCTTGCTACACCCACTTATCAACATACCACCAAGGAGATTACACCCACCTGTTGTGCTTTTTCTGTCTAGCCTGCAGGCTGCAAAATCAGAATCTGAATACCCAATTAGTTCAAGGCTGGAGTCTTTGGGATACCAAAGACCCAATGCTGGTGTACCATTTAGGTATCTGAATATTCTTTTTACAGCAGCTGGATGTGATTCCCTAGGGTCAGCTTGAAACCTGGCTCTGTAAGCTGTTACTGAAACAGCTTTGCCACAGGCATCAGCATCCAATTTTACAATGGTTGCCATTTGGGTTTTGATGGGAGAACTTTGATCAAATTTAAACTTTTCAGAAGATCTAAAGTGCATATTCTTTGATAAGTAAAAATTGCATTTGAGGTTTGTTTAACCTGTAATCCTAGAAAGAAAGTAAGTTCACCCATCATGTTCATTTCAAATTCGGAATTCATGAGCAGTGAAAAGTTTTTCCATTACTGTTCATTAGTAGAACCAAATATTATACACACATAATCCTAGAAACTGAATTCTGCTTCTTGCTACACCAACTTATCACCGTACCACAAAGGAGTTGACACCCACCTGCTGTGCTTTTTCTGTCTAGCCTGCAGCCTGCAAAACAGAATCTGAATAGCCTGTTAGTTCAAGGCTGGAGTCTTTGGGATACCAATGACCCAAACCTGGTGTACCCTTTAGGTATCTGAATATTCTTTTTACAGCAGCTAGATGTGATTCCTTAGGGTCAGCTTGAAACCTGGCTCTGTAAGCTGTTACTGAAACAGCTTTGCCATAAGCATAAGCATCAAATTTTACATTGGTTGCCATTTGGGTTTTGATTGGAGAACTTCTATCAAATTTAAACTTTTCAGAAGATCTAATGTGTACTTTCTTTGATTAATAAAAATTCCATTTCAGGTTTGTTTAACCTGTAATCCTAGAAAGAAAGTAAGTTCACCCATCATGCTCATTTCATATTTGTATTTGATGAGCAGTGAAAAGTTCTTGCATTAATATTCATTAGTAAAACCAAATATTATATCATTCACATATAATCCTAGAAACTGAATTCTGCTTCATGCTACACCAACTTATCAACTTACCAACAAGGAGTTGACACCCACCTGTTGTGCTTTTTCTTTCTAACCAGCAGCCTGCAAAAGCAGAATCTGAATAACCAATTAGTCCAAGGCTGGAGTCTTTGGGATACCAAAGACCCAAACCTGGTGTACCCTTTAGGTATCTGAATATTCTTTTTATAGCAGCTAGATGTGATTCCTTAGGGTCAGCTTGAAACTTGGCTCTGTAAGTTGTTACTGAAACAGCTTTGCCACAGGAATCGACATCCAATTTTACATTAATTCCCATTTGCGTTTTGATGGGAGAACTTTGATCAAATTTAAACTTTTCAGAAGATCTAAATGTACTTTCTTTGATTAATAAAAATTCAATTTGAGGTTTATTTAACCTGTAATCCTAGAAAAAAAGTAAGTTCACCCATCATGCTCATTTCATATTTATATTTCATGAGCAGTGAAAAGTTCTTGCATTACTGTTCATTAGTAAAACCAAATATTATATCATTCACATATAATCCTAGAAACTGAACTCTGCTTCTTGCTACACCAACTTATCAACTTACAACCAAGGAGTTGACACCCACCTGTTGTGCTTTTCTGTCTAACCTGCAGCCTGCAAAATCAGAATCTGAATGGCCAATTAGTTCAAGGCTGGAGTCTTTGGGATACCAAAGACCCAATGCTGGTGTACCCTTTAGGTATCTGAATATTCTTTTTACAGCAGCTGGATGTGATTCCTTAGGGTCAGCTTGAAACCTGGCTCTATAAGCTGTTACTGAAACAGCTTTGCCCCAGGCATCAGCATCCAATTTTACATTGGTTGCCATTTAGGTTTTGATGGGAGGACTTTGATCAAATTTAAACTTTTCAGAATATCTAAAGTGTACATTCGTTGATTAATAAAAATTCTATTTGAGGTTTGTTTAACCTGTAATCTTAGAAATAAAGTAAGTTCACCCACCATGCTCATTTCATATTTGGATTTCATGAGTAGTGAAAAGCTCTTGCATTACTGTTCATTAGTAGAACAAAATATTATATCATTCACATATAATCCTAGAAACTGAATTCTGCTTCTTGCTACACCTACTTATCAACTTACCACCAAGGAGTTGACACCCACCTGTTGTGCTTCTT